>OU696697.1:57120286-57486086 GCA_916050605.2 Platycheirus albimanus | reverse complement strand
AGTTGATTTTGGTTTTTTTGAACCGCTAGCGGCAACCTTCTTAGGTTTTTTTTCTGCAACGATTGCAGGAGAAGCAGCGACAGCATCAGCCATTTTAAATATTTTTTTTTAAATTTATTTTAACAAAATAAAACACTTGGAAATCACTTCACGTTTATAGATTGTAATAATTTTACAAAACAGATCACCTCAGGGACTTGGTTCTGTGAGAATCAACAAGAACGAAGGTATACAAAATTTTCATTTATTTGAAACGCTTTTACACTGTTGCATCCTTGGGTTGCTCTAAAAATGTAAGAATTTCATCTTTTTAGAGGGAACTCTATATAATAACTTTTTATTTATATTCTTACAATATAATAGATCAATATTTAATTCATTTTATTCAAATTAAACAGCCAGCAATTACAGAAACAACCATTGAAGTCAATGTTTGATGAATTTTTTTCAATACTTACGTTTAAGAATGCTTATAATTTATCAATAACAAATATATTATGTTCAAAAATATATTATTTATAAAGTTAATAGTTCATTTAACCAACATAATATAAAATTTAAATGAAATATTTTGAATTTTCTTGGGAATTAATTTAAAACTATTCGACTAATGAAACGCGTCTCTTACTTTCTCTAGGTGGCGGCGATTTGTTGCAAAATTAATTTTTCGTTCTTCCCGTAATAAAATGTAATAAATAACTATAGAATGAACATTATTTCATTAATTAATATATAAATATTCAGTTTTTCATCAGAAAACAAGTTTCATTTAGCTTTTGCTGCTTAAAATGCGGCCACCTAAACTCGCTTGGTAATGTATGAAAAAAACAAAATGGTACAATTATAAACATTTTTACTCTAATCGCTGCGATGGATCGAAAAATATAAAAATTTAACTTTTTGAACATAAAAATAAATGAGAATCATTGGTTTATTTGAATATCTTAAAATATTTATTTTAATATTTGATAGTTTTAGCAATCCCAGCGCCCTTTTCAAATACATTAAAGAAAACACCTAACAGAAGAGGTTGATTTGCAGAATTAATTTTTGCTAGTTCTATTATTATTTCTGTCTTTTTGAAGAATGAAATAACTAATAAAATAATAATATCTTAAGGAATTTCAGATGTTTAAAATAATTAATCAAAAATTCTGCCAATAATATAGGTGGGTGTATAGGTATGCAGTCTTTAGATCAATAAGGCATTCAATCTATGTATGTAAACTGATTTTTCTCCAATAGCATTTTTGATATCAATCCGTACGCATAGAACTTCAGTGGACAGTCCACTCATTAAAAATAAAAATAACCTATTGTTCTCTAATTCTAAACAGATAATATTCAAGATTTTGTACTGCTCCAATAAATTTCCTTAAACCTGTAAAATCATAAAAACATATCATGAAATTTTATTGTATCTCTTTGTGATTTTTTGTGGTCCTGAAAAGGACCGTTGAATTATATCTGAAACACGCTTTAAGCACGTTCACCACGAATGCGTCTGGCCAATTGGATGTCCTTTGGCATAATTGTGACACGCTTAGCATGAATGGCACACAAGTTGGTATCTTCGAAAAGACCAACCAAATAAGCTTCACTAGCTTCTTGGAGTGCCATAACAGCTGAGCTTTGGAAACGCAAATCAGTTTTGAAATCTTGAGCGATTTCACGAACTAAACGTTGGAAAGGCAATTTGCGGATCAACAATTCAGTGCTTTCTGGTAACGACGGATTTCACGAAGGGCAACAGTTCCTGGACGATAACGATGTGGTTTCTTTACACCTCCGGTTGCTGGTGCACTCTTACGAGCTGCCTTAGTAGCCAGTTGCTTCCTGGGAGCTTTTCCTCCAGTTGATTTACGGCAGTTTGCTTAGTACGAGCCATCTTTACAGTAAGTTTTTTTTTTTTTCTTTAAAAAAGACACTTCACTAGACACTTTAACTTTACTTTTCTAAATAACCCTAGCCGAATATGAAAATTCTATTAATAACTTTTAGCACACAGTTGTCTCCGTTCAGTTGTTTTTCTCTTTAAAAAAGCCTTCCAATTGGATTTTCTTCGAAAATAAGCATAAATACTCGTATTCAACTGGGCCGAAAGTACAGTTTCATATTGACTTCCCCGCAGTGTGTTGTGTTTTATTAAAATAACTAAAAATGACTGGTCGTGGTAAAGGAGGAAAAGTTTGGGTAAAGGTGGCGCTAAACGTCATCGTAAAGTGTTGCGTGATAACATCCAAGGTATTACTAAACCAGCAATCCGTCGTTTGGCTCGTCGTGGTGGTGTAAAGCGTATTTCTGGCTTGATCTACGAAGAAAACCCGCGGTGTGTTGAAAGTTTTCCTAGAAAATGTCATCCGTGATGCTGTTACATACACTGAACACGCCTAAGCGTAAGACAGTAACTGCAATGGATGTAGTTTACGCTTTGAAAAGACAAGGACGTACTCTTTATGGTTTCGGAGGTTAAGAATCATAAAATTCGTCTCAAATTTAACAAACGGTCCTTTTCAGGACCACAATAAAATCTCAAAGTGATATTGACTTGAATTTCTCAAAACAAAAAACAGAAAAGAATCTTATTTATCATAAAATAAATGCAGATATACATATATTTTATAATGATGTTATCTTGAGTATCAAGATTACTTAATTATTTTAAGATGTATGTATAGTATCTATATAATGTAGTTATAACAGAATGAAATAAATGTTGCATACCTTACAGATTATAGATCCAATATGTATTATGTTTGCCTATGTGTCTCTTTTTTTGTTTTGCAACCAAAATTCTGCAAACATGTCCAGCATTGATTCCTAAATGCCCGGAATTTTTATTACGTCAAACACTGGAGTACACGCGCCCTATTTTATTTCACTGATGCACGCGTGGCCTATACTATGGTAGACATTTCAAAATGCCCATAATTACTTAGTTTACAAAGATTCAAATAAAACAAATGTTTAAATATTATATGTATTATGTTTCCCTGTGTCTCTTTTTTTTTTTGTTTTGCAACCAAATTCTGCAACATGTCCAGCATTGATTCCTAAATGCCCGGAATTTTATTACGTCATTAACAAAATGGTGAAATCGGTATTTTTTTCTAAGAATTTTCAGGTACAGTCGATTTAAAAAAAATTCCGTGTACCTGAACCTACAGTGATATGCGTATACCTGTATATGAACTTACTAAATTATTTTTTTTAGATCCATTTTTCTCAGTTTCCAAGTGAAATTTCTAGAAAATGACCACCCACTATGTTTCTTTATGACTATTTCTCAATATTTGCATGATTTTTAAGTCATAAAACTAATTTTTTGTGGTCAAAAGCAGCAGCAACAACAACAACATTTTATATAAGCGCGTACCCGTAGGTAAAAAAAAATGAAAAAAAAAAAATAAAAAATCTCTCTAGGGAAACGATTTGTCGTCCTGAAAAGGACGGTTTTTTGCTTAAAACGGGATAATAATTGCTTAAGCACTCTTTTCTGTCTTCTTTGGCAACAAAACAGCTTGAATGTTTGGCAGAACACCTCCTTGAGCAATTGTTACTCCTGAAAGCAATTTGTTCAATTCTTCGTCATTACGAATGGCCAATTGCAAATGGCGGGGGATAATTCTTGTCTTTTTGTTGTCACGAGCAGCATTTCCCGCCAACTCCAAAACTTCAGCAGCCAAATATTCCATAACAGCTGCCAAGTATACTGGGGCACCAGCTCCAACGCGCTCAGCATAGTTTCCCTTGCGGAGCAAACGATGGATACGACCAACGGGGAACTGTAGTCCAGCACGGTTTGAGCGAGACTTTGCCTTTCCCTTAACTTTGCCACCTTTACCACGACCAGACATTTTCTTTTAGCACTTTTTTTTATTTTACTCACAATTTAAATTCAAAACTACCTGATGTGTAGTTAGTCACTGTTCACTGTGTTATGACCCGAGTCGTAAATCGACGCTTCTATTTATACTAAAATTTATGACGGCACACACATAAAAAAGGGGGTTGGACTCACACAAACATTTCGGTAGAAAAGTGAATATAAGAAAAGGCACTTTTCTGTTACAGGCACAGTTCCCGTTCAGTCGTCAGAGTGTTCAAGTGAAGTGAAATAAAAATTCAAAATGCCCCCAAAAACTAGTGGAAAAGCAGCAAAGAAGGCTGGAAAGGCGCAGAAAAATATCACCAAAACCGATAAGAAGAAGAAGCGCAAGAGGAAGGAAAGTTACGCAATCTACATTTACAAAGTTCTGAAGCAAGTTCATCCTGATACTGGAATCTCATCAAAGGCAATGAGCATCATGAACAGTTTTGTTAATGACATCTTTGAGAGAATCGCAGCAGAAGCTTCCCGTTTGGCTCACTACAACAAGCGTTCTACAATCACCAGTCGGGAAATCCAAACCGCTGTTCGTTTGTTGTTGCCTGGAGAACTTGCCAAGCACGCTGTTAGTGAAGGAACTAAGGCAGTTACCAAATACACTAGCTCGAAGTAATTTGTTTATTGAATATCTTCAAAATGGCCCTTTTCAGGGCCGCAAAAAAATCACTAAGAGATACAATTATCGAATTCACAAAACTTAATTCATAGCAATAAACAAAAAGGACTTTTTCTAAGAAACTGTACCTGCCTTACTCAAATTATTTTATAACATACTTATAAAATCTACCTAGAAACACGCTGCATGTATGGAATGCTTAAATTATTTTATACCTACTTATAAAATCTACCTAGAAGCACGCCGCGCCGCATGTATGTATATAATGTATACCTGTAAAGGGTATTTAAAAAAAAAAAAAAATTCTACCTATGCGATAGAATTTATATTATATGCCTGCCATAAATGAAAAAACCAACTGGATTGATAATTTAGAATGTGTCCTGTAAATATATACCTAGTTTGTTAAACTATCCGTTGGATATGGGAAATACTTAGATTTTTAAATTATTTTTGAGTCGAAATCAAATCTCTTTGAATAGTTTTTTTGTAGCCCTGAAAAGGACTGTGGATTTGTATTCAAATTTCATATTTATTATGAAATTACTTCTTAGCCTTCTTTGCAGCAACAGCTTTTTTTGGTTTCGCTGCAGATGCTGTAGCAGATTTGGCTTTTGGCACCTTAGGCTTTGGGGCAGCAGCCTTTGCTTTAGTTGGCTTTGCCTTAACTGCACTTGGTTTCTTAACACTTTTCACTTTTGGTTTTTCTACCTTCTTCTTGTCAGCACTTTTCTTGGTTGTGGCGGCAGCTTTCTTTACTTTTTTTTCACCAACAACTTTCTTGACTTTTTTCTCACCAGCAGCAGCTTTTGGTTTGGCGGCAGACTTCTTCTTTTCAGCGGATTTGGCTTTTGGTTCCTTATTTGCTGAAGCAGACAACTTGAAAGAACCAGCAGCACCCTTGCCCTTTGTTTGCACTAGCTTACCACTAACAACGGCACCTTTCAAATATTTCTTGATGAACGGAGCTAGTTTCTGGACATCAACTTTGTAGGTAGCAGCGATGTATTTTTTAATTGCCAAAAGCGATGAGCCACCACGTTCCTTCAATGTTTTGATGGCAGCATCTACCATTTGCTGGGTAGGAGGATGAGTTGGAGTTGATTTTGGTTTTTTTGAACCGCTAGCGGCAACCTTCTTAGGTTTTTTTTCTGCAACGATTGCAGGAGAAGCAGCGACAGCATCAGCCATTTTAAATATTTTTTTTTAAATTTATTTTAACAAAATAAAACACTTGGAAATCACTTCACGTTTATAGATTGTAATAATTTTACAAAACAGATCACCTCAGGGACTTGGTTCTGTGAGAATCAACAAGAACGAAGGTATACAAAATTTTCATTTATTTGAACGCTTTTACACTGTTGCATCCTTGGGTTGCTCTAAAAAATGTAAGAATTTTCATCTTTTTAGAGGGAACTCTATATAATAACTTTTTATTTATATTCTTACAATATAATAGATCAATATTTAATTCATTTTATTCAAATTAAACAGCCAGCAATTACAGAAACAACCATTGAAGTCAATGTTTGATGAATTTTTTTCAATACTTACGTTTAAGAATGCTTATAATTTATCAATAACAAATATATTATGTTCAAAAATATATTATTTATAAAGTTAATAGTTCATTTAACCAACATAATATAAAATTTAAATGAAATATTTTGAATTTTCTTGGGAATTAATTTAAAACTATTCGACTAATGAAACGCGTCTCTTACTTTCTCTAGGTGGCGGCGATTTGTTGCAAAATTAATTTTTCGTTCTTCCCGTAAATAAAATGTAATAAATAACTATAGAATGAACATTATTTCATTAATTAATATATAAATATTCAGTTTTTCATCAGAAAACAAGTTTCATTTAGCTTTTGCTGCTTAAAAATGCGGCCACCTAAACTCGCTTGGTAATGTATGAAAAAACAAAATGGTACAATTATAAACATTTTTACTCTAATCGCTGCGATGGATCGAAAAATATAAAAATTTAACTTTTTGAACATAAAATAAATGAGAATCATTGGTTTATTTGAATATCTTAAAATATTTATTTTAATATTTGATAGTTTTAGCAATCCCAGCGCCCTTTTCAAATACATTAAAGAAAACACCTAACAGAAGAGGTTGATTTGCAGAATTAATTTTTGCTAGTTCTATTATTATTTCTGTCTTTTTGAAGAATGAAATAAACTAATAAAATAATAATATCTTAAGGAATTTCAGATGTTTAAAATAATTAATCAAAAATTCTGCCAATAATATAGGTGGGTGTATAGGTATGCAGTCTTTAGATCAATAAGGCATTCAATCTATGTATGTAAACTGATTTTTCTCCAATAGCATTTTTGATATCAATCCGTACGCATAGAACTTCAGTGGACAGTCCACTCATTAAAAATAAAAATAACCTATTGTTCTCTAATTTCTAAACAGATAATATTCAAGATTTTGTACTGCTCCAATAAATTTCCTTAAACCTGTAAAATCATAAAAACATATCATGAAATTTTATTGTATCTCTTTGTGATTTTTTGTGGTCCTGAAAAGGACCGTTGAATTATATCTGAAACACGCTTTAAGCACGTTCACCACGAATGCGTCTGGCCAATTGGATGTCCTTTGGCATAATTGTGACACGCTTAGCATGAATGGCACACAAGTTGGTATCTTCGAAAAGACCAACCAAATAAGCTTCACTAGCTTCTTGGAGTGCCATAACAGCTGAGCTTTGGAAACGCAAATCAGTTTTGAAATCTTGAGCGATTTCACGAACTAAACGTTGGAAAGGCAATTTGCGGATCAACAATTCAGTGCTCTTCTGGTAACGACGGATTTCACGAAGGGCAACAGTTCCTGGACGATAACGATGTGGTTTCTTTACACCTCCGGTTGCTGGTGCACTCTTACGAGCTGCCTTAGTAGCCAGTTGCTTCCTGGGAGCTTTTCCTCCAGTTGATTTACGGGCAGTTTGCTTAGTACGAGCCATCTTTACAGTAAGTTTTTTTTTTTTTCTTTAAAAAAGACACTTCACTAGACACTTTAACTTTACTTTTCTAAATAACCCCTAGCCGAATATGAAAATTCTTATTAATAACTTTTAGCACACAGTTGTCTCCGTTCAGTTGTTTTTCTCTTTAAAAAAGCCTTCCAATTGGATTTTCTTCGAAAATAAGCATAAATACTCGTATTCAACTGGGCCGAAAGTACAGTTTCATATTGACTTCCCCGCAGTGTGTTGTGTTTTATTAAAAAAAAATAACTAAAAATGACTGGTCGTGGTAAAGGAGGAAAAGGTTTGGGTAAAGGTGGCGCTAAACGTCATCGTAAAGTGTTGCGTGATAACATCCAAGGTATTACTAAACCAGCAATCCGTCGTTTGGCTCGTCGTGGTGGTGTAAAGCGTATTTCTGGCTTGATCTACGAAGAAACCCGCGGTGTGTTGAAAGTTTTCCTAGAAAATGTCATCCGTGATGCTGTTACATACACTGAACACGCTAAGCGTAAGACAGTAACTGCAATGGATGTAGTTTACGCTTTGAAAAGACAAGGACGTACTCTTTATGGTTTCGGAGGTTAAGAATCATAAAATTCGTCTCAAATTTAACAAACGGTCCTTTTCAGGACCACAATAAAATCTCAAAGTGATATTGACTTGAATTTCTCAAAACAAAAAACAGAAAAGAATCTTATTTATCATAAAATAAATGCAGATATACATATATGTATATAATGATGTTATCTTGAGTATCAAGATTACTTAATTATTTTAAGATGTATGTATATATATCTATATAATGTAGTTATAACAGAATGAAATAAATGTTGCATACCTTACAGATTATAGATCCCAATATGTATTATGTTTGCCTATGTGTCTCTTTTTTTGTTTTGCAACCAAAATTCTGCAAAACATGTCCAGCATTGATTCCTAAATGCCCGGAATTTTTATTACGTCAAACACTGGAGTACACGCGCCCTATTTTATTTCACTGATGCACGCGTGGCCTATACTATGGTAGACCATTTCAAAATGCCCATAATTACTTAGTTTACAAAGATTCAAATAAAACAAATGTTTAAATATTATATGTATTATGTTTCCCTGTGTCTCTTTTTTTTTTTGTTTTGCAACCAAAATTCTGCAACATGTCCAGCATTGATTCCTAAATGCCCGGAATTTTTATTACGTCATTAACAAAATGGTGAAATCGGTATTTTTTTCTAAGAATTTTCAGGTACAGTCGATTTAAAAAAAATTCCGTGTACCTGAACCTACAGTGATATGCGTATACCTGTATATGAACTTACTAAATTATTTTTTTTTAGATCCATTTTTCTCAGTTTCCAAGTGAAATTTCTAGAAAATGACCACCCACTATGTTTCTTTATGACTATTTCTCAATATTTGCATGATTTTTAAGTCATAAAACTAATTTTTTGTGGTCAAAAGCAGCAGCAACAACAACAACATTTTATATAAGCGCGTACCCGTAGGTAAAAAAAAATGAAAAAAAAAAAATAAAAAATCTCTCTAGGGAAACGATTTGTCGTCCTGAAAAGGACGGTTTTTTGCTTAAAACGGGATAATAATTGCTTAAGCACTCTTTTCTGTCTTCTTTGGCAACAAAACAGCTTGAATGTTTGGCAGAACACCTCCTTGAGCAATTGTTACTCCTGAAAGCAATTTGTTCAATTCTTCGTCATTACGAATGGCCAATTGCAAATGGCGGGGGATAATTCTTGTCTTTTTGTTGTCACGAGCAGCATTTCCCGCCAACTCCAAAACTTCAGCAGCCAAATATTCCATAACAGCTGCCAAGTATACTGGGGCACCAGCTCCAACGCGCTCAGCATAGTTTCCCTTGCGGAGCAAACGATGGATACGACCAACGGGGAACTGTAGTCCAGCACGGTTTGAGCGAGACTTTGCCTTTCCCTTAACTTTGCCACCTTTACCACGACCAGACATTTTCTTTTAGCACTTTTTTTTATTTTACTCACAATTTAAATTCAAAACTACCTGATGTGTAGTTAGTCACTGTTCACTGTGTTATGACCCGAGTCGTAAATCGACGCTTCTATTTATACTAAAATTTATGACGGCACACACATAAAAAAGGGGGTTGGACTCACACAAACATTTCGGTAGAAAAGTGAATATAAGAAAAGGCACTTTTCTGTTACAGGCACAGTTCCCGTTCAGTCGTCAGAGTGTTCAAGTGAAGTGAAATAAAAATTCAAAATGCCCCCAAAAACTAGTGGAAAAGCAGCAAAGAAGGCTGGAAAGGCGCAGAAAAATATCACCAAAACCGATAAGAAGAAGAAGCGCAAGAGGAAGGAAAGTTACGCAATCTACATTTACAAAGTTCTGAAGCAAGTTCATCCTGATACTGGAATCTCATCAAAGGCAATGAGCATCATGAACAGTTTTGTTAATGACATCTTTGAGAGAATCGCAGCAGAAGCTTCCCGTTTGGCTCACTACAACAAGCGTTCTACAATCACCAGTCGGGAAATCCAAACCGCTGTTCGTTTGTTGTTGCCTGGAGAACTTGCCAAGCACGCTGTTAGTGAAGGAACTAAGGCAGTTACCAAATACACTAGCTCGAAGTAATTTGTTTATTGAATATCTTCAAAATGGCCCTTTTCAGGGCCGCAAAAAAATCACTAAGAGATACAATTATCGAATTCACAAAACTTAATTCATAGCAATAAACAAAAAGGACTTTTTCTAAGAAACTGTACCTGCCTTACTCAAATTATTTTATAACATACTTATAAAATCTACCTAGAAACACGCTGCATGTATGGAATGCTTAAATTATTTTATACCTACTTATAAAATCTACCTAGAAGCACGCCGCGCCGCATGTATGTATATAATGTATACCTGTAAAGGGTATTTAAAAAAAAAAAAAAATTCTACCTATGCGATAGAATTTATATTATATGCCTGCCATAAATGAAAAAACCAACTGGATTGATAATTTAGAATGTGTCCTGTAAATATATACCTAGTTTGTTAAACTATCCGTTGGATATGGGAAATACTTAGATTTTTAAATTATTTTTGAGTCGAAATCAAATCTCTTTGAATAGTTTTTTTGTAGCCCTGAAAAGGACTGTGGATTTGTATTCAAATTTCATATTTATTATGAAATTACTTCTTAGCCTTCTTTGCAGCAACAGCTTTTTTTGGTTTCGCTGCAGATGCTGTAGCAGATTTGGCTTTTGGCACCTTAGGCTTTGGGGCAGCAGCCTTTGCTTTAGTTGGCTTTGCCTTAACTGCACTTGGTTTCTTAACACTTTTCACTTTTGGTTTTTCTACCTTCTTCTTGTCAGCACTTTTCTTGGTTGTGGCGGCAGCTTTCTTTACTTTTTTTTCACCAACAACTTTCTTGACTTTTTTCTCACCAGCAGCAGCTTTTGGTTTGGCGGCAGACTTCTTCTTTTCAGCGGATTTGGCTTTTGGTTCCTTATTTGCTGAAGCAGACAACTTGAAAGAACCAGCAGCACCCTTGCCCTTTGTTTGCACTAGCTTACCACTAACAACGGCACCTTTCAAATATTTCTTGATGAACGGAGCTAGTTTCTGGACATCAACTTTGTAGGTAGCAGCGATGTATTTTTTAATTGCCAAAAGCGATGAGCCACCACGTTCCTTCAATGTTTTGATGGCAGCATCTACCATTTGCTGGGTAGGAGGATGAGTTGGAGTTGATTTTGGTTTTTTTGAACCGCTAGCGGCAACCTTCTTAGGTTTTTTTTCTGCAACGATTGCAGGAGAAGCAGCGACAGCATCAGCCATTTTAAATATTTTTTTTTAAATTTATTTTAACAAAATAAAACACTTGGAAATCACTTCACGTTTATAGATTGTAATAATTTTACAAAACAGATCACCTCAGGGACTTGGTTCTGTGAGAATCAACAAGAACGAAGGTATACAAAATTTTCATTTATTTGAACGCTTTTACACTGTTGCATCCTTGGGTTGCTCTAAAAAATGTAAGAATTTTCATCTTTTTAGAGGGAACTCTATATAATAACTTTTTATTTATATTCTTACAATATAATAGATCAATATTTAATTCATTTTATTCAAATTAAACAGCCAGCAATTACAGAAACAACCATTGAAGTCAATGTTTGATGAATTTTTTTCAATACTTACGTTTAAGAATGCTTATAATTTATCAATAACAAATATATTATGTTCAAAAATATATTATTTATAAAGTTAATAGTTCATTTAACCAACATAATATAAAATTTAAATGAAATATTTTGAATTTTCTTGGGAATTAATTTAAAACTATTCGACTAATGAAACGCGTCTCTTACTTTCTCTAGGTGGCGGCGATTTGTTGCAAAATTAATTTTTCGTTCTTCCCGTAAATAAAATGTAATAAATAACTATAGAATGAACATTATTTCATTAATTAATATATAAATATTCAGTTTTTCATCAGAAAACAAGTTTCATTTAGCTTTTGCTGCTTAAAAATGCGGCCACCTAAACTCGCTTGGTAATGTATGAAAAAACAAAATGGTACAATTATAAACATTTTTACTCTAATCGCTGCGATGGATCGAAAAATATAAAAATTTAACTTTTTGAACATAAAATAAATGAGAATCATTGGTTTATTTGAATATCTTAAAATATTTATTTTAATATTTGATAGTTTTAGCAATCCCAGCGCCCTTTTCAAATACATTAAAGAAAACACCTAACAGAAGAGGTTGATTTGCAGAATTAATTTTTGCTAGTTCTATTATTATTTCTGTCTTTTTGAAGAATGAAATAAACTAATAAAATAATAATATCTTAAGGAATTTCAGATGTTTAAAATAATTAATCAAAAATTCTGCCAATAATATAGGTGGGTGTATAGGTATGCAGTCTTTAGATCAATAAGGCATTCAATCTATGTATGTAAACTGATTTTTCTCCAATAGCATTTTTGATATCAATCCGTACGCATAGAACTTCAGTGGACAGTCCACTCATTAAAAATAAAAATAACCTATTGTTCTCTAATTTCTAAACAGATAATATTCAAGATTTTGTACTGCTCCAATAAATTTCCTTAAACCTGTAAAATCATAAAAACATATCATGAAATTTTATTGTATCTCTTTGTGATTTTTTGTGGTCCTGAAAAGGACCGTTGAATTATATCTGAAACACGCTTTAAGCACGTTCACCACGAATGCGTCTGGCCAATTGGATGTCCTTTGGCATAATTGTGACACGCTTAGCATGAATGGCACACAAGTTGGTATCTTCGAAAAGACCAACCAAATAAGCTTCACTAGCTTCTTGGAGTGCCATAACAGCTGAGCTTTGGAAACGCAAATCAGTTTTGAAATCTTGAGCGATTTCACGAACTAAACGTTGGAAAGGCAATTTGCGGATCAACAATTCAGTGCTCTTCTGGTAACGACGGATTTCACGAAGGGCAACAGTTCCTGGACGATAACGATGTGGTTTCTTTACACCTCCGGTTGCTGGTGCACTCTTACGAGCTGCCTTAGTAGCCAGTTGCTTCCTGGGAGCTTTTCCTCCAGTTGATTTACGGGCAGTTTGCTTAGTACGAGCCATCTTTACAGTAAGTTTTTTTTTTTTTCTTTAAAAAAGACACTTCACTAGACACTTTAACTTTACTTTTCTAAATAACCCCTAGCCGAATATGAAAATTCTTATTAATAACTTTTAGCACACAGTTGTCTCCGTTCAGTTGTTTTTCTCTTTAAAAAAGCCTTCCAATTGGATTTTCTTCGAAAATAAGCATAAATACTCGTATTCAACTGGGCCGAAAGTACAGTTTCATATTGACTTCCCCGCAGTGTGTTGTGTTTTATTAAAAAAAAATAACTAAAAATGACTGGTCGTGGTAAAGGAGGAAAAGGTTTGGGTAAAGGTGGCGCTAAACGTCATCGTAAAGTGTTGCGTGATAACATCCAAGGTATTACTAAACCAGCAATCCGTCGTTTGGCTCGTCGTGGTGGTGTAAAGCGTATTTCTGGCTTGATCTACGAAGAAACCCGCGGTGTGTTGAAAGTTTTCCTAGAAAATGTCATCCGTGATGCTGTTACATACACTGAACACGCTAAGCGTAAGACAGTAACTGCAATGGATGTAGTTTACGCTTTGAAAAGACAAGGACGTACTCTTTATGGTTTCGGAGGTTAAGAATCATAAAATTCGTCTCAAATTTAACAAACGGTCCTTTTCAGGACCACAATAAAATCTCAAAGTGATATTGACTTGAATTTCTCAAAACAAAAAACAGAAAAGAATCTTATTTATCATAAAATAAATGCAGATATACATATATGTATATAATGATGTTATCTTGAGTATCAAGATTACTTAATTATTTTAAGATGTATGTATAGTATCTATATAATGTAGTTATAACAGAATGAAATAAATGTTGCATACCTTACAGATTATAGATCCCAATATGTATTATGTTTGCCTATGTGTCTCTTTTTTTGTTTTGCAACCAAAATTCTGCAAAACATGTCCAGCATTGATTCCTAAATGCCCGGAATTTTTATTACGTCAAACACTGGAGTACACGCGCCCTATTTTATTTCACTGATGCACGCGTGGCCTATACTATGGTAGACCATTTCAAAATGCCCATAATTACTTAGTTTACAAAGATTCAAATAAAACAAATGTTTAAATATTATATGTATTATGTTTCCCTGTGTCTCTTTTTTTTTTTGTTTTGCAACCAAAATTCTGCAACATGTCCAGCATTGATTCCTAAATGCCCGGAATTTTTATTACGTCATTAACAAAATGGTGAAATCGGTATTTTTTTCTAAGAATTTTCAGGTACAGTCGATTTAAAAAAAATTCCGTGTACCTGAACCTACAGTGATATGCGTATACCTGTATATGAACTTACTAAATTATTTTTTTTTAGATCCATTTTTCTCAGTTTCCAAGTGAAATTTCTAGAAAATGACCACCCACTATGTTTCTTTATGACTATTTCTCAATATTTGCATGATTTTTAAGTCATAAAACTAATTTTTTGTGGTCAAAAGCAGCAGCAACAACAACAACATTTTATATAAGCGCGTACCCGTAGGTAAAAAAAAATGAAAAAAAAAAAATAAAAAATCTCTCTAGGGAAACGATTTGTCGTCCTGAAAAGGACGGTTTTTTGCTTAAAACGGGATAATAATTGCTTAAGCACTCTTTTCTGTCTTCTTTGGCAACAAAACAGCTTGAATGTTTGGCAGAACACCTCCTTGAGCAATTGTTACTCCTGAAAGCAATTTGTTCAATTCTTCGTCATTACGAATGGCCAATTGCAAATGGCGGGGGATAATTCTTGTCTTTTTGTTGTCACGAGCAGCATTTCCCGCCAACTCCAAAACTTCAGCAGCCAAATATTCCATAACAGCTGCCAAGTATACTGGGGCACCAGCTCCAACGCGCTCAGCATAGTTTCCCTTGCGGAGCAAACGATGGATACGACCAACGGGGAACTGTAGTCCAGCACGGTTTGAGCGAGACTTTGCCTTTCCCTTAACTTTGCCACCTTTACCACGACCAGACATTTTCTTTTAGCACTTTTTTTTATTTTACTCACAATTTAAATTCAAAACTACCTGATGTGTAGTTAGTCACTGTTCACTGTGTTATGACCCGAGTCGTAAATCGACGCTTCTATTTATACTAAAATTTATGACGGCACACACATAAAAAAGGGGGTTGGACTCACACAAACATTTCGGTAGAAAAGTGAATATAAGAAAAGGCACTTTTCTGTTACAGGCACAGTTCCCGTTCAGTCGTCAGAGTGTTCAAGTGAAGTGAAATAAAAATTCAAAATGCCCCCAAAAACTAGTGGAAAAGCAGCAAAGAAGGCTGGAAAGGCGCAGAAAAATATCACCAAAACCGATAAGAAGAAGAAGCGCAAGAGGAAGGAAAGTTACGCAATCTACATTTACAAAGTTCTGAAGCAAGTTCATCCTGATACTGGAATCTCATCAAAGGCAATGAGCATCATGAACAGTTTTGTTAATGACATCTTTGAGAGAATCGCAGCAGAAGCTTCCCGTTTGGCTCACTACAACAAGCGTTCTACAATCACCAGTCGGGAAATCCAAACCGCTGTTCGTTTGTTGTTGCCTGGAGAACTTGCCAAGCACGCTGTTAGTGAAGGAACTAAGGCAGTTACCAAATACACTAGCTCGAAGTAATTTGTTTATTGAATATCTTCAAAATGGCCCTTTTCAGGGCCGCAAAAAAATCACTAAGAGATACAATTATCGAATTCACAAAACTTAATTCATAGCAATAAACAAAAAGGACTTTTTCTAAGAAACTGTACCTGCCTTACTCAAATTATTTTATAACATACTTATAAAATCTACCTAGAAACACGCTGCATGTATGGAATGCTTAAATTATTTTATACCTACTTATAAAATCTACCTAGAAGCACGCCGCGCCGCATGTATGTATATAATGTATACCTGTAAAGGGTATTTAAAAAAAAAAAAAAATTCTACCTATGCGATAGAATTTATATTATTTGCCTGCCATAAATGAAAAAACCAACTGGATTGATAATTTAGAATGTGTCCTGTAAATATATACCTAGTTTGTTAAACTATCCGTTGGATATGGGAAATACTTAGATTTTTAAATTATTTTTGAGTCGAAATCAAATCTCTTTGAATAGTTTTTTTGTAGCCCTGAAAAGGACTGTGGATTTGTATTCAAATTTCATATTTATTATGAAATTACTTCTTAGCCTTCTTTGCAGCAACAGCTTTTTTTGGTTTCGCTGCAGATGCTGTAGCAGATTTGGCTTTTGGCACCTTAGGCTTTGGGGCAGCAGCCTTTGCTTTAGTTGGCTTTGCCTTAACTGCACTTGGTTTCTTAACACTTTTCACTTTTGGTTTTTCTACCTTCTTCTTGTCAGCACTTTTCTTGGTTGTGGCGGCAGCTTTCTTTACTTTTTTTTCACCAACAACTTTCTTGACTTTTTTCTCACCAGCAGCAGCTTTTGGTTTGGCGGCAGACTTCTTCTTTTCAGCGGATTTGGCTTTTGGTTCCTTATTTGCTGAAGCAGACAACTTGAAAGAACCAGCAGCACCCTTGCCCTTTGTTTGCACTAGCTTACCACTAACAACGGCACCTTTCAAATATTTCTTGATGAACGGAGCTAGTTTCTGGACATCAACTTTGTAGGTAGCAGCGATGTATTTTTTAATTGCCAAAAGCGATGAGCCACCACGTTCCTTCAATGTTTTGATGGCAGCATCTACCATTTGCTGGGTAGGAGGATGAGTTGGAGTTGATTTTGGTTTTTTTGAACCGCTAGCGGCAACCTTCTTAGGTTTTTTTTCTGCAACGATTGCAGGAGAAGCAGCGACAGCATCAGCCATTTTAAATATTTTTTTTTAAATTTATTTTAACAAAATAAAACACTTGGAAATCACTTCACGTTTATAGATTGTAATAATTTTACAAAACAGATCACCTCAGGGACTTGGTTCTGTGAGAATCAACAAGAACGAAGGTATACAAAATTTTCATTTATTTGAACGCTTTTACACTGTTGCATCCTTGGGTTGCTCTAAAAAATGTAAGAATTTTCATCTTTTTAGAGGGAACTCTATATAATAACTTTTTATTTATATTCTTACAATATAATAGATCAATATTTAATTCATTTTATTCAAATTAAACAGCCAGCAATTACAGAAACAACCATTGAAGTCAATGTTTGATGAATTTTTTTCAATACTTACGTTTAAGAATGCTTATAATTTATCAATAACAAATATATTATGTTCAAAAATATATTATTTATAAAGTTAATAGTTCATTTAACCAACATAATATAAAATTTAAATGAAATATTTTGAATTTTCTTGGGAATTAATTTAAAACTATTCGACTAATGAAACGCGTCTCTTACTTTCTCTAGGTGGCGGCGATTTGTTGCAAAATTAATTTTTCGTTCTTCCCGTAAATAAAATGTAATAAATAACTATAGAATGAACATTATTTCATTAATTAATATATAAATATTCAGTTTTTCATCAGAAAACAAGTTTCATTTAGCTTTTGCTGCTTAAAAATGCGGCCACCTAAACTCGCTTGGTAATGTATGAAAAAACAAAATGGTACAATTATAAACATTTTTACTCTAATCGCTGCGATGGATCGAAAAATATAAAAATTTAACTTTTTGAACATAAAATAAATGAGAATCATTGGTTTATTTGAATATCTTAAAATATTTATTTTAATATTTGATAGTTTTAGCAATCCCAGCGCCCTTTTCAAATACATTAAAGAAAACACCTAACAGAAGAGGTTGATTTGCAGAATTAATTTTTGCTAGTTCTATTATTATTTCTGTCTTTTTGAAGAATGAAATAAACTAATAAAATAATAATATCTTAAGGAATTTCAGATGTTTAAAATAATTAATCAAAAATTCTGCCAATAATATAGGTGGGTGTATAGGTATGCAGTCTTTAGATCAATAAGGCATTCAATCTATGTATGTAAACTGATTTTTCTCCAATAGCATTTTTGATATCAATCCGTACGCATAGAACTTCAGTGGACAGTCCACTCATTAAAAATAAAAATAACCTATTGTTCTCTAATTTCTAAACAGATAATATTCAAGATTTTGTACTGCTCCAATAAATTTCCTTAAACCTGTAAAATCATAAAAACATATCATGAAATTTTATTGTATCTCTTTGTGATTTTTTGTGGTCCTGAAAAGGACCGTTGAATTATATCTGAAACACGCTTTAAGCACGTTCACCACGAATGCGTCTGGCCAATTGGATGTCCTTTGGCATAATTGTGACACGCTTAGCATGAATGGCACACAAGTTGGTATCTTCGAAAAGACCAACCAAATAAGCTTCACTAGCTTCTTGGAGTGCCATAACAGCTGAGCTTTGGAAACGCAAATCAGTTTTGAAATCTTGAGCGATTTCACGAACTAAACGTTGGAAAGGCAATTTGCGGATCAACAATTCAGTGCTCTTCTGGTAACGACGGATTTCACGAAGGGCAACAGTTCCTGGACGATAACGATGTGGTTTCTTTACACCTCCGGTTGCTGGTGCACTCTTACGAGCTGCCTTAGTAGCCAGTTGCTTCCTGGGAGCTTTTCCTCCAGTTGATTTACGGGCAGTTTGCTTAGTACGAGCCATCTTTACAGTAAGTTTTTTTTTTTTTCTTTAAAAAAGACACTTCACTAGACACTTTAACTTTACTTTTCTAAATAACCCCTAGCCGAATATGAAAATTCTTATTAATAACTTTTAGCACACAGTTGTCTCCGTTCAGTTGTTTTTCTCTTTAAAAAAGCCTTCCAATTGGATTTTCTTCGAAAATAAGCATAAATACTCGTATTCAACTGGGCCGAAAGTACAGTTTCATATTGACTTCCCCGCAGTGTGTTGTGTTTTATTAAAATAACTAAAAATGACTGGTCGTGGTAAAGGAGGAAAAGGTTTGGGTAAAGGTGGCGCTAAACGTCATCGTAAAGTGTTGCGTGATAACATCCAAGGTATTACTAAACCAGCAATCCGTCGTTTGGCTCGTCGTGGTGGTGTAAAGCGTATTTCTGGCTTGATCTACGAAGAAACCCGCGGTGTGTTGAAAGTTTTCCTAGAAAATGTCATCCGTGATGCTGTTACATACACTGAACACGCTAAGCGTAAGACAGTAACTGCAATGGATGTAGTTTACGCTTTGAAAAGACAAGGACGTACTCTTTATGGTTTCGGAGGTTAAGAATCATAAAATTCGTCTCAAATTTAACAAACGGTCCTTTTCAGGACCACAATAAAATCTCAAAGTGATATTGACTTGAATTTCTCAAAACAAAAAACAGAAAAGAATCTTATTTATCATAAAATAAATGCAGATATACATATATTTATATAATGATGTTATCTTGAGTATCAAGATTACTTAATTATTTTAAGATGTATGTATAGTATCTATATAATGTAGTTATAACAGAATGAAATAAATGTTGCATACCTTACAGATTATAGATCCCAATATGTATTATGTTTGCCTATGTGTCTCTTTTTTTGTTTTGCAACCAAAATTCTGCAAAACATGTCCAGCATTGATTCCTAAATGCCCGGAATTTTTATTACGTCAAACACTGGAGTACACGCGCCCTATTTTATTTCACTGATGCACGCGTGGCCTATACTATGGTAGACCATTTCAAAATGCCCATAATTACTTAGTTTACAAAGATTCAAATAAAACAAATGTTTAAATATTATATGTATTATGTTTCCCTGTGTCTCTTTTTTTTTTTGTTTTGCAACCAAAATTCTGCAACATGTCCAGCATTGATTCCTAAATGCCCGGAATTTTTATTACGTCATTAACAAAATGGTGAAATCGGTATTTTTTTCTAAGAATTTTCAGGTACAGTCGATTTAAAAAAAATTCCGTGTACCTGAACCTACAGTGATATGCGTATACCTGTATATGAACTTACTAAATTATTTTTTTTTAGATCCATTTTTCTCAGTTTCCAAGTGAAATTTCTAGAAAATGACCACCCACTATGTTTCTTTATGACTATTTCTCAATATTTGCATGATTTTTAAGTCATAAAACTAATTTTTTGTGGTCAAAAGCAGCAGCAACAACAACAACATTTTATATAAGCGCGTACCCGTAGGTAAAAAAAAATGAAAAAAAAAAAATAAAAAATCTCTCTAGGGAAACGATTTGTCGTCCTGAAAAGGACGGTTTTTTGCTTAAAACGGGATAATAATTGCTTAAGCACTCTTTTCTGTCTTCTTTGGCAACAAAACAGCTTGAATGTTTGGCAGAACACCTCCTTGAGCAATTGTTACTCCTGAAAGCAATTTGTTCAATTCTTCGTCATTACGAATGGCCAATTGCAAATGGCGGGGGATAATTCTTGTCTTTTTGTTGTCACGAGCAGCATTTCCCGCCAACTCCAAAACTTCAGCAGCCAAATATTCCATAACAGCTGCCAAGTATACTGGGGCACCAGCTCCAACGCGCTCAGCATAGTTTCCCTTGCGGAGCAAACGATGGATACGACCAACGGGGAACTGTAGTCCAGCACGGTTTGAGCGAGACTTTGCCTTTCCCTTAACTTTGCCACCTTTACCACGACCAGACATTTTCTTTTAGCACTTTTTTTTATTTTACTCACAATTTAAATTCAAAACTACCTGATGTGTAGTTAGTCACTGTTCACTGTGTTATGACCCGAGTCGTAAATCGACGCTTCTATTTATACTAAAATTTATGACGGCACACACATAAAAAAGGGGGTTGGACTCACACAAACATTTCGGTAGAAAAGTGAATATAAGAAAAGGCACTTTTCTGTTACAGGCACAGTTCCCGTTCAGTCGTCAGAGTGTTCAAGTGAAGTGAAATAAAAATTCAAAATGCCCCCAAAAACTAGTGGAAAAGCAGCAAAGAAGGCTGGAAAGGCGCAGAAAAATATCACCAAAACCGATAAGAAGAAGAAGCGCAAGAGGAAGGAAAGTTACGCAATCTACATTTACAAAGTTCTGAAGCAAGTTCATCCTGATACTGGAATCTCATCAAAGGCAATGAGCATCATGAACAGTTTTGTTAATGACATCTTTGAGAGAATCGCAGCAGAAGCTTCCCGTTTGGCTCACTACAACAAGCGTTCTACAATCACCAGTCGGGAAATCCAAACCGCTGTTCGTTTGTTGTTGCCTGGAGAACTTGCCAAGCACGCTGTTAGTGAAGGAACTAAGGCAGTTACCAAATACACTAGCTCGAAGTAATTTGTTTATTGAATATCTTCAAAATGGCCCTTTTCAGGGCCGCAAAAAAATCACTAAGAGATACAATTATCGAATTCACAAAACTTAATTCATAGCAATAAACAAAAAGGACTTTTTCTAAGAAACTGTACCTGCCTTACTCAAATTATTTTATAACATACTTATAAAATCTACCTAGAAACACGCTGCATGTATGGAATGCTTAAATTATTTTATACCTACTTATAAAATCTACCTAGAAGCACGCCGCGCCGCATGTATGTATATAATGTATACCTGTAAAGGGTATTTAAAAAAAAAAAAAAATTCTACCTATGCGATAGAATTTATATTATATGCCTGCCATAAATGAAAAAACCAACTGGATTGATAATTTAGAATGTGTCCTGTAAATATATACCTAGTTTGTTAAACTATCCGTTGGATATGGGAAATACTTAGATTTTTAAATTATTTTTGAGTCGAAATCAAATCTCTTTGAATAGTTTTTTTGTAGCCCTGAAAAGGACTGTGGATTTGTATTCAAATTTCATATTTATTATGAAATTACTTCTTAGCCTTCTTTGCAGCAACAGCTTTTTTTGGTTTCGCTGCAGATGCTGTAGCAGATTTGGCTTTTGGCACCTTAGGCTTTGGGGCAGCAGCCTTTGCTTTAGTTGGCTTTGCCTTAACTGCACTTGGTTTCTTAACACTTTTCACTTTTGGTTTTTCTACCTTCTTCTTGTCAGCACTTTTCTTGGTTGTGGCGGCAGCTTTCTTTACTTTTTTTTCACCAACAACTTTCTTGACTTTTTTCTCACCAGCAGCAGCTTTTGGTTTGGCGGCAGACTTCTTCTTTTCAGCGGATTTGGCTTTTGGTTCCTTATTTGCTGAAGCAGACAACTTGAAAGAACCAGCAGCACCCTTGCCCTTTGTTTGCACTAGCTTACCACTAACAACGGCACCTTTCAAATATTTCTTGATGAACGGAGCTAGTTTCTGGACATCAACTTTGTAGGTAGCAGCGATGTATTTTTTAATTGCCAAAAGCGATGAGCCACCACGTTCCTTCAATGTTTTGATGGCAGCATCTACCATTTGCTGGGTAGGAGGATGAGTTGGAGTTGATTTTGGTTTTTTTGAACCGCTAGCGGCAACCTTCTTAGGTTTTTTTTCTGCAACGATTGCAGGAGAAGCAGCGACAGCATCAGCCATTTTAAATATTTTTTTTTAAATTTATTTTAACAAAATAAAACACTTGGAAATCACTTCACGTTTATAGATTGTAATAATTTTACAAAACAGATCACCTCAGGGACTTGGTTCTGTGAGAATCAACAAGAACGAAGGTATACAAAATTTTCATTTATTTGAACGCTTTTACACTGTTGCATCCTTGGGTTGCTCTAAAAAATGTAAGAATTTTCATCTTTTTAGAGGGAACTCTATATAATAACTTTTTATTTATATTCTTACAATATAATAGATCAATATTTAATTCATTTTATTCAAATTAAACAGCCAGCAATTACAGAAACAACCATTGAAGTCAATGTTTGATGAATTTTTTTCAATACTTACGTTTAAGAATGCTTATAATTTATCAATAACAAATATATTATGTTCAAAAATATATTATTTATAAAGTTAATAGTTCATTTAACCAACATAATATAAAATTTAAATGAAATATTTTGAATTTTCTTGGGAATTAATTTAAAACTATTCGACTAATGAAACGCGTCTCTTACTTTCTCTAGGTGGCGGCGATTTGTTGCAAAATTAATTTTTCGTTCTTCCCGTAAATAAAATGTAATAAATAACTATAGAATGAACATTATTTCATTAATTAATATATAAATATTCAGTTTTTCATCAGAAAACAAGTTTCATTTAGCTTTTGCTGCTTAAAAATGCGGCCACCTAAACTCGCTTGGTAATGTATGAAAAAACAAAATGGTACAATTATAAACATTTTTACTCTAATCGCTGCGATGGATCGAAAAATATAAAAATTTAACTTTTTGAACATAAAATAAATGAGAATCATTGGTTTATTTGAATATCTTAAAATATTTATTTTAATATTTGATAGTTTTAGCAATCCCAGCGCCCTTTTCAAATACATTAAAGAAAACACCTAACAGAAGAGGTTGATTTGCAGAATTAATTTTTGCTAGTTCTATTATTATTTCTGTCTTTTTGAAGAATGAAATAAACTAATAAAATAATAATATCTTAAGGAATTTCAGATGTTTAAAATAATTAATCAAAAATTCTGCCAATAATATAGGTGGGTGTATAGGTATGCAGTCTTTAGATCAATAAGGCATTCAATCTATGTATGTAAACTGATTTTTCTCCAATAGCATTTTTGATATCAATCCGTACGCATAGAACTTCAGTGGACAGTCCACTCATTAAAAATAAAAATAACCTATTGTTCTCTAATTTCTAAACAGATAATATTCAAGATTTTGTACTGCTCCAATAAATTTCCTTAAACCTGTAAAATCATAAAAACATATCATGAAATTTTATTGTATCTCTTTGTGATTTTTTGTGGTCCTGAAAAGGACCGTTGAATTATATCTGAAACACGCTTTAAGCACGTTCACCACGAATGCGTCTGGCCAATTGGATGTCCTTTGGCATAATTGTGACACGCTTAGCATGAATGGCACACAAGTTGGTATCTTCGAAAAGACCAACCAAATAAGCTTCACTAGCTTCTTGGAGTGCCATAACAGCTGAGCTTTGGAAACGCAAATCAGTTTTGAAATCTTGAGCGATTTCACGAACTAAACGTTGGAAAGGCAATTTGCGGATCAACAATTCAGTGCTCTTCTGGTAACGACGGATTTCACGAAGGGCAACAGTTCCTGGACGATAACGATGTGGTTTCTTTACACCTCCGGTTGCTGGTGCACTCTTACGAGCTGCCTTAGTAGCCAGTTGCTTCCTGGGAGCTTTTCCTCCAGTTGATTTACGGGCAGTTTGCTTAGTACGAGCCATCTTTACAGTAAGTTTTTTTTTTTTTCTTTAAAAAAGACACTTCACTAGACACTTTAACTTTACTTTTCTAAATAACCCCTAGCCGAATATGAAAATTCTTATTAATAACTTTTAGCACACAGTTGTCTCCGTTCAGTTGTTTTTCTCTTTAAAAAAGCCTTCCAATTGGATTTTCTTCGAAAATAAGCATAAATACTCGTATTCAACTGGGCCGAAAGTACGCATTCAGTCATCGATCGGCAACGAAAGAGGACACACGGAGACCGGATTATTTAAATCTAAAAATAAAACAGAAGTCAAATTATTTACAACCCCATAAAAAAGGGACACAAAAGAAGAACTACCTGCCAGCTACCTGGAAGGTAATTCCGAGAAGAAAAATCCAGAGGATAAGAAGGTGATTAAATCGAGGGATAATCCTCGTGAACATAAATCCCTCTATTTTCTAAGAAGGCAGGTCAATATGGGCGAACCCCTAACCATTGACACTGCCGTTGTCGCAATTAAGGAATTATTGCGCCGAATGCTGAAAGACCTGGGACCGGATTTTGCACCGAAGATTAATGCAATCTTTGCTGCAATCACAACTGAGGTCAGACAGGAAGCCACGGACAAGGAAACCACCAAGGATATTGAAGAACCAACAACATCAAACCAAGAGCAACCTATGGAGGAAGAAGCCGAAGAAACCAACGAAAAGCAAGTCAGAAGAGGTCCCCTCGTCTGTCTCACCGGAGATGAAGGTGATGCAGATGAAGACATCAATTCTGACTGGCAGGAAGTCAGAAGAAAGTCAAGGGTTGACAAGAATACGTCCAGCTCTGATGAAGAACCCCGTAATGGATCAAAACGGCAGAAAAAGCCATCAAAGAAAACTACACAAAAGAAACTGAAGGAAGACAAATTACCTACCGTACAGCCAACCAGCCAGCCGCAACCCACAGAAAACCAGCCAATGGACCAACCTGCCCAGGGGGTTCAAGTGCACCAGCAGCCAGCTCCGCCTCTCCAACAACCAACCCCACAGCAGTCAAAATCAACCCCAAAAACCGACTCAAAGAAGGAAAAAATGCCGCCAATCATCGTCTTCTCCAGCAACACTGCCGAAATAGGAAGACACGCTAAAGGAAAGAGTATCAAGTTCACCTTCAAGAACTTGAATACAATTAAAACGGTGATCAACACGGAGACAAAAGAAGGCTTCACAGCAGTTAGAGATTTCCTGAAGACAAGGAAAATAGAGCACCACACATTCACAGCGAGGGAGGAAAGGAAAAACCTGCTCGTCTTGAAAGGCATCCATCACTCCTACACCGCCATTGAAATCCTGGACGAGCTACAAATTGAAGGAATCCCAGCCATCAAGGTTTCCCTCTTCCGGTCAAGGAGAAACAAATCCAAGGCTTTCAACCAATTTGTAGTTGAGGTCAGCAAGAACTGTGACGTCGCTGAAATCTACACAAAAAAACTCATCCTGAACCAGGTCGTCCACTGGGAGAAGTATGAGAGCCACGAAAGACCTCAATGCTGGAACTGCCAAAAAACAGGCCACGTATCGATTAACTGTGGAAAGAAGTACGTTTGCGTGAAATGCAATGAAGACCACAACCCTGGCGAGTGCAAACGCAAGGAAAAAGGAGATGGCGTGTACTGTGCCAACTGTAAGGAATTCGGACATCCAGCCAACTACATGGGATGCAAAGTGCTTGTTGCCCAAAGGGAACAATTAAAGAAAGTCGAGACGCAGAAAAAGGCTCAGCAGGAACAACGAGCAAAAGCAGCGTGCATCCTAACGCAGAACAAGGCAAGTTTTGCAACCGCAGCCAGGACAGGATATACAAAACCAGCCCAAGCCCAGAAAAAAACACCACAACAAACAAAGACAGTCCAGGATAAGTCAATGGGAGCCCCCAGAGTAAACCTGAATGAGGAAGCCAAGGTGCACTTCGGAGTCGACCTGGAATCAGCATTCACTAAAGCACGCAGTGCCATGCCAGCAAACTACTCATCATTGAGTAAGGAGAAGCAGTCCGTGGCCTTGGCCACCTTTATATTCAGCCTATGCAGCGCGTAATGCGCATCAACAAACTTCGCATAGTGGCGTATAACGTTAATTCGTTATACAGCCTGGAAAGAAGAACATGTTTTAACCTGTTTTTAAAGAAGAATCGCCCGGACATGGCACTCATCAGCGAAACTAATGTGACAAAAAGGAACCAGATAGACTACAAAGGATACAACACCTTCCGGACAGACAAGGATCAAGGCAAACGAGGTACTGCGCTCTTCGTAAGGAAGAACATCAAGGCCTCCCAAGTCAAAATCCCGAGCCTTAAATCGTTTGAAGCAACAGCGGTTGTTGTGGAGGTCGAAAACAACATGACGCTGCTTGTTATCAGCATTTACAACAAATGCAAGGCCAACGGAAGCGATATGGAACACGATTTGCTAACCCTCAGCAGGATAACCGAGCAACATACATACGGACTCATTGGAGGGGATTTTAATGCCCGACACCCTCTATGGTACGACACAACAGAAAATAGCGCTGGAGTTACGTTGGTCAACTGGCTCGAAGAAAATTTTGAACACCACTCCTTCCACATCGTCTCTCAACCGAAGCCAACATACCCAAAGACGCCATCCTGGCTGGACTTCTTCCTTGTGTCGGCAAACTTTATCAACATCCTGCCTGAGCTACGGAACTACACCTGCAGAACCCTAACAGGAGATTCAGATCACGAACCAGTCGAGCTCACAATTACACTGAACCAACCGATATCAGTAATGGTTAGAGAAGAGTCAGAGGGTTTTATCAACTACAAACGTCTTGATGTTGAACGTTTTCAAAGGAAGATTGAGGAGACAATGGTCATGCCGGCTGCCAACGAAAATCTCACAAACAACGAAATTGATGTGGCCATTGAAGAAATTGAACTGTCTATAAACAACGCCCTAGACGAACAAAAGAGGCCAAGAACTTCGAGAGACAAATACCAACATCTGCCAGAAGGCATTGTTCGTCTATATGACCACAGACAACGGTTGAGAAAAAGGCTTCAAAGGATCCAACAGAGGGAATGGAACACTACCAACAACAGCTACCAAGCAGTTAGAAGTGAACTGGAGTGCACACAAATCATGCTAAGGAATGCAATTCAACATTTTAACAACGACCAATTCCAGAAAAGGCTACAAAGCATCAAACCAGGACCTGACGCATTCAAAAACATCAACCGAATTATTGGCAAGAGGCCACAGATGCCAGAAAAAATCACCACAAGACACGGGGATGTCAACACAACCCAGGATAAAGTTGAAGCATTTGCCGAATATTTTGAAGAAAATTTCGTGCCAAACCCACCCAACGACCCTGAATTTGTCGAAGAAGTGGAATCAACAATTGAGGAACTTCAAAGGATGGACACTCAGACAACTACTTTCAGTAATAGTAACCCTGCCAGTGATCCCGAGGGTTCTGAAATTTTCTCCAACCCTGAAGAAGTGGCTGAAATAATCCACAACGGACGTCCAAAAAAATCATCCGGACCTGACAAAATATCCAGCTACATCATAAAGAAGCTTCCCCAAGTCGTGATGATATATTTAACAATAATATTTAACAACTGTATCAACAACAGCTATTTCCCGGAAAAATGGAAGAAAGCAAAGATAGTAGCTATTCCGAAGAAAGGAGACAGAGGTTCGGTGTCAGGATATCGGCCAATATCACTGCTAAACAGCACCAGCAAAATCCTCGAAGGACTCATTTTACGAAGACTTAAGTCATACAGCGACGGCAACAACATCATCCCAAATATGCAATTCGGATTCCGGCCCAAACATTCGACTCTGCATCCTCTTCTAAGGTTCCAAAAGGACGTGGTCAGCACTCTCAACAACTATCAGGTGGTAGTTGGATGCTTTCTTGATATCGAGAAAGCATTTGACAGTATATGGATCAACGGTCTGATCCATAAACTTTCTCTACTCAATTTTCCAGCAACATTAATAAAAATAATCTATAGTTTTCTTTCTTCCAGGTCCTTCTTCGTCCAAATTGAAAACAGCCAGTCAACAACCAAAGCCATCAGAGCAGGAGTAGCGCAAGGATCCAAGCTAGGACCATACCTCTATAGTATATTCACTTCTGATCAGCCACAGCCCGAGAACGCGATGAATCTACTGTATGCAGATGACTCACTCACATACGCCAAATCGATGTCAGCAATTATCGCAGCCAGAAGAGTTGAAGAACACGTGAGAAGACTGTGGGACTACTACGTGAAATGGGGCATCAAAGTTAATTCTGCAAAGTCGGAGTTAGCTTGCTTCAGAAGACCCGTGCGACGCCAAAATACACGTTCAGCCACTACTTGCCGCAGTATCATAGTGAATCTACCAGACGGAACCCAATTGACACCCAAGCCAATTGTGAAGTACTTGGGAATCAACTTTGAGGAGAGGTTACGCTTCAACCCACACGTATCAGCACTCCTCAAAAAAGCCAATTACGCCTTTCATCGCATTTATCCGCTAATGCGAAAAAGAAATGGCCTTAATCAAAAGACGAAGTTGCTTCTATATAAGCAACTAATAAGGCCCATAGTTACATACGGTTTCCCGGTTTGGTTCACAACATCAAAGACAAGTATGAAGAAAATCGGAGTATTTGAGCGAAAGATGTTAAGGATTTGCACGAATCTTCACTTCGATCAACGACGGAAGAAGTACCCAAGCAACAAACGACTCTACGAGGCAGCAGCGATAACACCGTTGGACAAATACATGACGGAATCGGCTAAAAGGTTGGCGTCAAATTTAGTCAACCATCCGAATCCTCTAGTGAGCACAATCAACAGTGAAGAACGGCATCCTGAACCACGATACCTGGACATAACTGCGCTAATGGACGAAGGAATTATCACAATCAACGACGACGAGGCTATCCAGTTTTACGAGGAAGCAGCGTCAACTTACCACCGTGGCTAGTAGCCAATTCATCAACACATCAAGGACAACCGGATTTGAACAACCCGAGATGGATACCCCCACTTGACTATTAATATAAGTATAATTAATGACAATTTGTTTTAAAAATGTATTATAAAATTTATCAATGTATATAGTTAGGCCCCTAATGTGCCAACAAATATTTTTTAAGTATCATAAGTAAAATAGAATAAGAATCAATTGTAAATATTATATTGTTCAATAAATATCGAAAAAAAAAAAAAAAATCGGCCGAAAGTACAGTTTCATATTGACTTCCCCGCAGTGTGTTGTGTTTTATTAAAAAAAAATAACTAAAAATGACTGGTCGTGGTAAAGGAGGAAAAGGTTTGGGTAAAGGTGGCGCTAAACGTCATCGTAAAGTGTTGCGTGATAACATCCAAGGTATTACTAAACCAGCAATCCGTCGTTTGGCTCGTCGTGGTGGTGTAAAGCGTATTTCTGGCTTGATCTACGAAGAAACCCGCGGTGTGTTGAAAGTTTTCCTAGAAAATGTCATCCGTGATGCTGTTACATACACTGAACACGCTAAGCGTAAGACAGTAACTGCAATGGATGTAGTTTACGCTTTGAAAAGACAAGGACGTACTCTTTATGGTTTCGGAGGTTAAGAATCATAAAATTCGTCTCAAATTTAACAAACGGTCCTTTTCAGGACCACAATAAAATCTCAAAGTGATATTGACTTGAATTTCTCAAAACAAAAAACAGAAAAGAATCTTATTTATCATAAAATAAATGCAGATATACATATATGTATATAATGATGTTATCTTGAGTATCAAGATTACTTAATTATTTTAAGATGTATGTATATATATCTATATAATGTAGTTATAACAGAATGAAATAAATGTTGCATACCTTACAGATTATAGATCCCAATATGTATTATGTTTGCCTATGTGTCTCTTTTTTTGTTTTGCAACCAAAATTCTGCAAAACATGTCCAGCATTGATTCCTAAATGCCCGGAATTTTTATTACGTCAAACACTGGAGTACACGCGCCCTATTTTATTTCACTGATGCACGCGTGGCCTATACTATGGTAGACCATTTCAAAATGCCCATAATTACTTAGTTTACAAAGATTCAAATAAAACAAATGTTTAAATATTATATGTATTATGTTTCCCTGTGTCTCTTTTTTTTTTTGTTTTGCAACCAAAATTCTGCAACATGTCCAGCATTGATTCCTAAATGCCCGGAATTTTTATTACGTCATTAACAAAATGGTGAAATCGGTATTTTTTTCTAAGAATTTTCAGGTACAGTCGATTTAAAAAAAATTCCGTGTACCTGAACCTACAGTGATATGCGTATACCTGTATATGAACTTACTAAATTATTTTTTTTTAGATCCATTTTTCTCAGTTTCCAAGTGAAATTTCTAGAAAATGACCACCCACTATGTTTCTTTATGACTATTTCTCAATATTTGCATGATTTTTAAGTCATAAAACTAATTTTTTGTGGTCAAAAGCAGCAGCAACAACAACAACATTTTATATAAGCGCGTACCCGTAGGTAAAAAAAAATGAAAAAAAAAAAATAAAAAATCTCTCTAGGGAAACGATTTGTCGTCCTGAAAAGGACGGTTTTTTGCTTAAAACGGGATAATAATTGCTTAAGCACTCTTTTCTGTCTTCTTTGGCAACAAAACAGCTTGAATGTTTGGCAGAACACCTCCTTGAGCAATTGTTACTCCTGAAAGCAATTTGTTCAATTCTTCGTCATTACGAATGGCCAATTGCAAATGGCGGGGGATAATTCTTGTCTTTTTGTTGTCACGAGCAGCATTTCCCGCCAACTCCAAAACTTCAGCAGCCAAATATTCCATAACAGCTGCCAAGTATACTGGGGCACCAGCTCCAACGCGCTCAGCATAGTTTCCCTTGCGGAGCAAACGATGGATACGACCAACGGGGAACTGTAGTCCAGCACGGTTTGAGCGAGACTTTGCCTTTCCCTTAACTTTGCCACCTTTACCACGACCAGACATTTTCTTTTAGCACTTTTTTTTATTTTACTCACAATTTAAATTCAAAACTACCTGATGTGTAGTTAGTCACTGTTCACTGTGTTATGACCCGAGTCGTAAATCGACGCTTCTATTTATACTAAAATTTATGACGGCACACACATAAAAAAGGGGGTTGGACTCACACAAACATTTCGGTAGAAAAGTGAATATAAGAAAAGGCACTTTTCTGTTACAGGCACAGGATATAGATCATTCAGTATTCGTCAGTCGAACAACACGGTTGTGCGCGCAGAAAAATACCAGTGAATTAAAGTGAATAATTATTATCTACCTGCCAGGTAGAAAAACCTTTTTTCCCCGAAGTTTATATGTACGGGCAGTTTTTATTAAAATAAGTCGTGCAGTGAATTCCGGGAATTAAATTAAAAGTGATTTAAAAAGAAAGACTATCAGCGGTTATCCAGCAATGGGTGAACCAATTACCATCGAATCGGCAATTGCAGCGTTAGAAGCATTGCTGAGGAAAATAATTAACTTAGGACCTGAAAATGGAATAAAAATCAGTGAGACTTTGAAAAAAGTCTTGGACACTGAGACAGAGACAGCTTCGATGGACACCGATTCATCAGGGACCAGCGAGGGCAGCAGCGAGGAAGAGGACACTGTCACAAGTGAAACTTCTTCTTCATCCGACGATAACGGACCGTCTCCGATTCCAGGTCAAAAAAGACCTAGGAACAGGAAAAAGGGCACTAAGAAGAAAATGAAGGAGATGAAAAATGCTCCTGAAATTATTCTGCCAACAAACAACAACCCCGAAAATACACCAAAGGCCGCCTCAAAACGTGTTGCGCCAGTAGAAGATACTAGCCCACCGAAGACCGCCACCATCGAAGGAGCACCAACTTCAACTCTTCCAGCTCCAGTCATCGTCACCACCCAGCCGATAAAAGCCACCGCAGGACTGCCACCAACAACAGTTCCAGCCCCCGTCAACGCCACCACAAAGCCAACAAAAGCCACAGGAATGCCACCTATTTTTTGTTTCTCCTCCAACGTTGCGGAAATAGGACGACACGCAAAGATGAACAATCTGGCCATCATCTTCAAAAACAATAACACAAAGCAGTCTACAATAAACGCCGGAAACAGGGACTCCTTCGAGAAAATTCAGAGTTTTCTCAAGTCAAGGAAAATTGAATTCACCACATTCACGCCCAAGGAAGACTTAAAGAACTTGGTAACTCTGAAGGGGATCCACTATTCTTACGCCGCCATTGAGGTAGAAGAGGAGCTCCGCTGCGAAGGAATTCCAATTATAGGAGTCACCAAATACAAGTCCAACAAAGCCAAGGGGAAGGAGTTCAACAGCTTTGTTGTGGAACTTACCAAAACCTGCGATGTGAAGGAAGTATTCACGAAGACCCTGATAATGAACCAGAGAGTTCATTGGGAAAAATTCAGGAATCAAGAAATTCCACAATGCCACAATTGTCAAAAAAGAGGACACGTCTCCAAACATTGTAATAAGAAATACGTGTGCGTAAAGTGCAAAGAAGACCACGCACCAGGACAATGCCAAAGGACAACAAAAACAGGGAGCGACGTGTGGTGTGCTAACTGCCAAAAGGAAGGACATCCGGCAAGTTATAGAGGCTGCCCAACATTAAAACTCCAGCTAACAGAGAAGAATAAAAAATTAGCTGAGAAGAAGGCCCAACAAAGTTTTGCTGCAAAATCCGCCTGCGTGGTTACCAGGCCATCCTTGAGTTTCGCAGCATTGACAGCGAAGAATATCGTAGCCAAAAAACCAACCACCCCAGCCCAACAGCAACAAAGGTCAGTCCCGACTGTCACTCCAAGGTCAATTCCAGCTAAAGGCAAGAAGTCTCCAGCCCATGGTGGAAAAGTGAATCTAAACAACGAAGTCGAAGAAATCTTTGGAAGTAGCCTGTTGAGCATCATGGAAAAAGCCAAGAGTGCAGTTCCCTCCAACTACGCACAGTTGAGCAAAGGCGAGAAGTCCGTGGCTTTGGCCACCTTTATCTTCCAACTATGCAATTGAAGAAAATCCGCATTCTGACGTATAATGTTAATTCATTGTACAGCCTGGAGAAAAGGACGTCATTTAATCTGTTCATGAAACAGAACAGCCCGGACATTGCTCTCATCAGCGAAACCAACGTCACCCGGCGGAACAACATCAACATCGCTGGATTTAAAACTTACCGCAACGACAGAAATGAAAACCAAAGAGGAACCGCCTTATATATTAAAAACAAATTGGATGCAAATGCTGAGATGACAACAATAACCGGCCTGCTTACCAGTGAAGCTACAGCGGTCACCATAAAAACAGGAATGGACAACGAAACCCTGACGGTCATAAGTGTGTACTTCAAGTGCAACTCAAATCGCAGCGACATCCAGAAGGACCTTCACGTGCTGAACAACACCTTGGCGAGAAGCACATATGGGCTCATTGGCGGTGATTTTAATGCAAGGCATCTGCGATGGCTGGACACTACTACCAACAGCGAGGGTAAAGCCATTACTGACTGGCTGGACGACACCAACAACGAGCATTCTTTGGTTGTTGTATCGCAACCAAAGCCAACCTTCCCCAGAACTCCATCAACATTGGATTTTTTTCTTTCATCATCAAATTTTGTTTATTTACTTCCAGAAATCTGCAACTATACCTGCACAGTTGTGCCCAGTGATTCGGACCATGAAGCAGTGCTACTTACCGTCAACCTCAGCCAACCAGTTCTTCTAACATCAGTGCCCCCAGAGAAGTATATCAACTACAGGAAATTAGATGTCGAAAAATTGCACATGGACGTGGCCACCAACCTAACACTGCCACCCTCAAACAGAAACCTGAACAACGAAGAAATTGACAGTGCCATTGAATGTCTGGAATCTACTGTTGTTAATGCTCTGGAGATGCAAAAAGTACCGCGGACGTCCAGAGATAGGTACCAACACCTCCCGCAATACGTGCAAAATCTGTATGCCCACAGGCAAAGATTAAGGAAACGACTGCAAAGGATCCACCTGAGAGAGCTAAACACAGCCAACAGCGACTACCAGACAGTCAATAGTGAACTGCAATGCGTCAATGTGATGTTGCGGAACTCTATTCAGCACCACAACAACACAATGTTCCAGAAACGTCTACAGGACATAAAACCAGGACCAGATGCCTTCAAGGACATAAATAGCCTCATAGGGAAAACAGCCCCGATACCTGACGTCATCATCTGCAATAACACCGAGTTGACAACACCAGAAGACAAAGTGGAAGCCTTTGCAAACTCTTTTGAAGGAAACTTTACCCCCAGGCCTTCAACGGACCAAACGTTTAATAGCGAAATAGAAGCAACCATCCACCAGACTCTTCTGCCAAACTCGGAAGCAGTACAGTTTGATGACACGAATCCAGCAACTGACCCAACAAACTCTCAACTATGCAATCCAGATGAGATAGCGGAAATTATTGACAGATCCAAGCCGAAGAAGTCAACTGGACCAGATGGAGTGTCGAACTACATCTTGAAAAGGTTACCACAAGCAGTGATGATACTTCTCACCATAATCATCAACAACTGCATCAATAACTGCTATTTCCCGCAGAAGTGGAAAACAGCGAAGATTGTACCTATTCCAAAGAGAGGCGCCAGGAACCAGGTTTCCAACTATAGGCCGATATCACTCCTCAACAACATCAGCAAGATTCTAGAAGAAGTGGTTCTACGAAGACTAAAGAAGCACTGCGATGAAAACAACATAATCCCTGACATGCAGTTTGGATTTCGAGAAGGACACTCAACACTGCATCCACTACTGAAGTTCCAATCAGACGTCTCTATAGCACTCAACAGCCATCGGGTAACCGTCGGATGCTTTCTGGATGTCGAGAAAGCCTTCGACAGTGTATGGATAGAGGCTCTCATACACAAACTAAAATTACTTGGTATACCTTCGCCACTTACAAAAATAATATTTTCCTTTCTTTCTTTCAGAAAATTCTACGTTCAACTGGAAAACTGCAAATCGTCACTGAAGAACATAAAAGCCGGTGTCGCTCAAGGATCGAAGCTGGGACCCTTCTTGTATAGCCTGATGACTTCGGATCAACCTATGCCAAATAACTGTGAAAACCTGCTCTTCGCCGACGACTCACTGACCTACGCCTCATCCATAGCGCCAAACTTAGCAGTCCGGAGAGTCGAAGCCCACATAGCCAGGCTTTTCAACTATTATAAGAAATGGGGAATCCAAATTAACGCATCGAAGTCCGAACTGGTGTGTTTTAGGAGGCCCGTGTTCAACAACAGCCGAAGTAGATCAGCAGCATACTGTAGAAGCTTGGTCCTGAAGTTACCCGATGGATCATCTATAACAGCCAGTAAGGACGTGAAGTACCTGGGAATAAACTTCAACGAGAAATTCAAGTTTAACCCGCACTCGAAAGCAGTACTAAGGAAGGCCAACCACGCATTTCATCGCCTATACCCCCTGATGAAGAAAAGGACAGGACTGAGTCAGCCAACGAAACTGCTTATTTATAAGCAGTTGATAAGACCAGTCATCAGCTACAGTTTTCCGGTATGGTTCACCATATCGAAAACTGCAATGCTGAAACTCCTTATCTTCGAAAGGAAGATATTGCGGATATGCACCGGACTGGTGTTTGATCATCAGAGGCAAAAGCACTACAGTAACATCCGAGTCTACGAAGAAGCAGGAATTCAACCACTGGACCAATTTCTCGTGAAGTGCGCAAGAAAAATGATAACCAACACCACCAACCACCCGAACCTCCTAATGAGAAGGATGACCACCCAGGAACGACATCCTGAACCAAGGTATCTGAATGCCTTGGACATACCGGAGAGGATCCCAGAGGACAACGGAGAAACAATCTCCTTCTACGCTGACACCGGGTCAGCATACTACCGTGGCTAATCACCAACCCCCAACACCACCAACCCATCAACTGGACATCCGGAACTGAACATCCCGAGATCATCAAGTCAACCGACTTTATTTTAAGTAGTTTTAACATAGATATTATAATTATTATTATAATTTTAAGAAATTCACATTGTTAACCGTTAGGCCCCCTATGTGCCAACAAAAATAAAATATATGTCATGTTAATATTATAAGTTATTTTTTAAGATCAATTGTATATATAAAAAAGTTCAATAAAAAAACCTTAAAAACCTTAAAACCTTGTTACAGGCACAGTTCCCGTTCAGTCGTCAGAGTGTTCAAGTGAAGTGAAATAAAAATTCAAAATGCCCCCAAAAACTAGTGGAAAAGCAGCAAAGAAGGCTGGAAAGGCGCAGAAAAATATCACCAAAACCGATAAGAAGAAGAAGCGCAAGAGGAAGGAAAGTTACGCAATCTACATTTACAAAGTTCTGAAGCAAGTTCATCCTGATACTGGAATCTCATCAAAGGCAATGAGCATCATGAACAGTTTTGTTAATGACATCTTTGAGAGAATCGCAGCAGAAGCTTCCCGTTTGGCTCACTACAACAAGCGTTCTACAATCACCAGTCGGGAAATCCAAACCGCTGTTCGTTTGTTGTTGCCTGGAGAACTTGCCAAGCACGCTGTTAGTGAAGGAACTAAGGCAGTTACCAAATACACTAGCTCGAAGTAATTTGTTTATTGAATATCTTCAAAATGGCCCTTTTCAGGGCCGCAAAAAAATCACTAAGAGATACAATTATCGAATTCACAAAACTTAATTCATAGCAATAAACAAAAAGGACTTTTTCTAAGAAACTGTACCTGCCTTACTCAAATTATTTTATAACATACTTATAAAATCTACCTAGAAACACGCTGCATGTATGGAATGCTTAAATTATTTTATACCTACTTATAAAATCTACCTAGAAGCACGCCGCGCCGCATGTATGTATATAATGTATACCTGTAAAGGGTATTTAAAAAAAAAAAAAAATTCTACCTATGCGATAGAATTTATATTATATGCCTGCCATAAATGAAAAAACCAACTGGATTGATAATTTAGAATGTGTCCTGTAAATATATACCTAGTTTGTTAAACTATCCGTTGGATATGGGAAATACTTAGATTTTTAAATTATTTTTGAGTCGAAATCAAATCTCTTTGAATAGTTTTTTTGTAGCCCTGAAAAGGACTGTGGATTTGTATTCAAATTTCATATTTATTATGAAATTACTTCTTAGCCTTCTTTGCAGCAACAGCTTTTTTTGGTTTCGCTGCAGATGCTGTAGCAGATTTGGCTTTTGGCACCTTAGGCTTTGGGGCAGCAGCCTTTGCTTTAGTTGGCTTTGCCTTAACTGCACTTGGTTTCTTAACACTTTTCACTTTTGGTTTTTCTACCTTCTTCTTGTCAGCACTTTTCTTGGTTGTGGCGGCAGCTTTCTTTACTTTTTTTTCACCAACAACTTTCTTGACTTTTTTCTCACCAGCAGCAGCTTTTGGTTTGGCGGCAGACTTCTTCTTTTCAGCGGATTTGGCTTTTGGTTCCTTATTTGCTGAAGCAGACAACTTGAAAGAACCAGCAGCACCCTTGCCCTTTGTTTGCACTAGCTTACCACTAACAACGGCACCTTTCAAATATTTCTTGATGAACGGAGCTAGTTTCTGGACATCAACTTTGTAGGTAGCAGCGATGTATTTTTTAATTGCCAAAAGCGATGAGCCACCACGTTCCTTCAATGTTTTGATGGCAGCATCTACCATTTGCTGGGTAGGAGGATGAGTTGGAGTTGATTTTGGTTTTTTTGAACCGCTAGCGGCAACCTTCTTAGGTTTTTTTTCTGCAACGATTGCAGGAGAAGCAGCGACAGCATCAGCCATTTTAAATATTTTTTTTTAAATTTATTTTAACAAAATAAAACACTTGGAAATCACTTCACGTTTATAGATTGTAATAATTTTACAAAACAGATCACCTCAGGGACTTGGTTCTGTGAGAATCAACAAGAACGAAGGTATACAAAATTTTCATTTATTTGAACGCTTTTACACTGTTGCATCCTTGGGTTGCTCTAAAAAATGTAAGAATTTTCATCTTTTTAGAGGGAACTCTATATAATAACTTTTTATTTATATTCTTACAATATAATAGATCAATATTTAATTCATTTTATTCAAATTAAACAGCCAGCAATTACAGAAACAACCATTGAAGTCAATGTTTGATGAATTTTTTTCAATACTTACGTTTAAGAATGCTTATAATTTATCAATAACAAATATATTATGTTCAAAAATATATTATTTATAAAGTTAATAGTTCATTTAACCAACATAATATAAAATTTAAATGAAATATTTTGAATTTTCTTGGGAATTAATTTAAAACTATTCGACTAATGAAACGCGTCTCTTACTTTCTCTAGGTGGCGGCGATTTGTTGCAAAATTAATTTTTCGTTCTTCCCGTAAATAAAATGTAATAAATAACTATAGAATGAACATTATTTCATTAATTAATATATAAATATTCAGTTTTTCATCAGAAAACAAGTTTCATTTAGCTTTTGCTGCTTAAAAATGCGGCCACCTAAACTCGCTTGGTAATGTATGAAAAAACAAAATGGTACAATTATAAACATTTTTACTCTAATCGCTGCGATGGATCGAAAAATATAAAAATTTAACTTTTTGAACATAAAATAAATGAGAATCATTGGTTTATTTGAATATCTTAAAATATTTATTTTAATATTTGATAGTTTTAGCAATCCCAGCGCCCTTTTCAAATACATTAAAGAAAACACCTAACAGAAGAGGTTGATTTGCAGAATTAATTTTTGCTAGTTCTATTATTATTTCTGTCTTTTTGAAGAATGAAATAAACTAATAAAATAATAATATCTTAAGGAATTTCAGATGTTTAAAATAATTAATCAAAAATTCTGCCAATAATATAGGTGGGTGTATAGGTATGCAGTCTTTAGATCAATAAGGCATTCAATCTATGTATGTAAACTGATTTTTCTCCAATAGCATTTTTGATATCAATCCGTACGCATAGAACTTCAGTGGACAGTCCACTCATTAAAAATAAAAATAACCTATTGTTCTCTAATTTCTAAACAGATAATATTCAAGATTTTGTACTGCTCCAATAAATTTCCTTAAACCTGTAAAATCATAAAAACATATCATGAAATTTTATTGTATCTCTTTGTGATTTTTTGTGGTCCTGAAAAGGACCGTTGAATTATATCTGAAACACGCTTTAAGCACGTTCACCACGAATGCGTCTGGCCAATTGGATGTCCTTTGGCATAATTGTGACACGCTTAGCATGAATGGCACACAAGTTGGTATCTTCGAAAAGACCAACCAAATAAGCTTCACTAGCTTCTTGGAGTGCCATAACAGCTGAGCTTTGGAAACGCAAATCAGTTTTGAAATCTTGAGCGATTTCACGAACTAAACGTTGGAAAGGCAATTTGCGGATCAACAATTCAGTGCTCTTCTGGTAACGACGGATTTCACGAAGGGCAACAGTTCCTGGACGATAACGATGTGGTTTCTTTACACCTCCGGTTGCTGGTGCACTCTTACGAGCTGCCTTAGTAGCCAGTTGCTTCCTGGGAGCTTTTCCTCCAGTTGATTTACGGGCAGTTTGCTTAGTACGAGCCATCTTTACAGTAAGTTTTTTTTTTTTTCTTTAAAAAAGACACTTCACTAGACACTTTAACTTTACTTTTCTAAATAACCCCTAGCCGAATATGAAAATTCTTATTAATAACTTTTAGCACACAGTTGTCTCCGTTCAGTTGTTTTTCTCTTTAAAAAAGCCTTCCAATTGGATTTTCTTCGAAAATAAGCATAAATACTCGTATTCAACTGGGCCGAAAGTACAGTTTCATATTGACTTCCCCGCAGTGTGTTGTGTTTTATTAAAATAACTAAAAATGACTGGTCGTGGTAAAGGAGGAAAAGGTTTGGGTAAAGGTGGCGCTAAACGTCATCGTAAAGTGTTGCGTGATAACATCCAAGGTATTACTAAACCAGCAATCCGTCGTTTGGCTCGTCGTGGTGGTGTAAAGCGTATTTCTGGCTTGATCTACGAAGAAACCCGCGGTGTGTTGAAAGTTTTCCTAGAAAATGTCATCCGTGATGCTGTTACATACACTGAACACGCTAAGCGTAAGACAGTAACTGCAATGGATGTAGTTTACGCTTTGAAAAGACAAGGACGTACTCTTTATGGTTTCGGAGGTTAAGAATCATAAAATTCGTCTCAAATTTAACAAACGGTCCTTTTCAGGACCACAATAAAATCTCAAAGTGATATTGACTTGAATTTCTCAAAACAAAAAACAGAAAAGAATCTTATTTATCATAAAATAAATGCAGATATACATATATGTATATAATGATGTTATCTTGAGTATCAAGATTACTTAATTATTTTAAGATGTATGTATATATATCTATATAATGTAGTTATAACAGAATGAAATAAATGTTGCATACCTTACAGATTATAGATCCCAATATGTATTATGTTTGCCTATGTGTCTCTTTTTTTGTTTTGCAACCAAAATTCTGCAAAACATGTCCAGCATTGATTCCTAAATGCCCGGAATTTTTATTACGTCAAACACTGGAGTACACGCGCCCTATTTTATTTCACTGATGCACGCGTGGCCTATACTATGGTAGACCATTTCAAAATGCCCATAATTACTTAGTTTACAAAGATTCAAATAAAACAAATGTTTAAATATTATATGTATTATGTTTCCCTGTGTCTCTTTTTTTTTTTGTTTTGCAACCAAAATTCTGCAACATGTCCAGCATTGATTCCTAAATGCCCGGAATTTTTATTACGTCATTAACAAAATGGTGAAATCGGTATTTTTTTCTAAGAATTTTCAGGTACAGTCGATTTAAAAAAAATTCCGTGTACCTGAACCTACAGTGATATGCGTATACCTGTATATGAACTTACTAAATTATTTTTTTTTAGATCCATTTTTCTCAGTTTCCAAGTGAAATTTCTAGAAAATGACCACCCACTATGTTTCTTTATGACTATTTCTCAATATTTGCATGATTTTTAAGTCATAAAACTAATTTTTTGTGGTCAAAAGCAGCAGCAACAACAACAACATTTTATATAAGCGCGTACCCGTAGGTAAAAAAAAATGAAAAAAAAAAAATAAAAAATCTCTCTAGGGAAACGATTTGTCGTCCTGAAAAGGACGGTTTTTTGCTTAAAACGGGATAATAATTGCTTAAGCACTCTTTTCTGTCTTCTTTGGCAACAAAACAGCTTGAATGTTTGGCAGAACACCTCCTTGAGCAATTGTTACTCCTGAAAGCAATTTGTTCAATTCTTCGTCATTACGAATGGCCAATTGCAAATGGCGGGGGATAATTCTTGTCTTTTTGTTGTCACGAGCAGCATTTCCCGCCAACTCCAAAACTTCAGCAGCCAAATATTCCATAACAGCTGCCAAGTATACTGGGGCACCAGCTCCAACGCGCTCAGCATAGTTTCCCTTGCGGAGCAAACGATGGATACGACCAACGGGGAACTGTAGTCCAGCACGGTTTGAGCGAGACTTTGCCTTTCCCTTAACTTTGCCACCTTTACCACGACCAGACATTTTCTTTTAGCACTTTTTTTTATTTTACTCACAATTTAAATTCAAAACTACCTGATGTGTAGTTAGTCACTGTTCACTGTGTTATGACCCGAGTCGTAAATCGACGCTTCTATTTATACTAAAATTTATGACGGCACACACATAAAAAAGGGGGTTGGACTCACACAAACATTTCGGTAGAAAAGTGAATATAAGAAAAGGCACTTTTCTGTTACAGGCACAGTTCCCGTTCAGTCGTCAGAGTGTTCAAGTGAAGTGAAATAAAAATTCAAAATGCCCCAAAAACTAGTGGAAAAGCAGCAAAGAAGGCTGGAAAGGCGCAGAAAAATATCACCAAAACCGATAAGAAGAAGAAGCGCAAGAGGAAGGAAAGTTACGCAATCTACATTTACAAAGTTCTGAAGCAAGTTCATCCTGATACTGGAATCTCATCAAAGGCAATGAGCATCATGAACAGTTTTGTTAATGACATCTTTGAGAGAATCGCAGCAGAAGCTTCCCGTTTGGCTCACTACAACAAGCGTTCTACAATCACCAGTCGGGAAATCCAAACCGCTGTTCGTTTGTTGTTGCCTGGAGAACTTGCCAAGCACGCTGTTAGTGAAGGAACTAAGGCAGTTACCAAATACACTAGCTCGAAGTAATTTGTTTATTGAATATCTTCAAAATGGCCCTTTTCAGGGCCGCAAAAAAATCACTAAGAGATACAATTATCGAATTCACAAAACTTAATTCATAGCAATAAACAAAAAGGACTTTTTCTAAGAAACTGTACCTGCCTTACTCAAATTATTTTATAACATACTTATAAAATCTACCTAGAAACACGCTGCATGTATGGAATGCTTAAATTATTTTATACCTACTTATAAAATCTACCTAGAAGCACGCCGCGCCGCATGTATGTATATAATGTATACCTGTAAAGGGTATTTAAAAAAAAAAAAAAATTCTACCTATGCGATAGAATTTATATTATATGCCTGCCATAAATGAAAAAACCAACTGGATTGATAATTTAGAATGTGTCCTGTAAATATATACCTAGTTTGTTAAACTATCCGTTGGATATGGGAAATACTTAGATTTTTAAATTATTTTTGAGTCGAAATCAAATCTCTTTGAATAGTTTTTTTGTAGCCCTGAAAAGGACTGTGGATTTGTATTCAAATTTCATATTTATTATGAAATTACTTCTTAGCCTTCTTTGCAGCAACAGCTTTTTTTGGTTTCGCTGCAGATGCTGTAGCAGATTTGGCTTTTGGCACCTTAGGCTTTGGGGCAGCAGCCTTTGCTTTAGTTGGCTTTGCCTTAACTGCACTTGGTTTCTTAACACTTTTCACTTTTGGTTTTTCTACCTTCTTCTTGTCAGCACTTTTCTTGGTTGTGGCGGCAGCTTTCTTTACTTTTTTTTCACCAACAACTTTCTTGACTTTTTTCTCACCAGCAGCAGCTTTTGGTTTGGCGGCAGACTTCTTCTTTTCAGCGGATTTGGCTTTTGGTTCCTTATTTGCTGAAGCAGACAACTTGAAAGAACCAGCAGCACCCTTGCCCTTTGTTTGCACTAGCTTACCACTAACAACGGCACCTTTCAAATATTTCTTGATGAACGGAGCTAGTTTCTGGACATCAACTTTGTAGGTAGCAGCGATGTATTTTTTAATTGCCAAAAGCGATGAGCCACCACGTTCCTTCAATGTTTTGATGGCAGCATCTACCATTTGCTGGGTAGGAGGATGAGTTGGAGTTGATTTTGGTTTTTTTGAACCGCTAGCGGCAACCTTCTTAGGTTTTTTTTCTGCAACGATTGCAGGAGAAGCAGCGACAGCATCAGCCATTTTAAATATTTTTTTTTAAATTTATTTTAACAAAATAAAACACTTGGAAATCACTTCACGTTTATAGATTGTAATAATTTTACAAAACAGATCACCTCAGGGACTTGGTTCTGTGAGAATCAACAAGAACGAAGGTATACAAAATTTTCATTTATTTGAACGCTTTTACACTGTTGCATCCTTGGGTTGCTCTAAAAAATGTAAGAATTTTCATCTTTTTAGAGGGAACTCTATATAATAACTTTTTATTTATATTCTTACAATATAATAGATCAATATTTAATTCATTTTATTCAAATTAAACAGCCAGCAATTACAGAAACAACCATTGAAGTCAATGTTTGATGAATTTTTTTCAATACTTACGTTTAAGAATGCTTATAATTTATCAATAACAAATATATTATGTTCAAAAATATATTATTTATAAAGTTAATAGTTCATTTAACCAACATAATATAAAATTTAAATGAAATATTTTGAATTTTCTTGGGAATTAATTTAAAACTATTCGACTAATGAAACGCGTCTCTTACTTTCTCTAGGTGGCGGCGATTTGTTGCAAAATTAATTTTTCGTTCTTCCCGTAAATAAAATGTAATAAATAACTATAGAATGAACATTATTTCATTAATTAATATATAAATATTCAGTTTTTCATCAGAAAACAAGTTTCATTTAGCTTTTGCTGCTTAAAAATGCGGCCACCTAAACTCGCTTGGTAATGTATGAAAAAACAAAATGGTACAATTATAAACATTTTTACTCTAATCGCTGCGATGGATCGAAAAATATAAAAATTTAACTTTTTGAACATAAAATAAATGAGAATCATTGGTTTATTTGAATATCTTAAAATATTTATTTTAATATTTGATAGTTTTAGCAATCCCAGCGCCCTTTTCAAATACATTAAAGAAAACACCTAACAGAAGAGGTTGATTTGCAGAATTAATTTTTGCTAGTTCTATTATTATTTCTGTCTTTTTGAAGAATGAAATAAACTAATAAAATAATAATATCTTAAGGAATTTCAGATGTTTAAAATAATTAATCAAAAATTCTGCCAATAATATAGGTGGGTGTATAGGTATGCAGTCTTTAGATCAATAAGGCATTCAATCTATGTATGTAAACTGATTTTTCTCCAATAGCATTTTTGATATCAATCCGTACGCATAGAACTTCAGTGGACAGTCCACTCATTAAAAATAAAAATAACCTATTGTTCTCTAATTTCTAAACAGATAATATTCAAGATTTTGTACTGCTCCAATAAATTTCCTTAAACCTGTAAAATCATAAAAACATATCATGAAATTTTATTGTATCTCTTTGTGATTTTTTGTGGTCCTGAAAAGGACCGTTGAATTATATCTGAAACACGCTTTAAGCACGTTCACCACGAATGCGTCTGGCCAATTGGATGTCCTTTGGCATAATTGTGACACGCTTAGCATGAATGGCACACAAGTTGGTATCTTCGAAAAGACCAACCAAATAAGCTTCACTAGCTTTCTTGGAGTGCCATAACAGCTGAGCTTTGGAAACGCAAATCAGTTTTGAAATCTTGAGCGATTTCACGAACTAAACGTTGGAAAGGCAATTTGCGGATCAACAATTCAGTGCTCTTCTGGTAACGACGGATTTCACGAAGGGCAACAGTTCCTGGACGATAACGATGTGGTTTCTTTACACCTCCGGTTGCTGGTGCACTCTTACGAGCTGCCTTAGTAGCCAGTTGCTTCCTGGGAGCTTTTCCTCCAGTTGATTTACGGGCAGTTTGCTTAGTACGAGCCATCTTTACAGTAAGTTTTTTTTTTTTTCTTTAAAAAAGACACTTCACTAGACACTTTAACTTTACTTTTCTAAATAACCCCTAGCCGAATATGAAAATTCTTATTAATAACTTTTAGCACACAGTTGTCTCCGTTCAGTTGTTTTTCTCTTTAAAAAAGCCTTCCAATTGGATTTTCTTCGAAAATAAGCATAAATACTCGTATTCAACTGGGCCGAATCACAACTGAGGTCAGAGAGGAAGCCACGGACAAGGAAACCACCAAGGATATTGAAGAACCAACAACATCAACATCAAACCAAGAGCAACCTATGGAGGAAGAAGCCGAAGAAACCAACGAAGAGCAAGTCAGAAGAGGTCCCCTCGTCTGTCTCACCGGAGATGAAGGTGATGCAGATGAAGACATCAATTCTGACTGGCAGGAAGTCAAAAGAAGGTCAAGGGTTGACAAGAATACGTCCAGCTCTGATGAAGAACCCCGTAATGGATCAAAACGGCAGAAAAAACCATCAAAGAAAACTACACAAAAGAAACTGAAGGAAGACAAATTACCTACCGTACAGCCAACCAGCCAGCCGCAACCCACAGAAAACCAGCCAAAAGACCAACCTGCCCAGGGGGTTCAAGTGCACCAGCAGCCAGCTCCGCCACTCCAACAACCAACCCCACAACCACATAAGCAGTCAAAATCAACCCCACAAACCGACACAAAGAAGGAAAAAATGCCGCCAATCATCGTCTTCTCCAGCAACACTGCCGAAATAGGAAGACACGCTAAAGGAAAGAGTATCAAGTTCACCTTCAAGAACTTGAATACAATTAAAACAGTGATCAACACAGAGACAAAAGAAGGCTTCACAGCAATTAGAGATTTCCTGAAGACAAGGAAAATAGAGCACCACACATTCACAGCGAGGGAGGAAAGGAAAAACCTGCTCGTCTTGAAAGGCATCCACCACTCCTACACCGCCATTGAAATCCTGGACGAGCTACAAATTGAAGGAATCCCAGCCATCAAGGTTTCCCTCTTCCGGTCAAGGAGAAACAAATCCAAGGCTTTCAACCAATTTGTAGTTGAGGTCAGCAAGAACTGTGACGTCGCTGAAATCTACACAAAAAAACTCATCCTGAACCAGGTCGTCCACTGGGAGAAGTATGAGAGCCACGAAAGACCTCAATGCTGGAACTGCCAAAAAACAGGCCACGTATCGATTAACTGTGGAAAGAAGTACGTTTGCGTGAAATGCAATGAAGACCACAACCCTGGCGAGTGCAAACGCAAGGAAAAAGGAGATGGCGTGTACTGTGCCAACTGTAAGGAATTCGGACATCCAGCCAACTACATGGGATGCAAAGTGCTTGTTGCCCAAAGGGAACAATTAAAGAAAGTCGAGACGCAGAAAAAGGCGCAGCAGGAACAACGAGCAAAAGCAGCGTGCATCCTAACGCAGAACAAGGCAAGTTTTGCAACCGCAGCCAGGACAGGATATACAAAACCAGCCCAAGCCCAGAAAAAAACACCACAACAAACAAAGACAGTCCAGGATAAGTCAATGGGAGCCCCCAGAGTAAACCTGAATGAGGAAGCCAAGGTGCACTTCGGAGTCGACCTGGAATCAGCATTCACTAAAGCACGCAGTGCCATGCCAGCAAACTACTCATCATTGAGTAAGGAGAAACAGTCCGTGGCCTTGGCCACCTTTATATTCAGCCTATGCAGCGCGTAATGCGCATCAACAAACTTCGCATAGTGGCGTATAACGTTAATTCGTTATACAGCCTGGAAAGAAGAACTTGTTTTAACCTGTTTTTAAAGAAGAATCGCCCGGACATAGCACTCATCAGCGAAACTAATGTGACAAAAAGGAACCAGATAGACTACAAAGGATACAACACCTTCCGGACAGACAAGGATCAAGGCAAACGAGGTACTGCGCTCTTCGTAAGGAAGAACATCAAGGCCTCCCAAGTCAAAATCCCGAGCCTTAAATCGTTTGAAGCAACAGCGGTTGTTGTGGAGGTCGAAAACAACATGACGCTGCTTGTTATCAGCATTTACAACAAATGCAAGGCCAACGGAAGCGATATGGAACACGATTTGCTAACCCTCAGCAGGATAACCGAGCAACATACATACGGACTCATTGGAGGGGATTTTAATGCCCGACACCCTCTATGGTACGACACAACAGAAAATAGCGCTGGAGTTACGTTGGTCAACTGGCTCGAAGAAAATTTTGAACACCACTCCTTCCACATCGTCTCTCAACCGAAGCCAACATACCCAAAGACGCCATCCTGGTTGGACTTCTTCCTCGTGTCGGCAAACTTTATCAACATCCTGCCTGAGCTACGGAACTACACCTGCAGAACCCTAACAGGAGATTCAGATCACGAACCAGTCGAGCTCACAATTACACTGAACCAACCGATCTCAGTAATGGTTAGAGAAGAGTCAGAGGGTTTTATCAACTACAAACGTCTTGATGTTGAACGTTTTCAAAGGAAGATTGAGGAGACAATGGTCATGCCGGCTGCCAACAAAAATCTCTCAAACAACGAAATTGATGTGGCCATTGAAGAAATAGAACTGTCTATAAACAACGCCCTAGACGAACAAAAGAGACCAAGAACTCCGAGAGACAGATACCAACATCTGCCAGAAGGCATTGTTCGTCTATATGACCACAGACAACGGTTGAGAAAAAGGCTTCAAAGGATCCAACAGAGGGAATGGAACACTACCAACAACAGCTACCAAGCAGTTAGAAGTGAACTGGAGTGCACACAAATCATGCTAAGGAATGCAATTCAACATTTTAACAACGACCAATTCCAGAAAAGGCTACAAAGCATCAAACCAGGACCTGACGCATTCAAAAACATCAACCGAATCATTGGCAAGAGACCACAGATGCCAGAAAAAATCACCACAAGACACGGGGATGTCAACACAACCCAGGATAAAGTTGAAGCATTTGCCGAATATTTTGAAGAAAATTTCGTGCCAAACCCACCCAACGACCCTGAATTTGTCGAGGAAGTGGAATCAACAATTGAGGAACTTCAAAGGATGGACACTCAGACAACTACTTTCAGTAATAGTAACCCTGCCAGTGATCCCGAGGGTTCTGAAATTTTCTCCAACCCTGAAGAAGTGGCTGAAATAATCCACAACGGACGTCCAAAAAAATCATCCGGACCTGACAAAATATCCAGCTACATCATAAAGAAGCTTCCCCAAGTCGTGATGATATATTTAACAATAATATTTAACAACTGCATCAACAACAGCTATTTCCCGGAAAAATGGAAGAAAGCAAAGATAGTAGCTATTCCGAAGAAAGGAGACAGAGGTTCGGTGTCAGGATATCGGCCAATATCACTGCTAAACAGCACCAGCAAAATCCTCGAAGGACTCATTTTACGAAGACTTAAGTCATACAGCGACGGCAACAACATCATCCCAAATATGCAATTCGGATTCCGGCCCAAACATTCGACTCTGCATCCTCTTCTAAGGTTCCAAAAGGACGTGGTCAGCACTCTCAACAACTATCAGGTGGTAGTTGGATGCTTTCTTGATATCGAGAAAGCATTTGACAGTATATGGATCAACGGTCTGATCCATAAACTTTCTTTACTCAATTTTCCAGCAACATTAATAAAAATAATCTATAGTTTTCTTTCTTCCAGGTCCTTCTTCGTCCAAATTGAAAACAGCCAGTCAACAACCAAAGCCATCAGAGCAGGAGTAGCGCAAGGATCCAAGCTAGGACCATACCTCTATAGTATATTCACTTCTGATCAGCCACAGCCCGAGAACGCGATGAATCTACTGTATGCAGATGACTCACTCACATACGCCAAATCGATGTCAGCAATTATCGCAGCCAGAAGAGTTGAAGAACACGTGAGAAGACTGTGGGACTACTACGTGAAATGGGGCATCAAAGTTAATTCTGCTAAGTCGGAGTTAGCTTGCTTCAGAAGACCCGTGCGACGCCAAAATACACGTTCAGCCACTACTTGCCGCAGTATCATAGTGAATCTACCAGACGGAACCCAATTGACACCCAAGCCAATTGTGAAGTACTTGGGAATCAACTTTGAGGAGAGGTTACGCTTCAACCCACACGTATCAGCACTCCTCAAAAAAGCCAATTACGCCTTTCATCGCATTTATCCGCTAATGCGAAAAAGAAATGGCCTTAATCAAAAGACGAAGTTGCTTCTATATAAGCAACTAATAAGGCCCATAGTTACATACGGTTTCCCGGTTTGGTTCACAACATCAAAGACAAGTATGAAGAAGATCGGAGTATTTGAGCGAAAGATGTTAAGGATTTGCACGAATCTTCACTTCGATCAACGACGGAAGAAGTACCCAAGCAACAAACGACTCTACGAGGCAGCAGCGATAACACCGTTGGACAAGTACATGACGGAATCGGCTAAAAGGTTGGCGTCAAATTTAGTCAACCATCCGAATCCTCTAGTGAGCACAATCAACAGTGAAGAACGGCATCCTGAACCACGATACCTGGACATAACTGCGCTAATGGACGAAGGAATTATCACAATCAACGACGACGAGGCTATCCAGTTTTACGAGGAAGCAGCGTCAACTTACCACCGTGGCTAGTAGCCAATTCATCAACACATCAAGGACAACCGGATTTGAACAACCCGAGATGGATACCCCCACTTGACTATTAATATAAGTATAATTAATGACAATTTGTTTTAAAAATGTATTATAAAATTATCAATGTATATAGTTAGGCCCCTAATGTGCCAACAAATATTTTTAAGTATCATAAGTAAAATAGAATAAGAATCAATTGTAAATATTATATTGTTCAATAAATATCGTTAAATCGTAAAAAAAAAAAAAAAAAAAATCGTAATCAACTGGGCCGAAAGTACAGTTTCATATTGACTTCCCCGCAGTGTGTTGTGTTTTATTAAAATAACTAAAAATGACTGGTCGTGGTAAAGGAGGAAAAGGTTTGGGTAAAGGTGGCGCTAAACGTCATCGTAAAGTGTTGCGTGATAACATCCAAGGTATTACTAAACCAGCAATCCGTCGTTTGGCTCGTCGTGGTGGTGTAAAGCGTATTTCTGGCTTGATCTACGAAGAAACCCGCGGTGTGTTGAAAGTTTTCCTAGAAAATGTCATCCGTGATGCTGTTACATACACTGAACACGCTAAGCGTAAGACAGTAACTGCAATGGATGTAGTTTACGCTTTGAAAAGACAAGGACGTACTCTTTATGGTTTCGGAGGTTAAGAATCATAAAATTCGTCTCAAATTTAACAAACGGTCCTTTTCAGGACCACAATAAAATCTCAAAGTGATATTGACTTGAATTTCTCAAAACAAAAAACAGAAAAGAATCTTATTTATCATAAAATAAATGCAGATATACATATATGTATATAATGATGTTATCTTGAGTATCAAGATTACTTAATTATTTTAAGATGTATGTATATATATCTATATAATGTAGTTATAACAGAATGAAATAAATGTTGCATACCTTACAGATTATAGATCCCAATATGTATTATGTTTGCCTATGTGTCTCTTTTTTTGTTTTGCAACCAAAATTCTGCAAAACATGTCCAGCATTGATTCCTAAATGCCCGGAATTTTTATTACGTCAAACACTGGAGTACACGCGCCCTATTTTATTTCACTGATGCACGCGTGGCCTATACTATGGTAGACCATTTCAAAATGCCCATAATTACTTAGTTTACAAAGATTCAAATAAAACAAATGTTTAAATATTATATGTATTATGTTTCCCTGTGTCTCTTTTTTTTTTTGTTTTGCAACCAAAATTCTGCAACATGTCCAGCATTGATTCCTAAATGCCCGGAATTTTTATTACGTCATTAACAAAATGGTGAAATCGGTATTTTTTTCTAAGAATTTTCAGGTACAGTCGATTTAAAAAAAATTCCGTGTACCTGAACCTACAGTGATATGCGTATACCTGTATATGAACTTACTAAATTATTTTTTTTTAGATCCATTTTTCTCAGTTTCCAAGTGAAATTTCTAGAAAATGACCACCCACTATGTTTCTTTATGACTATTTCTCAATATTTGCATGATTTTTAAGTCATAAAACTAATTTTTTGTGGTCAAAAGCAGCAGCAACAACAACAACATTTTATATAAGCGCGTACCCGTAGGTAAAAAAAAATGAAAAAAAAAAAATAAAAAATCTCTCTAGGGAAACGATTTGTCGTCCTGAAAAGGACGGTTTTTTGCTTAAAACGGGATAATAATTGCTTAAGCACTCTTTTCTGTCTTCTTTGGCAACAAAACAGCTTGAATGTTTGGCAGAACACCTCCTTGAGCAATTGTTACTCCTGAAAGCAATTTGTTCAATTCTTCGTCATTACGAATGGCCAATTGCAAATGGCGGGGGATAATTCTTGTCTTTTTGTTGTCACGAGCAGCATTTCCCGCCAACTCCAAAACTTCAGCAGCCAAATATTCCATAACAGCTGCCAAGTATACTGGGGCACCAGCTCCAACGCGCTCAGCATAGTTTCCCTTGCGGAGCAAACGATGGATACGACCAACGGGGAACTGTAGTCCAGCACGGTTTGAGCGAGACTTTGCCTTTCCCTTAACTTTGCCACCTTTACCACGACCAGACATTTTCTTTTAGCACTTTTTTTTATTTTACTCACAATTTAAATTCAAAACTACCTGATGTGTAGTTAGTCACTGTTCACTGTGTTATGACCCGAGTCGTAAATCGACGCTTCTATTTATACTAAAATTTATGACGGCACACACATAAAAAAGGGGGTTGGACTCACACAAACATTTCGGTAGAAAAGTGAATATAAGAAAAGGCACTTTTCTGTTACAGGCACAGTTCCCGTTCAGTCGTCAGAGTGTTCAAGTGAAGTGAAATAAAAATTCAAAATGCCCCCAAAAACTAGTGGAAAAGCAGCAAAGAAGGCTGGAAAGGCGCAGAAAAATATCACCAAAACCGATAAGAAGAAGAAGCGCAAGAGGAAGGAAAGTTACGCAATCTACATTTACAAAGTTCTGAAGCAAGTTCATCCTGATACTGGAATCTCATCAAAGGCAATGAGCATCATGAACAGTTTTGTTAATGACATCTTTGAGAGAATCGCAGCAGAAGCTTCCCGTTTGGCTCACTACAACAAGCGTTCTACAATCACCAGTCGGGAAATCCAAACCGCTGTTCGTTTGTTGTTGCCTGGAGAACTTGCCAAGCACGCTGTTAGTGAAGGAACTAAGGCAGTTACCAAATACACTAGCTCGAAGTAATTTGTTTATTGAATATCTTCAAAATGGCCCTTTTCAGGGCCGCAAAAAAATCACTAAGAGATACAATTATCGAATTCACAAAACTTAATTCATAGCAATAAACAAAAAGGACTTTTTCTAAGAAACTGTACCTGCCTTACTCAAATTATTTTATAACATACTTATAAAATCTACCTAGAAACACGCTGCATGTATGGAATGCTTAAATTATTTTATACCTACTTATAAAATCTACCTAGAAGCACGCCGCGCCGCATGTATGTATATAATGTATACCTGTAAAGGGTATTTAAAAAAAAAAAAAAATTCTACCTATGCGATAGAATTTATATTATATGCCTGCCATAAATGAAAAAACCAACTGGATTGATAATTTAGAATGTGTCCTGTAAATATATACCTAGTTTGTTAAACTATCCGTTGGATATGGGAAATACTTAGATTTTTAAATTATTTTTGAGTCGAAATCAAATCTCTTTGAATAGTTTTTTTGTAGCCCTGAAAAGGACTGTGGATTTGTATTCAAATTTCATATTTATTATGAAATTACTTCTTAGCCTTCTTTGCAGCAACAGCTTTTTTTGGTTTCGCTGCAGATGCTGTAGCAGATTTGGCTTTTGGCACCTTAGGCTTTGGGGCAGCAGCCTTTGCTTTAGTTGGCTTTGCCTTAACTGCACTTGGTTTCTTAACACTTTTCACTTTTGGTTTTTCTACCTTCTTCTTGTCAGCACTTTTCTTGGTTGTGGCGGCAGCTTTCTTTACTTTTTTTTCACCAACAACTTTCTTGACTTTTTTCTCACCAGCAGCAGCTTTTGGTTTGGCGGCAGACTTCTTCTTTTCAGCGGATTTGGCTTTTGGTTCCTTATTTGCTGAAGCAGACAACTTGAAAGAACCAGCAGCACCCTTGCCCTTTGTTTGCACTAGCTTACCACTAACAACGGCACCTTTCAAATATTTCTTGATGAACGGAGCTAGTTTCTGGACATCAACTTTGTAGGTAGCAGCGATGTATTTTTTAATTGCCAAAAGCGATGAGCCACCACGTTCCTTCAATGTTTTGATGGCAGCATCTACCATTTGCTGGGTAGGAGGATGAGTTGGAGTTGATTTTGGTTTTTTTGAACCGCTAGCGGCAACCTTCTTAGGTTTTTTTTCTGCAACGATTGCAGGAGAAGCAGCGACAGCATCAGCCATTTTAAATATTTTTTTTTAAATTTATTTTAACAAAATAAAACACTTGGAAATCACTTCACGTTTATAGATTGTAATAATTTTACAAAACAGATCACCTCAGGGACTTGGTTCTGTGAGAATCAACAAGAACGAAGGTATACAAAATTTTCATTTATTTGAACGCTTTTACACTGTTGCATCCTTGGGTTGCTCTAAAAAATGTAAGAATTTTCATCTTTTTAGAGGGAACTCTATATAATAACTTTTTATTTATATTCTTACAATATAATAGATCAATATTTAATTCATTTTATTCAAATTAAACAGCCAGCAATTACAGAAACAACCATTGAAGTCAATGTTTGATGAATTTTTTTCAATACTTACGTTTAAGAATGCTTATAATTTATCAATAACAAATATATTATGTTCAAAAATATATTATTTATAAAGTTAATAGTTCATTTAACCAACATAATATAAAATTTAAATGAAATATTTTGAATTTTCTTGGGAATTAATTTAAAACTATTCGACTAATGAAACGCGTCTCTTACTTTCTCTAGGTGGCGGCGATTTGTTGCAAAATTAATTTTTCGTTCTTCCCGTAAATAAAATGTAATAAATAACTATAGAATGAACATTATTTCATTAATTAATATATAAATATTCAGTTTTTCATCAGAAAACAAGTTTCATTTAGCTTTTGCTGCTTAAAAATGCGGCCACCTAAACTCGCTTGGTAATGTATGAAAAAACAAAATGGTACAATTATAAACATTTTTACTCTAATCGCTGCGATGGATCGAAAAATATAAAAATTTAACTTTTTGAACATAAAATAAATGAGAATCATTGGTTTATTTGAATATCTTAAAATATTTATTTTAATATTTGATAGTTTTAGCAATCCCAGCGCCCTTTTCAAATACATTAAAGAAAACACCTAACAGAAGAGGTTGATTTGCAGAATTAATTTTTGCTAGTTCTATTATTATTTCTGTCTTTTTGAAGAATGAAATAAACTAATAAAATAATAATATCTTAAGGAATTTCAGATGTTTAAAATAATTAATCAAAAATTCTGCCAATAATATAGGTGGGTGTATAGGTATGCAGTCTTTAGATCAATAAGGCATTCAATCTATGTATGTAAACTGATTTTTCTCCAATAGCATTTTTGATATCAATCCGTACGCATAGAACTTCAGTGGACAGTCCACTCATTAAAAATAAAAATAACCTATTGTTCTCTAATTTCTAAACAGATAATATTCAAGATTTTGTACTGCTCCAATAAATTTCCTTAAACCTGTAAAATCATAAAAACATATCATGAAATTTTATTGTATCTCTTTGTGATTTTTTGTGGTCCTGAAAAGGACCGTTGAATTATATCTGAAACACGCTTTAAGCACGTTCACCACGAATGCGTCTGGCCAATTGGATGTCCTTTGGCATAATTGTGACACGCTTAGCATGAATGGCACACAAGTTGGTATCTTCGAAAAGACCAACCAAATAAGCTTCACTAGCTTCTTGGAGTGCCATAACAGCTGAGCTTTGGAAACGCAAATCAGTTTTGAAATCTTGAGCGATTTCACGAACTAAACGTTGGAAAGGCAATTTGCGGATCAACAATTCAGTGCTCTTCTGGTAACGACGGATTTCACGAAGGGCAACAGTTCCTGGACGATAACGATGTGGTTTCTTTACACCTCCGGTTGCTGGTGCACTCTTACGAGCTGCCTTAGTAGCCAGTTGCTTCCTGGGAGCTTTTCCTCCAGTTGATTTACGGGCAGTTTGCTTAGTACGAGCCATCTTTACAGTAAGTTTTTTTTTTTTTCTTTAAAAAAGACACTTCACTAGACACTTTAACTTTACTTTTCTAAATAACCCCTAGCCGAATATGAAAATTCTTATTAATAACTTTTAGCACACAGTTGTCTCCGTTCAGTTGTTTTTCTCTTTAAAAAAGCCTTCCAATTGGATTTTCTTCGAAAATAAGCATAAATACTCGTATTCAACTGGGCCGAAAGTACATTCACACATTATTCAGTCAGCGATCGGCAACGAAAGAGGACACACGGAGACCGGATTACTTAAATCTAAAAATAAACAGAAGCCAATTATTTACAACCCCATAAAAAGGGACCCAAGAAGAACTACCTGCCAGCTACCTGGAAGGTAATTCCGAGAAGAAAAATCCAGAAGATTAGAAGGTGATTATTATCGAGGGATAATCCTCGTGAACATAAACCCTTACATTTTCCAAGAAGGCAGGTCAATATGGGCGAACCCCTAACGATTGACACTGCCGTTGTCGCAATAAAGGAACTATTGCGCCGAATGCTGAAAGACCTAGGACCGGATTTTGCACCAAAGATTAATGCAATCTTTGCTGCAATCACAACTGAGGTCAGAGAGGAAGCCACGGACAAGGAAACCACCAAGGATATTGAAGAACCAACAACATCAACATCAAACCAAGAGCAACCTATGGAGGAAGAAGCCGAAGAAACCAAGGAAGAGCAAGTCAGAAGAGGTCCCCTCGTCTGTCTCACCGGAGATGAAGGTGATGCAGATGAAGACATCAATTCTGACTGGCAGGAAGTCAAAAGAAGGTCAAGGGTTGACAAGAATACGTCCAGCTCTGATGAAGAACCCCGTAATGGATCAAAACGGCAGAAAAAACCATCAAAGAAAACTACACAAAAGAAACTGAAGGAAGACAAATTACCTACCGTACAGCCAACCAGCCAGCCGCAACCCACAGAAAACCAGCCAAAAGACCAACCTGCCCAGGGGGTTCAAGTGCACCAGCAGCCAGCTCCGCCACTCCAACAACCAACCCCACAACCACATAAGCAGTCAAAATCAACCCCACAAACCGACACAAAGAAGGAAAAAATGCCGCCAATCATCGTCTTCTCCAGCAACACTGCCGAAATAGGAAGACACGCTAAAGGAAAGAGTATCAAGTTCACCTTCAAGAACTTGAATACAATTAAAACAGTGATCAACACAGAGACAAAAGAAGGCTTCACAGCAATTAGAGATTTCCTGAAGACAAGGAAAATAGAGCACCACACATTCACAGCGAGGGAGGAAAGGAAAAACCTGCTCGTCTTGAAAGGCATCCACCACTCCTACACCGCCATTGAAATCCTGGACGAGCTACAAATTGAAGGAATCCCAGCCATCAAGGTTTCCCTCTTCCGGTCAAGGAGAAACAAATCCAAGGCTTTCAACCAATTTGTAGTTGAGGTCAGCAAGAACTGTGACGTCGCTGAAATCTACACAAAAAAACTCATCCTGAACCAGGTCGTCCACTGGGAGAAGTATGAGAGCCACGAAAGACCTCAATGCTGGAACTGCCAAAAAACAGGCCACGTATCGATTAACTGTGGAAAGAAGTACGTTTGCGTGAAATGCAATGAAGACCACAACCCTGGCGAGTGCAAACGCAAGGAAAAAGGAGATGGCGTGTACTGTGCCAACTGTAAGGAATTCGGACATCCAGCCAACTACATGGGATGCAAAGTGCTTGTTGCCCAAAGGGAACAATTAAAGAAAGTCGAGACGCAGAAAAAGGCTCAGCAGGAACAACGAGCAAAAGCAGCGTGCATCCTAACGCAGAACAAGGCAAGTTTTGCAACCGCAGCCAGGACAGGATATACAAAACCAGCCCAAGCCCAGAAAAAAACACCACAACAAACAAAAACAGTCCAGGATAAGTCAATGGGAGCCCCCAGAGTAAACCTGAATGAGGAAGCCAAGGTGCACTTCGGAGTCGACCTGGAATCAGCATTCACTAAAGCACGCAGTGCCATGCCAGCAAACTACTCATCATTGAGTAAGGAGAAGCAGTCCGTGGCCTTGGCCACCTTTATATTCAGCCTATGCAGCGCGTAATGCGCATCAACAAACTTCGCATAGTGGCGTATAACGTTAATTCGTTATACAGCCTGGAAAGAAGAACATGTTTTAACCTGTTTTTAAAGAAAAATCGCCCGGACATGGCACTCATCAGCGAAACTAATGTGACAAAAAGGAACCAGATAGACTACAAAGGATACAACACCTTCCGGACAGACAAGGATCAAGGCAAACGAGGTACTGCGCTCTTTGTAAGGAAGAACATCAAGGCCTCCCAAGTCAAAATCCCGAGCCTTAAATCGTTTGAAGCAACAGCGGTTGTTGTGGAGGTCGAAAACAACATGACGCTGCTTGTTATCAGCATTTACAACAAATGCAAGGCCAACGGAAGCGATATGGAACACGATTTGCTAACCCTCAGCAGGATAACCGAGCAACATACATACGGACTCATTGGAGGGGATTTTAATGCCCGACACCCTCTATGGTACGACACAACAGAAAATAGCGCTGGAGTTACGTTGGTCAACTGGCTCGAAGAAAATTTTGAACACCACTCCTTCCACATCGTCTCTCAACCGAAGCCAACATACCCAAAGACGCCATCCTGGCTGGACTTCTTCCTTGTGTCGGCAAACTTTATCAACATCCTGCCTGAGCTACGGAACTACACCTGCAGAACCCTAACAGGAGATTCAGATCACGAACCAGTCGAGCTCACAATTACACTGAACCAACCGATATCAGTAATGGTTAGAGAAGAGTCAGAGGGTTTTATCAACTACAAACGTCTTGATGTTGAACGTTTTCAAAGGAAGATTGAGGAGACAATGGTCATGCCGGCTGCCAACAAAAATCTCTCAAACAACGAAATTGATGTGGCCATTGAAGAAATTGAACTGTCTATAAACAACGCCCTAGACGAACAAAAGAGGCCAAGAACTTCGAGAGACAAATACCAACATCTGCCAGAAGGCATTGTTCGTCTATATGACCACAGACAACGGTTGAGAAAAAGGCTTCAAAGGATCCAACAGAGGGAATGGAACACTACCAACAACAGCTACCAAGCAGTTAGAAGTGAACTGGAGTGCACACAAATCATGCTAAGGAATGCAATTCAACATTTTAACAACGACCAATTCCAGAAAAGGCTACAAAGCATCAAACCAGGACCTGACGCATTCAAAAACATCAACCGAATCATTGGCAAGAGGCCACAGATGCCAGAAAAAATCACCACAAGACACGGGGATGTCAACACAACCCAGGATAAAGTTGAAGCATTTGCCGAATATTTTGAAGAAAATTTCGTGCCAAACCCACCCAACGACCCTGAATTTGTCGAGGAAGTGGAATCAACAATTGAGGAACTTCAAAGGATGGACACTCAGACAACTACTTTCAGTAATAGTAACCCTGCCAGTGATCCCGAGGGTTCAGAAATTTTCTCCAACCCTGAAGAAGTGGCTGAAATAATCCACAACGGACGTCCAAAAAAATCATCCGGACCTGACAAAATATCCAGCTACATCATAAAGAAGCTTCCCCAAGTCGTGATGATATATTTAACAATAATATTTAACAACTGCATCAACAACAGCTATTTCCCGGAAAAATGGAAGAAAGCAAAGATAGTAGCTATTCCGAAGAAAGGAGACAGAGGTTCGGTGTCAGGATATCGGCCAATATCACTGCTAAACAGCACCAGCAAAATCCTCGAAGGACTCATTTTACGAAGACTTAAGTCATACAGCGACGGCAACAACATCATCCCAAATATGCAATTCGGATTCCGGCCCAAACATTCGACTCTGCATCCTCTTCTAAGGTTCCAAAAGGACGTGGTCAGCACTCTCAACAACTATCAGGTGGTAGTTGGATGCTTTCTTGATATCGAGAAAGCATTTGACAGTATATGGATCAACGGTCTGATCCATAAACTTTCTCTACTCAATTTTCCAGCAACATTAATAAAAATAATCTATAGTTTTCTTTCTTCCAGGTCCTTCTTCGTCCAAATTGAAAACAGCCAGTCAACAACCAAAGCCATCAGAGCAGGAGTAGCGCAAGGATCCAAGCTAGGACCATACCTCTATAGTATATTCACTTCTGATCAGCCACAGCCCGAGAACGCGATGAATCTACTGTATGCAGATGACTCACTCACATACGCCAAATCGATGTCAGCAATTATCGCAGCCAGAAGAGTTGAAGAACACGTGAGAAGACTGTGGGACTACTACGTGAAATGGGGCATCAAAGTTAATTCTGCAAAGTCGGAGTTAGCTTGCTTCAGAAGACCCGTGCGACGCCAAAATACACGTTCAGCCACTACTTGCCGCAGTATCATAGTGAATCTACCAGACGGAACCCAATTGACACCCAAGCCAATTGTGAAGTACTTGGGAATCAACTTTGAGGAGAGGTTACGCTTCAACCCACACGTATCAGCACTCCTCAAAAAAGCCAATTACGCCTTTCATCGCATTTATCCGCTAATGCGAAAAAGAAATGGCCTTAATCAAAAGACGAAGTTGCTTCTATATAAGCAACTAATAAGGCCCATAGTTACATACGGTTTCCCGGTTTGGTTCACAACATCAAAGACAAGCATGAAGAAGATCGGAGTATTTGAGCGAAAGATGTTAAGGATTTGCACGAATCTTCACTTCGATCAACGACGGAAGAAGTACCCAAGCAACAAACGACTCTACGAGGCAGCAGCGATAACACCGTTGGACAAATACATGACGGAATCGGCTAAAAGGTTGGCGTCAAATTTAGTCAACCATCCGAATCCTCTAGTGAGCACAATCAACAGTGAAGAACGGCATCCTGAACCACGATACCTGGACATAACTGCGCTAATGGACGAAGGAATTATCACAATCAACGACGACGAGGCTATCCAGTTTTACGAGGAAGCAGCGTCAACTTACCACCGTGGCTAGTAGCCAATTCATCAACACATCAAGGACAACCGGATTTGAACAACCCGAGATGGATACCCCCACTTGACTATTAATATAAGTATAATTAATGACAATTTGTTTTAAAAATGTATTATAAAATTATCAATGTATATAGTTAGGCCCCTAATGTGCCAACAAATATTTTTTAAGTATCATAAGTAAAATAGAATAAGAATCAATTGTAAATATTATATTGTTCAATAAATATCGTTAAATCGTTAAATCGGCCGAAAGTACAGTTTCATATTGACTTCCCCGCAGTGTGTTGTGTTTTATTAAAATAACTAAAAATGACTGGTCGTGGTAAAGGAGGAAAAGGTTTGGGTAAAGGTGGCGCTAAACGTCATCGTAAAGTGTTGCGTGATAACATCCAAGGTATTACTAAACCAGCAATCCGTCGTTTGGCTCGTCGTGGTGGTGTAAAGCGTATTTCTGGCTTGATCTACGAAGAAACCCGCGGTGTGTTGAAAGTTTTCCTAGAAAATGTCATCCGTGATGCTGTTACATACACTGAACACGCTAAGCGTAAGACAGTAACTGCAATGGATGTAGTTTACGCTTTGAAAAGACAAGGACGTACTCTTTATGGTTTCGGAGGTTAAGAATCATAAAATTCGTCTCAAATTTAACAAACGGTCCTTTTCAGGACCACAATAAAATCTCAAAGTGATATTGACTTGAATTTCTCAAAACAAAAAACAGAAAAGAATCTTATTTATCATAAAATAAATGCAGATATACATATATGTATATAATGATGTTATCTTGAGTATCAAGATTACTTAATTATTTTAAGATGTATGTATATATATCTATATAATGTAGTTATAACAGAATGAAATAAATGTTGCATACCTTACAGATTATAGATCCCAATATGTATTATGTTTGCCTATGTGTCTCTTTTTTTGTTTTGCAACCAAAATTCTGCAAAACATGTCCAGCATTGATTCCTAAATGCCCGGAATTTTTATTACGTCAAACACTGGAGTACACGCGCCCTATTTTATTTCACTGATGCACGCGTGGCCTATACTATGGTAGACCATTTCAAAATGCCCATAATTACTTAGTTTACAAAGATTCAAATAAAACAAATGTTTAAATATTATATGTATTATGTTTCCCTGTGTCTCTTTTTTTTTTTGTTTTGCAACCAAAATTCTGCAACATGTCCAGCATTGATTCCTAAATGCCCGGAATTTTTATTACGTCATTAACAAAATGGTGAAATCGGTATTTTTTTCTAAGAATTTTCAGGTACAGTCGATTTAAAAAAAATTCCGTGTACCTGAACCTACAGTGATATGCGTATACCTGTATATGAACTTACTAAATTATTTTTTTTTAGATCCATTTTTCTCAGTTTCCAAGTGAAATTTCTAGAAAATGACCACCCACTATGTTTCTTTATGACTATTTCTCAATATTTGCATGATTTTTAAGTCATAAAACTAATTTTTTGTGGTCAAAAGCAGCAGCAACAACAACAACATTTTATATAAGCGCGTACCCGTAGGTAAAAAAAAATGAAAAAAAAAAAATAAAAAATCTCTCTAGGGAAACGATTTGTCGTCCTGAAAAGGACGGTTTTTTGCTTAAAACGGGATAATAATTGCTTAAGCACTCTTTTCTGTCTTCTTTGGCAACAAAACAGCTTGAATGTTTGGCAGAACACCTCCTTGAGCAATTGTTACTCCTGAAAGCAATTTGTTCAATTCTTCGTCATTACGAATGGCCAATTGCAAATGGCGGGGGATAATTCTTGTCTTTTTGTTGTCACGAGCAGCATTTCCCGCCAACTCCAAAACTTCAGCAGCCAAATATTCCATAACAGCTGCCAAGTATACTGGGGCACCAGCTCCAACGCGCTCAGCATAGTTTCCCTTGCGGAGCAAACGATGGATACGACCAACGGGGAACTGTAGTCCAGCACGGTTTGAGCGAGACTTTGCCTTTCCCTTAACTTTGCCACCTTTACCACGACCAGACATTTTCTTTTAGCACTTTTTTTTATTTTACTCACAATTTAAATTCAAAACTACCTGATGTGTAGTTAGTCACTGTTCACTGTGTTATGACCCGAGTCGATTTAACGATTTAACGATATTTATTGAACAATATAATATTTACAATTGATTCTTATTCTATTTTACTTATGATACTTAAAAAATATTTGTTGGCACATTAGGGGCCTAACTATATACATTGATAATTTTATAATACATTTTTAAAACAAATTGTCATTAATTATACTTATATTAATAGTCAAGTGGGGGTATCCATCTCGGGTTGTTCAAATCCGGTTGTCCTTGATGTGTTGATGAATTGGCTACTAGCCACGGTGGTAAGTTGACGCTGCTTCCTCGTAAAACTGGATAGCCTCGTCGTCGTTGATTGTGATAATTCCTTCGTCCATTAGCGCAGTTATGTCCAGGTATCGTGGTTCAGGATGCCGTTCTTCACTGTTGATTGTGCTCACTAGAGGATTCGGATGGTTGACTAAATTTGACGCCAACCTTTTAGCCGATTCCGTCATGTATTTGTCCAACGGTGTTATCGCTGCTGCCTCGTAGAGTCGTTTGTTGCTTGGGTACTTCTTCCGTCGTTGATCGAAGTGAAGATTCGTGCAAATCCTTAACATCTTTCGCTCAAATACTCCGATTTTCTTCATACTTGTCTTTGATGTTGTGAACCAAACCGGGAAACCGTATGTAACTATGGGCCTTATTAGTTGCTTATATAGAAGCAACTTCGTCTTTTGATTAAGGCCATTTCTTTTTCGCATTAGCGGATAAATGCGATGAAAGGCGTAATTGGCTTTTTTGAGGAGTGCTGATACGTGTGGGTTGAAGCGTAACCTCTCCTCAAAGTTGATTCCCAAGTACTTCACAATTGGCTTGGGTGTCAATTGGGTTCCGTCTGGTAGATTCACTATGATACTGCGGCAAGTAGTGGCTGAACGTGTATTTTGGCGTCGCACGGGTCTTCTGAAGCAAGCTAACTCCGACTTTGCAGAATTAACTTTGATGCCCCATTTCACGTAGTAGTCCCACAGTCTTCTCACGTGTTCTTCAACTCTTCTGGCTGCGATAATTGCTGACATCGATTTGGCGTATGTGAGTGAGTCATCTGCATACAGTAGATTCATCGCGTTCTCGGGCTGTGGCTGATCAGAAGTGAATATACTATAGAGGTATGGTCCTAGCTTGGATCCTTGCGCTACTCCTGCTCTGATGGCTTTGGTTGTTGACTGGCTGTTTTCAATTTGGACGAAGAAGGACCTGGAAGAAAGAAAACTATAGATTATTTTTATTAATGTTGCTGGAAAATTGAGTAGAGAAAGTTTATGGATCAGACCGTTGATCCATATACTGTCAAATGCTTTCTCGATATCAAGAAAGCATCCAACTACCACCTGATAGTTGTTGAGAGTGCTGACCACGTCCTTTTGGAACCTTAGAAGAGGATGCAGAGTCGAATGTTTGGGCCGGAATCCGAATTGCATATTTGGGATGATGTTGTTGCCGTCGCTGTATGACTTAAGTCTTCGTAAAATGAGTCCTTCGAGGATTTTGCTGGTGCTGTTTAGCAGTGATATTGGCCGATATCCTGACACCGAACCTCTGTCTCCTTTCTTCGGAATAGCTACTATCTTTGCTTTCTTCCATTTTTCCGGGAAATAGCTGTTGTTGATGCAGTTGTTAAATATTATTGTTAAATATATCATCACGACTTGGGGAAGCTTCTTTATGATGTAGCTGGATATTTTGTCAGGTCCGGATGATTTTTTTGGACGTCCGTTGTGGATTATTTCAGCCACTTCTTCAGGGTTGGAGAAAATTTCAGAACCCTCGGGATCACTGGCAGGGTTACTATTACTGAAAGTAGTTGTCTGAGTGTCCATCCTTTGAAGTTCCTCAATTGTTGATTCCACTTCCTCGACAAATTCAGGGTCGTTGGGTGGGTTTGGCACGAAATTTTCTTCAAAATATTCGGCAAATGCTTCAACTTTATCCTGGGTTGTGTTGACATCCCCGTGTCTTGTGGTGATTTTTTCTGGCATCTGTGGCCTCTTGCCAATGATTCCGTTGATGTTTTTGAATGCGTCAGGTCCTGGTTTGATGCTTTGTAGCCTTTTCTGGAATTGGTCGTTGTTAAAATGTTGAATTGCATTCCTTAGCATGATTTGTGTGCACTCCAGTTCACTTCTAACTGCTTGGTAGCTGTTGTTGGTAGTGTTCCATTCCCTCTGTTGGATCCTTTGAAGCCTTTTTCTCAACCGTTGTCTGTGGTCATATAGACGAACAATGCCTTCTGGCAGATGTTGGTATCTGTCTCTCGGAGTTCTTGGTCTCTTTTGTTCGTCTAGGGCGTTGTTTATAGACAGTTCTATTTCTTCAATGGCCACATCAATTTCGTTGTTTGAGAGATTTTTGTTGGCAGCCGGCATGACCATTGTCTCCTCAATCTTCCTTTGAAAACGTTCAACATCAAGACGTTTGTAGTTGATAAAACCCTCTGACTCTTCTCTAACCATTACTGATATCGGTTGGTTCAGTGTAATTGTGAGCTCGACTGGTTCGTGATCTGAATCTCCTGTTAGGGTTCTGCAGGTGTAGTTCCGTAGCTCAGGCAGGATGTTGATAAAGTTTGCCGACACAAGGAAGAAGTCCAGCCAGGATGGCGTCTTTGGGTATGTTGGCTTCGGTTGAGAGACGATGTGGAAGGAGTGGTGTTCAAAATTTTCTTCGAGCCAGTTGACCAACGTAACTCCAGCGCTATTTTCTGTTGTGTCGTACCATAGAGGGTGTCGGGCATTAAAATCCCCTCCAATGAGTCCGTATGTATGTTGCTCGGTTATCCTGCTGAGGGTTAGCAAATCGTGTTCCATATCGCTTCCGTTGGCCTTGCATTTGTTGTAAATGCTGATAACAAGCAGCGTCATGTTGTTTTCGACCTCCACAACAACCGCTGTTGCTTCAAACGATTTAAGGCTCGGGATTTTGATTTGGGAGGCCTTGATGTTCTTCCTTACAAAGAGCGCAGTACCTCGTTTGCCTTGATCCTTGTCTGTCCGGAAGGTGTTGTATCCTTTGTAGTCTATCTGGTTCCTTTTTGTCACATTAGTTTCGCTGATGAGTGCCATGTCCGGGCGATTTTTCTTTAAAAACAGGTTAAAACATGTTCTTCTTTCCAGGCTGTATAACGAATTAACGTTATACGCCACTATGCGAAGTTTGTTGATGCGCATTACGCGCTGCATAGGCTGAATATAAAGGTGGCCAAGGCCACGGACTGCTTCTCCTTACTCAATGATGAGTAGTTTGCTGGCATGGCACTGCGTGCTTTAGTGAATGCTGATTCCAGGTCGACTCCGAAGTGCACCTTGGCTTCCTCATTCAGGTTTACTCTGGGGGCTCCCATTGACTTATCCTGGACTGTTTTTGTTTGTTGTGGTGTTTTTTTCTGGGCTTGGGCTGGTTTTGTATATCCTGTCCTGGCTGCGGTTGCAAAACTTGCCTTGTTCTGCGTTAGGATGCACGCTGCTTTTGCTCGTTGTTCCTGCTGAGCCTTTTTCTGCGTCTCGACTTTCTTTAATTGTTCCCTTTGGGCAACAAGCACTTTGCATCCCATGTAGTTGGCTGGATGTCCGAATTCCTTACAGTTGGCACAGTACACGCCATCTCCTTTTTCCTTGCGTTTGCACTCGCCAGGGTTGTGGTCTTCATTGCATTTCACGCAAACGTACTTCTTTCCACAGTTAATCGATACGTGGCCTGTTTTTTGGCAGTTCCAGCATTGAGGTCTTTCGTGGCTCTCATACTTCTCCCAGTGGACGACCTGGTTCAGGATGAGTTTTTTTGTGTAGATTTCAGCGACGTCACAGTTCTTGCTGACCTCAACTACAAATTGGTTGAAAGCCTTGGATTTGTTTCTCCTTGACCGGAAGAGGGAAACCTTGATGGCTGGGATTCCTTCAATTTGTAGCTCGTCCAGGATTTCAATGGCGGTGTAGGAGTGGTGGATGCCTTTCAAGACGAGCAGGTTTTTCCTTTCCTCCCTCGCTGTGAATGTGTGGTGCTCTATTTTCCTTGTCTTCAGGAAATCTCTAATTGCTGTGAAGCCTTCTTTTGTCTCTGTGTTGATCACTGTTTTAATTGTATTCAAGTTCTTGAAGGTGAACTTGATACTCTTTCCTTTAGCGTGTCTTCCTATTTCGGCAGTGTTGCTGGAGAAGACGATGATTGGCGGCATTTTTTCCTTCTTTGTGTCGGTTTGTGGGGTTGATTTTGACTGCTTATGTGGTTGTGGGGTTGGTTGTTGGAGTGGCGGAGCTGGCTGCTGGTGCACTTGAACCCCCTGGGCAGGTTGGTCTTTTGGCTGGTTTTCTGTGGGTTGCGGCTGGCTGGTTGGCTGTACGGTAGGTAATTTGTCTTCCTTCAGTTTCTTTTGTGTAGTTTTCTTTGATGGTTTTTTCTGCCGTTTTGATCCATTACGGGGTTCTTCATCAGAGCTGGACGTATTCTTGTCAACCCTTGACCTTCTTTTGACTTCCTGCCAGTCAGAATTGATGTCTTCATCTGCATCACCTTCATCTCCGGTGAGACAGACGAGGGGACCTCTTCTGACTTGCTCTTCGTTGGTTTCTTCGGCTTCTTCCTCCATAGGTTGCTCTTGGTTTGATGTTGATGTTGTTGGTTCTTCAATATCCTTGGTGGTTTCCTTGTCCGTGGCTTCCTCTCTGACCTCAGTTGTGATTGCAGCAAAGATTGCATTAATCTTTGGTGCAAAATCCGGTCCTAGGTCTTTCAGCATTCGGCGCAATAGTTCCTTTATTGCGACAACGGCAGTGTCAATCGTTAGGGGTTCGCCCATATTGACCTGCCTTCTTGGAAAATGTAAGGGTTTATGTTCACGAGGATTATCCCTCGATAATAATCACCTTCTAATCTTCTGGATTTTTCTTCTCGGAATTACCTTCCAGGTAGCTGGCAGGTAGTTCTTCTTGGGTCCCTTTTTATGGGGTTGTAAATAATTGGCTTCTGTTTATTTTTAGATTTAAGTAATCCGGTCTCCGTGTGTCCTCTTTCGTTGCCGATCGCTGACTATGACCCGAGTCGTAAATCGACGCTTCTATTTATACTAAAATTTATGACGGCACACACATAAAAAAGGGGGTTGGACTCACACAAACATTTCGGTAGAAAAGTGAATATAAGAAAAGGCACTTTTCTGTTACAGGCACAGTTCCCGTTCAGTCGTCAGAGTGTTCAAGTGAAGTGAAATAAAAATTCAAAATGCCCCCAAAAACTAGTGGAAAAGCAGCAAAGAAGGCTGGAAAGGCGCAGAAAAATATCACCAAAACCGATAAGAAGAAGAAGCGCAAGAGGAAGGAAAGTTACGCAATCTACATTTACAAAGTTCTGAAGCAAGTTCATCCTGATACTGGAATCTCATCAAAGGCAATGAGCATCATGAACAGTTTTGTTAATGACATCTTTGAGAGAATCGCAGCAGAAGCTTCCCGTTTGGCTCACTACAACAAGCGTTCTACAATCACCAGTCGGGAAATCCAAACCGCTGTTCGTTTGTTGTTGCCTGGAGAACTTGCCAAGCACGCTGTTAGTGAAGGAACTAAGGCAGTTACCAAATACACTAGCTCGAAGTAATTTGTTTATTGAATATCTTCAAAATGGCCCTTTTCAGGGCCGCAAAAAAATCACTAAGAGATACAATTATCGAATTCACAAAACTTAATTCATAGCAATAAACAAAAAGGACTTTTTCTAAGAAACTGTACCTGCCTTACTCAAATTATTTTATAACATACTTATAAAATCTACCTAGAAACACGCTGCATGTATGGAATGCTTAAATTATTTTATACCTACTTATAAAATCTACCTAGAAGCACGCCGCGCCGCATGTATGTATATAATGTATACCTGTAAAGGGTATTTAAAAAAAAAAAAAAATTCTACCTATGCGATAGAATTTATATTATATGCCTGCCATAAATGAAAAAACCAACTGGATTGATAATTTAGAATGTGTCCTGTAAATATATACCTAGTTTGTTAAACTATCCGTTGGATATGGGAAATACTTAGATTTTTAAATTATTTTTGAGTCGAAATCAAATCTCTTTGAATAGTTTTTTTGTAGCCCTGAAAAGGACTGTGGATTTGTATTCAAATTTCATATTTATTATGAAATTACTTCTTAGCCTTCTTTGCAGCAACAGCTTTTTTTGGTTTCGCTGCAGATGCTGTAGCAGATTTGGCTTTTGGCACCTTAGGCTTTGGGGCAGCAGCCTTTGCTTTAGTTGGCTTTGCCTTAACTGCACTTGGTTTCTTAACACTTTTCACTTTTGGTTTTTCTACCTTCTTCTTGTCAGCACTTTTCTTGGTTGTGGCGGCAGCTTTCTTTACTTTTTTTTCACCAACAACTTTCTTGACTTTTTTCTCACCAGCAGCAGCTTTTGGTTTGGCGGCAGACTTCTTCTTTTCAGCGGATTTGGCTTTTGGTTCCTTATTTGCTGAAGCAGACAACTTGAAAGAACCAGCAGCACCCTTGCCCTTTGTTTGCACTAGCTTACCACTAACAACGGCACCTTTCAAATATTTCTTGATGAACGGAGCTAGTTTCTGGACATCAACTTTGTAGGTAGCAGCGATGTATTTTTTAATTGCCAAAAGCGATGAGCCACCACGTTCCTTCAATGTTTTGATGGCAGCATCTACCATTTGCTGGGTAGGAGGATGAGTTGGAGTTGATTTTGGTTTTTTTGAACCGCTAGCGGCAACCTTCTTAGGTTTTTTTTCTGCAACGATTGCAGGAGAAGCAGCGACAGCATCAGCCATTTTAAATATTTTTTTTTAAATTTATTTTAACAAAATAAAACACTTGGAAATCACTTCACGTTTATAGATTGTAATAATTTTACAAAACAGATCACCTCAGGGACTTGGTTCTGTGAGAATCAACAAGAACGAAGGTATACAAAATTTTCATTTATTTGAACGCTTTTACACTGTTGCATCCTTGGGTTGCTCTAAAAAATGTAAGAATTTTCATCTTTTTAGAGGGAACTCTATATAATAACTTTTTATTTATATTCTTACAATATAATAGATCAATATTTAATTCATTTTATTCAAATTAAACAGCCAGCAATTACAGAAACAACCATTGAAGTCAATGTTTGATGAATTTTTTTCAATACTTACGTTTAAGAATGCTTATAATTTATCAATAACAAATATATTATGTTCAAAAATATATTATTTATAAAGTTAATAGTTCATTTAACCAACATAATATAAAATTTAAATGAAATATTTTGAATTTTCTTGGGAATTAATTTAAAACTATTCGACTAATGAAACGCGTCTCTTACTTTCTCTAGGTGGCGGCGATTTGTTGCAAAATTAATTTTTCGTTCTTCCCGTAAATAAAATGTAATAAATAACTATAGAATGAACATTATTTCATTAATTAATATATAAATATTCAGTTTTTCATCAGAAAACAAGTTTCATTTAGCTTTTGCTGCTTAAAAATGCGGCCACCTAAACTCGCTTGGTAATGTATGAAAAAACAAAATGGTACAATTATAAACATTTTTACTCTAATCGCTGCGATGGATCGAAAAATATAAAAATTTAACTTTTTGAACATAAAATAAATGAGAATCATTGGTTTATTTGAATATCTTAAAATATTTATTTTAATATTTGATAGTTTTAGCAATCCCAGCGCCCTTTTCAAATACATTAAAGAAAACACCTAACAGAAGAGGTTGATTTGCAGAATTAATTTTTGCTAGTTCTATTATTATTTCTGTCTTTTTGAAGAATGAAATAAACTAATAAAATAATAATATCTTAAGGAATTTCAGATGTTTAAAATAATTAATCAAAAATTCTGCCAATAATATAGGTGGGTGTATAGGTATGCAGTCTTTAGATCAATAAGGCATTCAATCTATGTATGTAAACTGATTTTTCTCCAATAGCATTTTTGATATCAATCCGTACGCATAGAACTTCAGTGGACAGTCCACTCATTAAAAATAAAAATAACCTATTGTTCTCTAATTTCTAAACAGATAATATTCAAGATTTTGTACTGCTCCAATAAATTTCCTTAAACCTGTAAAATCATAAAAACATATCATGAAATTTTATTGTATCTCTTTGTGATTTTTTGTGGTCCTGAAAAGGACCGTTGAATTATATCTGAAACACGCTTTAAGCACGTTCACCACGAATGCGTCTGGCCAATTGGATGTCCTTTGGCATAATTGTGACACGCTTAGCATGAATGGCACACAAGTTGGTATCTTCGAAAAGACCAACCAAATAAGCTTCACTAGCTTCTTGGAGTGCCATAACAGCTGAGCTTTGGAAACGCAAATCAGTTTTGAAATCTTGAGCGATTTCACGAACTAAACGTTGGAAAGGCAATTTGCGGATCAACAATTCAGTGCTCTTCTGGTAACGACGGATTTCACGAAGGGCAACAGTTCCTGGACGATAACGATGTGGTTTCTTTACACCTCCGGTTGCTGGTGCACTCTTACGAGCTGCCTTAGTAGCCAGTTGCTTCCTGGGAGCTTTTCCTCCAGTTGATTTACGGGCAGTTTGCTTAGTACGAGCCATCTTTACAGTAAGTTTTTTTTTTTTTCTTTAAAAAAGACACTTCACTAGACACTTTAACTTTACTTTTCTAAATAACCCCTAGCCGAATATGAAAATTCTTATTAATAACTTTTAGCACACAGTTGTCTCCGTTCAGTTGTTTTTCTCTTTAAAAAAGCCTTCCAATTGGATTTTCTTCGAAAATAAGCATAAATACTCGTATTCAACTGGGCCGAAAGTACAGTTTCATATTGACTTCCCCGCAGTGTGTTGTGTTTTATTAAAATAACTAAAAATGACTGGTCGTGGTAAAGGAGGAAAAGGTTTGGGTAAAGGTGGCGCTAAACGTCATCGTAAAGTGTTGCGTGATAACATCCAAGGTATTACTAAACCAGCAATCCGTCGTTTGGCTCGTCGTGGTGGTGTAAAGCGTATTTCTGGCTTGATCTACGAAGAAACCCGCGGTGTGTTGAAAGTTTTCCTAGAAAATGTCATCCGTGATGCTGTTACATACACTGAACACGCTAAGCGTAAGACAGTAACTGCAATGGATGTAGTTTACGCTTTGAAAAGACAAGGACGTACTCTTTATGGTTTCGGAGGTTAAGAATCATAAAATTCGTCTCAAATTTAACAAACGGTCCTTTTCAGGACCACAATAAAATCTCAAAGTGATATTGACTTGAATTTCTCAAAACAAAAAACAGAAAAGAATCTTATTTATCATAAAATAAATGCAGATATACATATATGTATATAATGATGTTATCTTGAGTATCAAGATTACTTAATTATTTTAAGATGTATGTATATATATCTATATAATGTAGTTATAACAGAATGAAATAAATGTTGCATACCTTACAGATTATAGATCCCAATATGTATTATGTTTGCCTATGTGTCTCTTTTTTTGTTTTGCAACCAAAATTCTGCAAAACATGTCCAGCATTGATTCCTAAATGCCCGAAATTTTTATTACGTCAAACACTGGAGTACACGCGCCTTATTTTATTTCACTGATGCACGCGTGGCCTATACTATGGTAGACCATTTCAAAATGCCCATAATTACTTAGTTTACAAAGATTCAAATAAAACAAATGTTTAAATATTATATGTATTATGTTTCCCTGTGTCTCTTTTTTTTTTTTTTTTTCAACCAAAATTCTGCAACATGTCCAGCATTGATTCCTAAATGCCCGGAATTTTTATTACGTCATTAACAAAATGGTGAAATCGGTATTTTTTTCTAAGAATTTTCAGGTACAGTCGATTTAAAAAAAATTCCGTGTACCTGAACCTACAGTGATATGCGTATACCTGTATATGAACTTACTAAATTATTTTTTTTTAGATCCATTTTTCTCAGTTTCCAAGTGAAATTTCTAGAAAATGACCACCCACTATGTTTCTTTATGACTATTTCTCAATATTTGCATGATTTTTAAGTCATAAAACTAATTTTTTGTGGTCAAAAGCAGCAGCAACAACAACAACATTTTATATAAGCGCGTACCCGTAGGTAAAAAAAAATGAAAAAAAAAAAATAAAAAATCTCTCTAGGGAAACGATTTGTCGTCCTGAAAAGGACGGTTTTTTGCTTAAAACGGGATAATAATTGCTTAAGCACTCTTTTCTGTCTTCTTTGGCAACAAAACAGCTTGAATGTTTGGCAGAACACCTCCTTGAGCAATTGTTACTCCTGAAAGCAATTTGTTCAATTCTTCGTCATTACGAATGGCCAATTGCAAATGGCGGGGGATAATTCTTGTCTTTTTGTTGTCACGAGCAGCATTTCCCGCCAACTCCAAAACTTCAGCAGCCAAATATTCCATAACAGCTGCCAAGTATACTGGGGCACCAGCTCCAACGCGCTCAGCATAGTTTCCCTTGCGGAGCAAACGATGGATACGACCAACGGGGAACTGTAGTCCAGCACGGTTTGAGCGAGACTTTGCCTTTCCCTTAACTTTGCCACCTTTACCACGACCAGACATTTTCTTTTAGCACTTTTTTTTATTTTACTCACAATTTAAATTCAAAACTACCTGATGTGTAGTTAGTCACTGTTCACTGTGTTATGACCCGAGTCGTAAATCGACGCTTCTATTTATACTAAAATTTATGACGGCACACACATAAAAAAGGGGGTTGGACTCACACAAACATTTCGGTAGAAAAGTGAATATAAGAAAAGGCACTTTTCTGTTACAGGCACAGTTCCCGTTCAGTCGTCAGAGTGTTCAAGTGAAGTGAAATAAAAATTCAAAATGCCCCCAAAAACTAGTGGAAAAGCAGCAAAGAAGGCTGGAAAGGCGCAGAAAAATATCACCAAAACCGATAAGAAGAAGAAGCGCAAGAGGAAGGAAAGTTACGCAATCTACATTTACAAAGTTCTGAAGCAAGTTCATCCTGATACTGGAATCTCATCAAAGGCAATGAGCATCATGAACAGTTTTGTTAATGACATCTTTGAGAGAATCGCAGCAGAAGCTTCCCGTTTGGCTCACTACAACAAGCGTTCTACAATCACCAGTCGGGAAATCCAAACCGCTGTTCGTTTGTTGTTGCCTGGAGAACTTGCCAAGCACGCTGTTAGTGAAGGAACTAAGGCAGTTACCAAATACACTAGCTCGAAGTAATTTGTTTATTGAATATCTTCAAAATGGCCCTTTTCAGGGCCGCAAAAAAATCACTAAGAGATACAATTATCGAATTCACAAAACTTAATTCATAGGGGTTGGCTACGTTTTCTCGAATCACGATTTCTCGAATAACGATTTCCCGAATAACGTTTTCTCGAAATTACGTTTTCTCGAAATCACGTTTGACCGAATAACGTTTGCCCGCGTAACGTTTTCTCGAAAAGTAGCATTTTTTGCTTTTTTTCATTTTCGGTACTGTCACGATTTAAAAATCATATGGGAATGAGGGGGTCGAATCATGAGAATCACCAAGAACGAAATTTGGTACTATTTTTCAATTTTTCCACTACTATTATTTTTTAGTATAAATACCAATATAAGAGGTAGTATTTAAGGAAGTGTGTTGAGCGATTTTTTGTTAGTATAACTTATACGTTGTACTAAGGTGGTTCTTCTCAGAGCTCAAAATATTTCTCTAAGAGATATTTCTTCAATTTCAATTTATTTTTTTAAAATTATGTAAACAAAATTAAATCTTTTTCCAATTTGTGATATTGCGTTGGCATAGAATAATGAAAAAGTAAAAAATTTGCGAGATATCAAATATGTAAAAGCAATCTTTAGTTTTTGGGCATAAGAGAAGGCAAAAGCAAGAAATTCGCGCGAATGTCCTACTTTTAACTACTCTTATGCCCAAAAACTAAAGATTGCTTTTATATATTTGATATTTCGCACATTTCTTTCTATATTTCAAACAGTTTTCGTGATCAATTGGGTGGGTGGCCCGCTTCGCGGGATCTCTTGATTTTCTCCTCCTTTTTCGGGGGCACACCGCGCTCACGCAGCTTCGCTGCTCCACTAAGGGTATGTAAATTTGTCAGGCAGGCGCCTGTGTCTATAACATTTGTAATTAATTTGACCTGGGTGGCCCGCTTCGCGGGTTCTTTTGATTTTCTCCTCCTTTTTCGGGGGCACACCGCGCTCACGCAGCTTCGCTGCTCCACTAAGGGTATGTAAATTTGTCAGGCAGGCGCCTGTGTCTGTAACATTTGTAATTAATTTGACGTGGGTGGCCCGCTTCGCGGGATATTTTGATTTTCTCCTCCTTTTTCGGGGGCACACCGCGCTCACGCAGCTTCGCTGCTCCACTAAGGGTATGTAAATTTGTCAGGCAGGCGCCTATTTCAAACAGTTTTCGTTATCAATAGAACCTGGAAGTCCCGAAGGATATAAATTAATCAAAAGAAGAAAAAATAAATTTTTTGTGTTTCAATATTTTTTTGGATTTTGGTCTCTCGCTCATATTTTCATCAATAACTTTTGTAATAATTGGGCTTTCGTTCTAATTCATACATATTATTAAAGGTAATGAATGTACCTTTCCAATGATATATAATGTTTTACTATTTGTACGCATATTATGCTTTATATATTGGTTTTAAAACGATTAAAAACGAAAAAAATCGAATAATTTAGTCATTTTGTTTTTTGGCTGTAACTTCGTTAATAGACGTCCTAGAGGGTCGATTTTTACTCCGTTTTTTGTCAATAACTTTTGAAATATAGCACCTATTATGATAATTTTTGCATTTTCTGATAGGTAATGAATGCCCCTTTCCAACAATATATTTTTTTTTTTTTTGCAAAATAAATGAAAATTTCTCGATTTGCCGATTTTTTCAATTTTTTCAAGGGAAAAATCAAAAAATTCATTCAAATGCTAATAGAAATGTTCCGTCCAATTAGAACAAATTCTTCGTCCAATTGAGAGTATATAAGGAAGTGTGTTGAGCGATTTTTTCTTAGTATAACTTATACGTTATACTAATGCGGTTCTTCTCAGGACCAAAAATTATTTTCTAAGAGATACAATTTCGATTTTCAAAGAAAATATTAGCATAAAATCCGTACTATTCAACTAAAATTCTTGAAAAAAAATAAATATTTCAACAAAAATAAAATATTATTATAAAATTTTTTGTCAAATTCTGGCATAAAAATGTTCAATTTTGCCAAAAAAATCAAAAATTATTTTAATACTATATAGTACTTTTTTAAAGTAGTGCCAATCTCGAAAAAGTATTTTAAAAATTTTGCGGGATATCGTGATTCGTACTGTTTTAAAATTTGCACTAAGTCTTTGAAAGTTCATCGAAAAATTCGGCGAAACGTGATTCGAGAAATCGTGTTTCGAGAAAACGTAACGTTCCCATTCATAGCAATAAACAAAAAGGACTTTTTCTAAGAAACTGTACCTGCCTTACTCAAATTATTTTATAACATACTTATAAAATCTACCTAGAAACACGCTGCATGTATGGAATGCTTAAATTATTTTATACCTACTTATAAAATCTACCTAGAAGCACGCCGCGCCGCATGTATGTATATAATGTATACCTGTAAAGGGTATTTAAAAAAAAAAAAAAATTCTACCTATGCGATAGAATTTATATTATATGCCTGCCATAAATGAAAAAACCAACTGGATTGATAATTTAGAATGTGTCCTGTAAATATATACCTAGTTTGTTAAACTATCCGTTGGATATGGGAAATACTTAGATTTTTAAATTATTTTTGAGTCGAAATCAAATCTCTTTGAATAGTTTTTTTGTAGCCCTGAAAAGGACTGTGGATTTGTATTCAAATTTCATATTTATTATGAAATTACTTCTTAGCCTTCTTTGCAGCAACAGCTTTTTTTGGTTTCGCTGCAGATGCTGTAGCAGATTTGGCTTTTGGCACCTTAGGCTTTGGGGCAGCAGCCTTTGCTTTAGTTGGCTTTGCCTTAACTGCACTTGGTTTCTTAACACTTTTCACTTTTGGTTTTTCTACCTTCTTCTTGTCAGCACTTTTCTTGGTTGTGGCGGCAGCTTTCTTTACTTTTTTTTCACCAACAACTTTCTTGACTTTTTTCTCACCAGCAGCAGCTTTTGGTTTGGCGGCAGACTTCTTCTTTTCAGCGGATTTGGCTTTTGGTTCCTTATTTGCTGAAGCAGACAACTTGAAAGAACCAGCAGCACCCTTGCCCTTTGTTTGCACTAGCTTACCACTAACAACGGCACCTTTCAAATATTTCTTGATGAACGGAGCTAGTTTCTGGACATCAACTTTGTAGGTAGCAGCGATGTATTTTTTAATTGCCAAAAGCGATGAGCCACCACGTTCCTTCAATGTTTTGATGGCAGCATCTACCATTTGCTGGGTAGGAGGATGAGTTGGAGTTGATTTTGGTTTTTTTGAACCGCTAGCGGCAACCTTCTTAGGTTTTTTTTCTGCAACGATTGCAGGAGAAGCAGCGACAGCATCAGCCATTTTAAATATTTTTTTTTAAATTTATTTTAACAAAATAAAACACTTGGAAATCACTTCACGTTTATAGATTGTAATAATTTTACAAAACAGATCACCTCAGGGACTTGGTTCTGTGAGAATCAACAAGAACGAAGGTATACAAAATTTTCATTTATTTGAACGCTTTTACACTGTTGCATCCTTGGGTTGCTCTAAAAAATGTAAGAATTTTCATCTTTTTAGAGGGAACTCTATATAATAACTTTTTATTTATATTCTTACAATATAATAGATCAATATTTAATTCATTTTATTCAAATTAAACAGCCAGCAATTACAGAAACAACCATTGAAGTCAATGTTTGATGAATTTTTTTCAATACTTACGTTTAAGAATGCTTATAATTTATCAATAACAAATATATTATGTTCAAAAATATATTATTTATAAAGTTAATAGTTCATTTAACCAACATAATATAAAATTTAAATGAAATATTTTGAATTTTCTTGGGAATTAATTTAAAACTATTCGACTAATGAAACGCGTCTCTTACTTTCTCTAGGTGGCGGCGATTTGTTGCAAAATTAATTTTTCGTTCTTCCCGTAAATAAAATGTAATAAATAACTATAGAATGAACATTATTTCATTAATTAATATATAAATATTCAGTTTTTCATCAGAAAACAAGTTTCATTTAGCTTTTGCTGCTTAAAAATGCGGCCACCTAAACTCGCTTGGTAATGTATGAAAAAACAAAATGGTACAATTATAAACATTTTTACTCTAATCGCTGCGATGGATCGAAAAATATAAAAATTTAACTTTTTGAACATAAAATAAATGAGAATCATTGGTTTATTTGAATATCTTAAAATATTTATTTTAATATTTGATAGTTTTAGCAATCCCAGCGCCCTTTTCAAATACATTAAAGAAAACACCTAACAGAAGAGGTTGATTTGCAGAATTAATTTTTGCTAGTTCTATTATTATTTCTGTCTTTTTGAAGAATGAAATAAACTAATAAAATAATAATATCTTAAGGAATTTCAGATGTTTAAAATAATTAATCAAAAATTCTGCCAATAATATAGGTGGGTGTATAGGTATGCAGTCTTTAGATCAATAAGGCATTCAATCTATGTATGTAAACTGATTTTTCTCCAATAGCATTTTTGATATCAATCCGTACGCATAGAACTTCAGTGGACAGTCCACTCATTAAAAATAAAAATAACCTATTGTTCTCTAATTTCTAAACAGATAATATTCAAGATTTTGTACTGCTCCAATAAATTTCCTTAAACCTGTAAAATCATAAAAACATATCATGAAATTTTATTGTATCTCTTTGTGATTTTTTGTGGTCCTGAAAAGGACCGTTGAATTATATCTGAAACACGCTTTAAGCACGTTCACCACGAATGCGTCTGGCCAATTGGATGTCCTTTGGCATAATTGTGACACGCTTAGCATGAATGGCACACAAGTTGGTATCTTCGAAAAGACCAACCAAATAAGCTTCACTAGCTTCTTGGAGTGCCATAACGGGTTGGCTATTTTTTAAAGCTGCGTGAGCGCGGTGTGCCCCCGAAAAAGGAGGAGAAAATGAAAATATCCCGCGAAGCGGGCCACCCAGGTCAAATTAATTACAAATGTTACAGACACAGGCGCCTGCCTGACAAATTTACATACCCTTAGTGGAGCAGCGAAGCTGCGTGAGCGCGGTGTGCCCCCGAAAAAGGAGGAGAAAATCAAGAGATCCCGCGAAGCGGGCCACCCAGGTCAAGTTAATTACAAATGTTATAGACACAGGCGCCTGCCTGACAAATTTACATACCCTTAGTGGAGCAGCGAAGCTGCGTGAGCGCGGTGTGCCCCCGAAAAAGGAGGAGAAAATCAAAAGATCCCGCGAAGCGGGCCACCCAGGTCAAGTTAATTACAAATGTTATAGACACAGGCGCCTGCCTGACAAATTTACATACCCTTAGTGGAGCAGCGAAGCTGCGTGAGCGCGGTGTGCCCCCGAAAAAGGAGGAGAAAATCAAGAGATCCCGCGAAGCGGGCCACCCAGGTCAAATTAATTACAAATGTTACAGACACAGGCGCCTGCCTGACAAATTTACATACCCTTAGTGGAGCAGCGAAGCTGCGTGAGCGCGGTGTGCCCCCGAAAAAGGAGGAGAAAATCAAGAGATCCCGCGAAGCGGGCCACCCACCCAATTGATCACGAAAACTGTTTGAAATATAGAAAGAAATGTGCGAGATATCAAATTATTAAAAGCAATCTTTAGTTTTTGAGCATAAGAGTAGGTAAATGTAAGAAATTCGCGCGAATTTTTTACATTTACCTACTCTTATGCTCAAAAACTAAAGATTGCTTTTAATAATTTGATAACTCGCATATTTTTTAAAATTTCTTTAACTTATGCTAGCGCAATGTCATAAATGGAAAATCGATTTAATTTTGTTTACATAATTATGAAATAATGCATTGAAATTGAAAAAATATCTCTTCAAGAAATAATTCGAGTCCTGAGAAGAACCTTTTTTTTTTTTTTTGCTCCTGAGTACAACCGCATTAGTACAACTAGTGAGTTATACTAAGAAAAAATCGCTCAACGCACTTCCTTATATACTCTTTAACATTTCCAATTGAAAAAAATTAAAATTTGAATTCTCATTTTTCATTGGTCCAGAATTTTTTTCAATTGGGATTTCTTTCCGATTCTCATGATTTGGATACCCTCTTTGCAATTTGATTGGTCGGACACTTTTTTCAATTGCGAATCTCATCATAGTAGCGAAAAGTACTGAAAAATAGTACGAAATTTTGTTCTTGTTGATTCTCATCATTTGACCCACCGATTCATATGGAAATGAATATTTTCACATAGTACTAAGAAAAGTAGTATGTTATGCGGTCAAACGTTACGCGGGCAACCGATACGCGGTTTATCGTTGTCACGGGATAATGTTTTGCGGTCAAACGTTTGGCGGGCAAACGTGCGCGGGAAAACGTTATGCGGTCAAACGTTACACTATCTAACATAGCCAACCCAATCTTATTTATCATAAAATAAATGCAGATATACATATATGTATATAATGATGTTATCTTGAGTATCAAGATTACTTAATTATTTTAAGATGTATGTATATATATCTATATAATGTAGTTATAACAGAATGAAATAAATGTTGCATACCTTACAGATTATAGATCCCAATATGTATTATGTTTGCCTATGTGTCTCTTTTTTTGTTTTGCAACCAAAATTCTGCAAAACATGTCCAGCATTGATTCCTAAATGCCCGGAATTTTTATTACGTCAAACACTGGAGTACACGCGCCCTATTTTATTTCACTGATGCACGCGTGGCCTATACTATGGTAGACCATTTCAAAATGCCCATAATTACTTAGTTTACAAAGATTCAAATAAAACAAATGTTTAAATATTATATATATTATGTTTCCCTGTCTCTTTTTTTTTTTTTTTTTTTCAACCAAAATTCTGCAAACCATGTCCAGCATTGATTCCTAAATGCCCGGAATTTTTATTACGTCATTAACAAAATGGTGAAATCGGTATTATTTTCTAAGAATTTTCAGGTACAGTCAATCGAAAAACATTCTATGTACCTGAACAGTGATATGCGTATACCTGGATATGAATTTTCTAAGAATTTTCAGGTACAGTCAATCGAAAAACATTCCATGTACCTGAACCTACAGTGATATGCGTATACCTGTATATGAACTTACTAAATTATTTTTTTTTAGATCCATTTTTCTCAGTTTCCAAGTGAAATTTCTAGAAAATGACCACCCACTATGTTTCTTTATGACTATTTCTCAATATTTGCATGATTTTTAAGTCATAAAACTAATTTTTTGTGGTCAAAAGCAGCAGCAACAACAACAACATTTTATATAAGCGCGTACCCGTAGGTAAAAAAAAATGAAAAAAAAAAAATAAAAAATCTCTCTAGGGAAACGATTTGTCGTCCTGAAAAGGACGGTTTTTTGCTTAAAACGGGATAATAATTGCTTAAGCACTCTTTTCTGTCTTCTTTGGCAACAAAACAGCTTGAATGTTTGGCAGAACACCTCCTTGAGCAATTGTTACTCCTGAAAGCAATTTGTTCAATTCTTCGTCATTACGAATGGCCAATTGCAAATGGCGGGGGATAATTCTTGTCTTTTTGTTGTCACGAGCAGCATTTCCCGCCAACTCCAAAACTTCAGCAGCCAAATATTCCATAACAGCTGCCAAGTATACTGGGGCACCAGCTCCAACGCGCTCAGCATAGTTTCCCTTGCGGAGCAAACGATGGATACGACCAACGGGGAACTGTAGTCCAGCACGGTTTGAGCGAGACTTTGCCTTTCCCTTAACTTTGCCACCTTTACCACGACCAGACATTTTCTTTTAGCACTTTTTTTTATTTTACTCACAATTTAAATTCAAAACTACCTGATGTGTAGTTAGTCACTGTTCACTGTGTTATGACCCGAGTCGTAAATCGACGCTTCTATTTATACTAAAATTTATGACGGCACACACATAAAAAAGGGGGTTGGACTCACACAAACATTTCGGTAGAAAAGTGAATATAAGAAAAGGCACTTTTCTGTTACAGGCACAGTTCCCGTTCAGTCGTCAGAGTGTTCAAGTGAAGTGAAATAAAAATTCAAAATGCCCCCAAAAACTAGTGGAAAAGCAGCAAAGAAGGCTGGAAAGGCGCAGAAAAATATCACCAAAACCGATAAGAAGAAGAAGCGCAAGAGGAAGGAAAGTTACGCAATCTACATTTACAAAGTTCTGAAGCAAGTTCATCCTGATACTGGAATCTCATCAAAGGCAATGAGCATCATGAACAGTTTTGTTAATGACATCTTTGAGAGAATCGCAGCAGAAGCTTCCCGTTTGGCTCACTACAACAAGCGTTCTACAATCACCAGTCGGGAAATCCAAACCGCTGTTCGTTTGTTGTTGCCTGGAGAACTTGCCAAGCACGCTGTTAGTGAAGGAACTAAGGCAGTTACCAAATACACTAGCTCGAAGTAATTTGTTTATTGAATATCTTCAAAATGGCCCTTTTCAGGGCCGCAAAAAAATCACTAAGAGATACAATTATCGAATTCACAAAACTTAATTCATAGGGGTTGGCTACGTTTTCTCGAATCACGATTTCTCGAATAACGATTTCCCGAATAACGTTTTCTCGAAATTACGTTTTCTCGAAATCACGTTTGACCGAATAACGTTTGCCCGCGTAACGTTTTCTCGAAAAGTAGCATTTTTTGCTTTTTTTCATTTTCGGTACTGTCACGATTTAAAAATCATATGGGAATGAGGGGGTCGAATCATGAGAATCACCAAGAACGAAATTTGGTACTATTTTTCAATTTTTCCACTACTATTATTTTTTAGTATAAATACCAATATAAGAGGTAGTATTTAAGGAAGTGTGTTGAGCGATTTTTTGTTAGTATAACTTATACGTTGTACTAAGGTGGTTCTTCTCAGAGCTCAAAATATTTCTCTAAGAGATATTTCTTCAATTTCAATTTATTTTTTTAAAATTATGTAAACAAAATTAAATCTTTTTCCAATTTGTGATATTGCGTTGGCATAGAATAATGAAAAAGTAAAAAATTTGCGAGATATCAAATATGTAAAAGCAATCTTTAGTTTTTGGGCATAAGAGTAGGTAAAAGCAAGAAATTCGCGCGAATGTCCTACTTTTAACTACTCTTATGCCCAAAAACTAAAGATTGCTTTTATATATTTGATATTTCGCACATTTCTTTCTATATTTCAAACAGTTTTCGTGATCAATTGGGTGGGTGGCCCGCTTCGCGGGATCTCTTGATTTTCTCCTCCTTTTTCGGGGGCACACCGCGCTCACGCAGCTTCGCTGCTCCACTAAGGGTATGTAAATTTGTCAGGCAGGCGCCTGTGTCTATAACATTTGTAATTAATTTGACCTGGGTGGCCCGCTTCGCGGGTTCTTTTGATTTTCTCCTCCTTTTTCGGGGGCACACCGCGCTCACGCAGCTTCGCTGCTCCACTAAGGGTATGTAAATTTGTCAGGCAGGCGCCTGTGTCTGTAACATTTGTAATTAATTTGACGTGGGTGGCCCGCTTCGCGGGATATTTTGATTTTCTCCTCCTTTTTCGGGGGCACACCGCGCTCACGCAGCTTCGCTGCTCCACTAAGGGTATGTAAATTTGTCAGGCAGGCGCCTATTTCAAACAGTTTTCGTTATCAATAGAACCTGGAAGTCCCGAAGGATATAAATTAATCAAAAGAAGAAAAAATAAATTTTTTGTGTTTCAATATTTTTTTGGATTTTGGTCTCTCGCTCATATTTTCATCAATAACTTTTGTAATAATTGGGCTTTCGTTCTAATTCATACATATTATTAAAGGTAATGAATGTACCTTTCCAATGATATATAATGTTTTACTATTTGTACGCATATTATGCTTTATATATTGGTTTTAAAACGATTAAAAACGAAAAAAATCGAATAATTTAGTCATTTTGTTTTTTGGCTGTAACTTCGTTAATAGACGTCCTAGAGGGTCGATTTTTACTCCGTTTTTTGTCAATAACTTTTGAAATATAGCACCTATTATGATAATTTTTGCATTTTCTGATAGGTAATGAATGCCCCTTTCCAACAATATATTTTTTTTTTTTTTGCAAAATAAATGAAAATTTCTCGATTTGCCGATTTTTTCAATTTTTTCAAGGGAAAAATCAAAAAATTCATTCAAATGCTAATAGAAATGTTCCGTCCAATTAGAACAAATTCTTCGTCCAATTGAGAGTATATAAGGAAGTGTGTTGAGCGATTTTTTCTTAGTATAACTTATACGTTATACTAATGCGGTTCTTCTCAGGACCAAAAATTATTTTCTAAGAGATACAATTTCGATTTTCAAAGAAAATATTAGCATAAAATCCGTACTATTCAACTAAAATTCTTGAAAAAAAATAAATATTTCAACAAAAATAAAATATTATTATAAAATTTTTTGTCAAATTCTGGCATAAAAATGTTCAATTTTGCCAAAAAAATCAAAAATTATTTTAATACTATATAGTACTTTTTTAAAGTAGTGCCAATCTCGAAAAAGTATTTTAAAAATTTTGCGGGATATCGTGATTCGTACTGTTTTAAAATTTGCACTAAGTCTTTGAAAGTTCATCGAAAAATTCGGCGAAACGTGATTCGAGAAATCGTGTTTCGAGAAAACGTAACGTTCCCATTCATAGCAATAAACAAAAAGGACTTTTTCTAAGAAACTGTACCTGCCTTACTCAAATTATTTTATAACATACTTATAAAATCTACCTAGAAACACGCTGCATGTATGGAATGCTTAAATTATTTTATACCTACTTATAAAATCTACCTAGAAGCACGCCGCGCCGCATGTATGTATATAATGTATACCTGTAAAGGGTATTTAAAAAAAAAAAAAAATTCTACCTATGCGATAGAATTTATATTATATGCCTGCCATAAATGAAAAAACCAACTGGATTGATAATTTAGAATGTGTCCTGTAAATATATACCTAGTTTGTTAAACTATCCGTTGGATATGGGAAATACTTAGATTTTTAAATTATTTTTGAGTCGAAATCAAATCTCTTTGAATAGTTTTTTTGTAGCCCTGAAAAGGACTGTGGATTTGTATTCAAATTTCATATTTATTATGAAATTACTTCTTAGCCTTCTTTGCAGCAACAGCTTTTTTTGGTTTCGCTGCAGATGCTGTAGCAGATTTGGCTTTTGGCACCTTAGGCTTTGGGGCAGCAGCCTTTGCTTTAGTTGGCTTTGCCTTAACTGCACTTGGTTTCTTAACACTTTTCACTTTTGGTTTTTCTACCTTCTTCTTGTCAGCACTTTTCTTGGTTGTGGCGGCAGCTTTCTTTACTTTTTTTTCACCAACAACTTTCTTGACTTTTTTCTCACCAGCAGCAGCTTTTGGTTTGGCGGCAGACTTCTTCTTTTCAGCGGATTTGGCTTTTGGTTCCTTATTTGCTGAAGCAGACAACTTGAAAGAACCAGCAGCACCCTTGCCCTTTGTTTGCACTAGCTTACCACTAACAACGGCACCTTTCAAATATTTCTTGATGAACGGAGCTAGTTTCTGGACATCAACTTTGTAGGTAGCAGCGATGTATTTTTTAATTGCCAAAAGCGATGAGCCACCACGTTCCTTCAATGTTTTGATGGCAGCATCTACCATTTGCTGGGTAGGAGGATGAGTTGGAGTTGATTTTGGTTTTTTTGAACCGCTAGCGGCAACCTTCTTAGGTTTTTTTTCTGCAACGATTGCAGGAGAAGCAGCGACAGCATCAGCCATTTTAAATATTTTTTTTTAAATTTATTTTAACAAAATAAAACACTTGGAAATCACTTCACGTTTATAGATTGTAATAATTTTACAAAACAGATCACCTCAGGGACTTGGTTCTGTGAGAATCAACAAGAACGAAGGTATACAAAATTTTCATTTATTTGAACGCTTTTACACTGTTGCATCCTTGGGTTGCTCTAAAAAATGTAAGAATTTTCATCTTTTTAGAGGGAACTCTATATAATAACTTTTTATTTATATTCTTACAATATAATAGATCAATATTTAATTCATTTTATTCAAATTAAACAGCCAGCAATTACAGAAACAACCATTGAAGTCAATGTTTGATGAATTTTTTTCAATACTTACGTTTAAGAATGCTTATAATTTATCAATAACAAATATATTATGTTCAAAAATATATTATTTATAAAGTTAATAGTTCATTTAACCAACATAATATAAAATTTAAATGAAATATTTTGAATTTTCTTGGGAATTAATTTAAAACTATTCGACTAATGAAACGCGTCTCTTACTTTCTCTAGGTGGCGGCGATTTGTTGCAAAATTAATTTTTCGTTCTTCCCGTAAATAAAATGTAATAAATAACTATAGAATGAACATTATTTCATTAATTAATATATAAATATTCAGTTTTTCATCAGAAAACAAGTTTCATTTAGCTTTTGCTGCTTAAAAATGCGGCCACCTAAACTCGCTTGGTAATGTATGAAAAAACAAAATGGTACAATTATAAACATTTTTACTCTAATCGCTGCGATGGATCGAAAAATATAAAAATTTAACTTTTTGAACATAAAATAAATGAGAATCATTGGTTTATTTGAATATCTTAAAATATTTATTTTAATATTTGATAGTTTTAGCAATCCCAGCGCCCTTTTCAAATACATTAAAGAAAACACCTAACAGAAGAGGTTGATTTGCAGAATTAATTTTTGCTAGTTCTATTATTATTTCTGTCTTTTTGAAGAATGAAATAAACTAATAAAATAATAATATCTTAAGGAATTTCAGATGTTTAAAATAATTAATCAAAAATTCTGCCAATAATATAGGTGGGTGTATAGGTATGCAGTCTTTAGATCAATAAGGCATTCAATCTATGTATGTAAACTGATTTTTCTCCAATAGCATTTTTGATATCAATCCGTACGCATAGAACTTCAGTGGACAGTCCACTCATTAAAAATAAAAATAACCTATTGTTCTCTAATTTCTAAACAGATAATATTCAAGATTTTGTACTGCTCCAATAAATTTCCTTAAACCTGTAAAATCATAAAAACATATCATGAAATTTTATTGTATCTCTTTGTGATTTTTTGTGGTCCTGAAAAGGACCGTTGAATTATATCTGAAACACGCTTTAAGCACGTTCACCACGAATGCGTCTGGCCAATTGGATGTCCTTTGGCATAATTGTGACACGCTTAGCATGAATGGCACACAAGTTGGTATCTTCGAAAAGACCAACCAAATAAGCTTCACTAGCTTCTTGGAGTGCCATAACGGGTTGGCTATTTTTTAAAGCTGCGTGAGCGCGGTGTGCCCCCGAAAAAGGAGGAGAAAATGAAAATATCCCGCGAAGCGGGCCACCCAGGTCAAATTAATTACAAATGTTACAGACACAGGCGCCTGCCTGACAAATTTACATACCCTTAGTGGAGCAGCGAAGCTGCGTGAGCGCGGTGTGCCCCCGAAAAAGGAGGAGAAAATCAAGAGATCCCGCGAAGCGGGCCACCCAGGTCAAGTTAATTACAAATGTTATAGACACAGGCGCCTGCCTGACAAATTTACATACCCTTAGTGGAGCAGCGAAGCTGCGTGAGCGCGGTGTGCCCCCGAAAAAGGAGGAGAAAATCAAAAGATCCCGCGAAGCGGGCCACCCAGGTCAAGTTAATTACAAATGTTATAGACACAGGCGCCTGCCTGACAAATTTACATACCCTTAGTGGAGCAGCGAAGCTGCGTGAGCGCGGTGTGCCCCCGAAAAAGGAGGAGAAAATCAAGAGATCCCGCGAAGCGGGCCACCCAGGTCAAATTAATTACAAATGTTACAGACACAGGCGCCTGCCTGACAAATTTACATACCCTTAGTGGAGCAGCGAAGCTGCGTGAGCGCGGTGTGCCCCCGAAAAAGGAGGAGAAAATCAAGAGATCCCGCGAAGCGGGCCACCCACCCAATTGATCACGAAAACTGTTTGAAATATAGAAAGAAATGTGCGAGATATCAAATTATTAAAAGCAATCTTTAGTTTTTGAGCATAAGAGTAGGTAAATGTAAGAAATTCGCGCGAATTTTTTACATTTACCTACTCTTATGCTCAAAAACTAAAGATTGCTTTTAATAATTTGATAACTCGCATATTTTTTAAAATTTCTTTAACTTATGCTAGCGCAATGTCATAAATGGAAAATCGATTTAATTTTGTTTACATAATTATGAAATAATGCATTGAAATTGAAAAAATATCTCTTCAAGAAATAATTCGAGTCCTGAGAAGAACCTTTTTTTTTTTTTTTGCTCCTGAGTACAACCGCATTAGTACAACTAGTGAGTTATACTAAGAAAAAATCGCTCAACGCACTTCCTTATATACTCTTTAACATTTCCAATTGAAAAAAATTAAAATTTGAATTCTCATTTTTCATTGGTCCAGAATTTTTTTCAATTGGGATTTCTTTCCGATTCTCATGATTTGGATACCCTCTTTGCAATTTGATTGGTCGGACACTTTTTTCAATTGCGAATCTCATCATAGTAGCGAAAAGTACTGAAAAATAGTACGAAATTTTGTTCTTGTTGATTCTCATCATTTGACCCACCGATTCATATGGAAATGAATATTTTCACATAGTACTAAGAAAAGTAGTATGTTATGCGGTCAAACGTTACGCGGGCAACCGATACGCGGTTTATCGTTGTCACGGGATAATGTTTTGCGGTCAAACGTTTGGCGGGCAAACGTGCGCGGGAAAACGTTATGCGGTCAAACGTTACACTATCTAACATAGCCAACCCAATCTTATTTATCATAAAATAAATGCAGATATACATATATGTATATAATGATGTTATCTTGAGTATCAAGATTACTTAATTATTTTAAGATGTATGTATATATATCTATATAATGTAGTTATAACAGAATGAAATAAATGTTGCATACCTTACAGATTATAGATCCCAATATGTATTATGTTTGCCTATGTGTCTCTTTTTTTGTTTTGCAACCAAAATTCTGCAAAACATGTCCAGCATTGATTCCTAAATGCCCGGAATTTTTATTACGTCAAACACTGGAGTACACGCGCCCTATTTTATTTCACTGATGCACGCGTGGCCTATACTATGGTAGACCATTTCAAAATGCCCATAATTACTTAGTTTACAAAGATTCAAATAAAACAAATGTTTAAATATTATATATATTATGTTTCCCTGTCTCTTTTTTTTTTTTTTTTTGCAACCAAAATTCTGCAAAACATGTCCAGCATTGATTCCTAAATGCCCGGAATTTTTATTACGTCATTAACAAAATGGTGAAATCGGTATTATTTTCTAAGAATTTTCAGGTACAGTCAATCGAAAAACATTCTATGTACCTGAACAGTGATATGCGTATACCTGGATATGAATTTTCTAAGAATTTTCAGGTACAGTCAATCGAAAAACATTCCATGTACCTGAACCTACAGTGATATGCGTATACCTGTATATGAACTTACTAAATTATTTTTTTTTAGATCCATTTTTCTCAGTTTCCAAGTGAAATTTCTAGAAAATGACCACCCACTATGTTTCTTTATGACTATTTCTCAATATTTGCATGATTTTTAAGTCATAAAACTAATTTTTTGTGGTCAAAAGCAGCAGCAACAACAACAACATTTTATATAAGCGCGTACCCGTAGGTAAAAAAAAATGAAAAAAAAAAAATAAAAAATCTCTCTAGGGAAACGATTTGTCGTCCTGAAAAGGACGGTTTTTTGCTTAAAACGGGATAATAATTGCTTAAGCACTCTTTTCTGTCTTCTTTGGCAACAAAACAGCTTGAATGTTTGGCAGAACACCTCCTTGAGCAATTGTTACTCCTGAAAGCAATTTGTTCAATTCTTCGTCATTACGAATGGCCAATTGCAAATGGCGGGGGATAATTCTTGTCTTTTTGTTGTCACGAGCAGCATTTCCCGCCAACTCCAAAACTTCAGCAGCCAAATATTCCATAACAGCTGCCAAGTATACTGGGGCACCAGCTCCAACGCGCTCAGCATAGTTTCCCTTGCGGAGCAAACGATGGATACGACCAACGGGGAACTGTAGTCCAGCACGGTTTGAGCGAGACTTTGCCTTTCCCTTAACTTTGCCACCTTTACCACGACCAGACATTTTCTTTTAGCACTTTTTTTTATTTTACTCACAATTTAAATTCAAAACTACCTGATGTGTAGTTAGTCACTGTTCACTGTGTTATGACCCGAGTCGTAAATCGACGCTTCTATTTATACTAAAATTTATGACGGCACACACATAAAAAAGGGGGTTGGACTCACACAAACATTTCGGTAGAAAAGTGAATATAAGAAAAGGCACTTTTCTGTTACAGGCACAGTTCCCGTTCAGTCGTCAGAGTGTTCAAGTGAAGTGAAATAAAAATTCAAAATGCCCCCAAAAACTAGTGGAAAAGCAGCAAAGAAGGCTGGAAAGGCGCAGAAAAATATCACCAAAACCGATAAGAAGAAGAAGCGCAAGAGGAAGGAAAGTTACGCAATCTACATTTACAAAGTTCTGAAGCAAGTTCATCCTGATACTGGAATCTCATCAAAGGCAATGAGCATCATGAACAGTTTTGTTAATGACATCTTTGAGAGAATCGCAGCAGAAGCTTCCCGTTTGGCTCACTACAACAAGCGTTCTACAATCACCAGTCGGGAAATCCAAACCGCTGTTCGTTTGTTGTTGCCTGGAGAACTTGCCAAGCACGCTGTTAGTGAAGGAACTAAGGCAGTTACCAAATACACTAGCTCGAAGTAATTTGTTTATTGAATATCTTCAAAATGGCCCTTTTCAGGGCCGCAAAAAAATCACTAAGAGATACAATTATCGAATTCACAAAACTTAATTCATAGCAATAAACAAAAAGGACTTTTTCTAAGAAACTGTACCTGCCTTACTCAAATTATTTTATAACATACTTATAAAATCTACCTAGAAACACGCTGCATGTATGGAATGCTTAAATTATTTTATACCTACTTATAAAATCTACCTAGAAGCACGCCGCGCCGCATGTATGTATATAATGTATACCTGTAAAGGGTATTTAAAAAAAAAAAAAAATTCTACCTATGCGATAGAATTTATATTATATGCCTGCCATAAATGAAAAAACCAACTGGATTGATAATTTAGAATGTGTCCTGTAAATATATACCTAGTTTGTTAAACTATCCGTTGGATATGGGAAATACTTAGATTTTTAAATTATTTTTGAGTCGAAATCAAATCTCTTTGAATAGTTTTTTTGTAGCCCTGAAAAGGACTGTGGATTTGTATTCAAATTTCATATTTATTATGAAATTACTTCTTAGCCTTCTTTGCAGCAACAGCTTTTTTTGGTTTCGCTGCAGATGCTGTAGCAGATTTGGCTTTTGGCACCTTAGGCTTTGGGGCAGCAGCCTTTGCTTTAGTTGGCTTTGCCTTAACTGCACTTGGTTTCTTAACACTTTTCACTTTTGGTTTTTCTACCTTCTTCTTGTCAGCACTTTTCTTGGTTGTGGCGGCAGCTTTCTTTACTTTTTTTTCACCAACAACTTTCTTGACTTTTTTCTCACCAGCAGCAGCTTTTGGTTTGGCGGCAGACTTCTTCTTTTCAGCGGATTTGGCTTTTGGTTCCTTATTTGCTGAAGCAGACAACTTGAAAGAACCAGCAGCACCCTTGCCCTTTGTTTGCACTAGCTTACCACTAACAACGGCACCTTTCAAATATTTCTTGATGAACGGAGCTAGTTTCTGGACATCAACTTTGTAGGTAGCAGCGATGTATTTTTTAATTGCCAAAAGCGATGAGCCACCACGTTCCTTCAATGTTTTGATGGCAGCATCTACCATTTGCTGGGTAGGAGGATGAGTTGGAGTTGATTTTGGTTTTTTTGAACCGCTAGCGGCAGCCTTCTTAGGTTTTTTTTCTGCAACGATTGCAGGAGAAGCAGCGACAGCATCAGCCATTTTAAATATTTTTTTTTAAATTTATTTTAACAAAATAAAACACTTGGAAATCACTTCACGTTTATAGATTGTAATAATTTTACAAAACAGATCACCTCAGGGACTTGGTTCTGTGAGAATCAACAAGAACGAAGGTATACAAAATTTTCATTTATTTGAACGCTTTTACACTGTTGCATCCTTGGGTTGCTCTAAAAAATGTAAGAATTTTCATCTTTTTAGAGGGAACTCTATATAATAACTTTTTATTTATATTCTTACAATATAATAGATCAATATTTAATTCATTTTATTCAAATTAAACAGCCAGCAATTACAGAAACAACCATTGAAGTCAATGTTTGATGAATTTTTTTCAATACTTACGTTTAAGAATGCTTATAATTTATCAATAACAAATATATTATGTTCAAAAATATATTATTTATAAAGTTAATAGTTCATTTAACCAACATAATATAAAATTTAAATGAAATATTTTGAATTTTCTTGGGAATTAATTTAAAACTATTCGACTAATGAAACGCGTCTCTTACTTTCTCTAGGTGGCGGCGATTTGTTGCAAAATTAATTTTTCGTTCTTCCCGTAAATAAAATGTAATAAATAACTATAGAATGAACATTATTTCATTAATTAATATATAAATATTCAGTTTTTCATCAGAAAACAAGTTTCATTTAGCTTTTGCTGCTTAAAAATGCGGCCACCTAAACTCGCTTGGTAATGTATGAAAAAACAAAATGGTACAATTATAAACATTTTTACTCTAATCGCTGCGATGGATCGAAAAATATAAAAATTTAACTTTTTGAACATAAAATAAATGAGAATCATTGGTTTATTTGAATATCTTAAAATATTTATTTTAATATTTGATAGTTTTAGCAATCCCAGCGCCCTTTTCAAATACATTAAAGAAAACACCTAACAGAAGAGGTTGATTTGCAGAATTAATTTTTGCTAGTTCTATTATTATTTCTGTCTTTTTGAAGAATGAAATAAACTAATAAAATAATAATATCTTAAGGAATTTCAGATGTTTAAAATAATTAATCAAAAATTCTGCCAATAATATAGGTGGGTGTATAGGTATGCAGTCTTTAGATCAATAAGGCATTCAATCTATGTATGTAAACTGATTTTTCTCCAATAGCATTTTTGATATCAATCCGTACGCATAGAACTTCAGTGGACAGTCCACTCATTAAAAATAAAAATAACCTATTGTTCTCTAATTTCTAAACAGATAATATTCAAGATTTTGTACTGCTCCAATAAATTTCCTTAAACCTGTAAAATCATAAAAACATATCATGAAATTTTATTGTATCTCTTTGTGATTTTTTGTGGTCCTGAAAAGGACCGTTGAATTATATCTGAAACACGCTTTAAGCACGTTCACCACGAATGCGTCTGGCCAATTGGATGTCCTTTGGCATAATTGTGACACGCTTAGCATGAATGGCACACAAGTTGGTATCTTCGAAAAGACCAACCAAATAAGCTTCACTAGCTTCTTGGAGTGCCATAACAGCTGAGCTTTGGAAACGCAAATCAGTTTTGAAATCTTGAGCGATTTCACGAACTAAACGTTGGAAAGGCAATTTGCGGATCAACAATTCAGTGCTCTTCTGGTAACGACGGATTTCACGAAGGGCAACAGTTCCTGGACGATAACGATGTGGTTTCTTTACACCTCCGGTTGCTGGTGCACTCTTACGAGCTGCCTTAGTAGCCAGTTGCTTCCTGGGAGCTTTTCCTCCAGTTGATTTACGGGCAGTTTGCTTAGTACGAGCCATCTTTACAGTAAGTTTTTTTTTTTTTCTTTAAAAAAGGCACTTCACTAGACACTTTAACTTTACTTTTCTAAATAACCCCTAGCCGAATATGAAAATTCTTATTAATAACTTTTAGCACACAGTTGTCTCCGTTCAGTTGTTTTTCTCTTTAAAAAAGCCTTCCAATTGGATTTTCTTCGAAAATAAGCATAAATACTCGTATTCAACTGGGCCGAAAGTACAGTTTCATATTGACTTCCCCGCAGTGTGTTGTGTTTTATTAAAATAACTAAAAATGACTGGTCGTGGTAAAGGAGGAAAAGGTTTGGGTAAAGGTGGCGCTAAACGTCATCGTAAAGTGTTGCGTGATAACATCCAAGGTATTACTAAACCAGCAATCCGTCGTTTGGCTCGTCGTGGTGGTGTAAAGCGTATTTCTGGCTTGATCTACGAAGAAACCCGCGGTGTGTTGAAAGTTTTCCTAGAAAATGTCATCCGTGATGCTGTTACATACACTGAACACGCTAAGCGTAAGACAGTAACTGCAATGGATGTAGTTTACGCTTTGAAAAGACAAGGACGTACTCTTTATGGTTTCGGAGGTTAAGAATCATAAAATTCGTCTCAAATTTAACAAACGGTCCTTTTCAGGACCACAATAAAATCTCAAAGTGATATTGACTTGAATTTCTCAAAACAAAAAACAGAAAAGAATCTTATTTATCATAAAATAAATGCAGATATACATATATGTATATAATGATGTTATCTTGAGTATCAAGATTACTTAATTATTTTAAGATGTATGTATATATATCTATATAATGTAGTTATAACAGAATGAAATAAATGTTGCATACCTTACAGATTATAGATCCCAATATGTATTATGTTTGCCTATGTGTCTCTTTTTTTGTTTTGCAACCAAAATTCTGCAAAACATGTCCAGCATTGATTCCTAAATGCCCGGAATTTTTATTACGTCAAACACTGGAGTACACGCGCCCTATTTTATTTCACTGATGCACGCGTGGCCTATACTATGGTAGACCATTTCAAAATGCCCATAATTACTTAGTTTACAAAGATTCAAATAAAACAAATGTTTAAATATTATATATATTATGTTTCCCTGTCTCTTTTTTTTTTTTTTTTTTCAACCAAAATTCTGCAAACCATGTCCAGCATTGATTCCTAAATGCCCGGAATTTTTATTACGTCATTAACAAAATGGTGAAATCGGTATTATTTTCTAAGAATTTTCAGGTACAGTCAATCGAAAAACATTCTATGTACCTGAACAGTGATATGCGTATACCTGGATATGAATTTTCTAAGAATTTTCAGGTACAGTCAATCGAAAAACATTCCATGTACCTGAACCTACAGTGATATGCGTATACCTGTATATGAACTTACTAAATTATTTTTTTTTAGATCCATTTTTCTCAGTTTCCAAGTGAAATTTCCAGAAAATGACCACCCACTATGTTTCTTTATGACTATTTCTCAATATTTGCATGATTTTTAAGTCATAAAACTAATTTTTTGTGGTCAAAAGCAGCAGCAACAACAACAACATTTTATATAAGCGCGTACCCGTAGGTAAAAAAAAATAAAAAAAAAAAAATAAAAAATCTCTCTAGGGAAACGATTTGTCGTCCTGAAAAGGACGGTTTTTTGCTTAAAACGGGATAATAATTGCTTAAGCACTCTTTTCTGTCTTCTTTGGCAACAAAACAGCTTGAATGTTTGGCAGAACACCTCCTTGAGCAATTGTTACTCCTGAAAGCAATTTGTTCAATTCTTCGTCATTACGAATGGCCAATTGCAAATGGCGGGGGATAATTCTTGTCTTTTTGTTGTCACGAGCAGCATTTCCCGCCAACTCCAAAACTTCAGCAGCCAAATATTCCATAACAGCTGCCAAGTATACTGGGGCACCAGCTCCAACGCGCTCAGCATAGTTTCCCTTGCGGAGCAAACGATGGATACGACCAACGGGGAACTGTAGTCCAGCACGGTTTGAGCGAGACTTTGCCTTTCCCTTAACTTTGCCACCTTTACCACGACCAGACATTTTCTTTTAGCACTTTTTTTTATTTTACTCACAATTTAAATTCAAAACTACCTGATGTGTAGTTAGTCACTGTTCACTGTGTTATGTGGCAGGTACAGTTTCTTAGAAAAAGTCCTTTTTGTTTATTGCTATGAATTAAGTTTTGTGAATTCGATAATTGTATCTCTTAGTGATTTTTTTGCGGCCCTGAAAAGGGCCATTTTGAAGATATTCAATAAACAAATTACTTCGAGCTAGTGTATTTGGTAACTGCCTTAGTTCCTTCACTAACAGCGTGCTTGGCAAGTTCTCCAGGCAACAACAAACGAACAGCGGTTTGGATTTCCCGACTGGTGATTGTAGAACGCTTGTTGTAGTGAGCCAAACGGGAAGCTTCTGCTGCGATTCTCTCAAAGATGTCATTAACAAAACTGTTCATGATGCTCATTGCCTTTGATGAGATTCCAGTATCAGGATGAACTTGCTTCAGAACTTTGTAAATGTAGATTGCGTAACTTTCCTTCCTCTTGCGCTTCTTCTTCTTATCGGTTTTGGTGATATTTTTCTGCGCCTTTCCAGCCTTCTTTGCTGCTTTTCCACTAGTTTTTGGGGGCATTTTGAATTTTTATTTCACTTCACTTGAACACTCTGACGACTGAACGGGAACTGTGCCTGCAAGGTACATAAAGACAAGGTAATATATTCCGCATCTGTCAAAAAAGTAAACAAACAAAAAAATCAAAATGGTGTCTTCATGTGACCCAAGGCACTGTCGCCAGTACACATTATATTGATTTTACCAAATTTAATTGTTTTAAAAGAAAATAATGAACTGAATTGAGCTTATAAATTCTTCTATGTATAGTTGTATGCAGTGGTAAGTATATAAAGTATGTATAAAGTTTTTCAATTCTGTTTTTTTTGTTTCAGGAGCTGAAAACTGATAACACTTCTGGCTATCGGTGTCAAAGGTGGCGTTGACAATAAAAGCTTGCATAGTTCCAACAAGGACATACTTATACCATGTTATTGTGGTGCCAAAGGTAGCTGAAATCTTTTATTATTCAAGTATTGAATAACCATTAATTGTTCAACAGCCGGTGGATGGTGTTCTTGCGGCCGAGTCAGCCATACGCATAGCAAAGATAGAGAAGCAATATAATATAGCAATATAATAATGATAGAAAAATTTCGCCCACTGGCTAGAAGTGTGAAAAATGTGATGTTACGAATAACTTCTGGTTAAATCTTACCGATGGATCCTTGTGGACGTAAGTTTTTCCATGAATCCAGCAGAAATGACCGAGGGACCACTGTATTTCCGTTAAAGAACACAAAAACTAAATTTTTAAGAGTTAAACATCGTTCTATTTCTAGGCAAAACATACGAGAAACATTTGGAAATGAATCGGAATTCAACTATAACATGGTTGGAGCGATGCATGCTGAAATGGATGGCCATTACCTAGACAAGAGAACAGATAGTTTTAATCGTTACAAAGAGTATTTCAATGTAAGAGCTTTGTTGTTCACCAATTACAATTTGTAAGATTAATTCAAAATTCATTACACATAGGACACTTCCAATTATGGATATCCCGTGCGAGTGGTCATCCTTATCGGACGCAGTGAGTTCGAACAACATTTAGGCAACGAAAGCAAAGTCCGTCTCAAACAAGAAGCAGACCAATACGATGATCTAATTCAAGAGCACTTCATCGATACTTACAACAATCTCACAGTGACACAGTGAAATCGGTAATGATGCTGAAATGGGCAAATAAAGGTACCATCACACAGCATTATGTGAAAGGTGATTCGATGCGGTAGTCGTCAAGGAGTTCTTCCTTTTATTTATTATAAATCCTGGTAGGGACCATATCAAATATTTTGTATGAAAGTGCCTAAGGTTTCGTATGGACTATTTTTAAAAGACATACTTTTATTGCTAGTCGACAATATCTAAGAAGAAATTAAGGTTTAATATATTTTTTCCCAAATTGAATAAAAAAATCATCATATAATTTTATAAAATCGTTTTATTGATTTTTTTCTTTCTTTTTCTGGAATTTTCTTCTTGAACAGTGTTAAGCTGTTTGATACGGAAATACATCCTGGATCGAAAAAAGATTTGTTTAGCTTTTATGTCCAAAGGAATATGATTAGATACACTAATGAAATTTTTTATATAATGGCGTGAATAAACGATAGCATCCTTGTTTAATTCCTTAAAGATTGACTCCAACTTTATCATTTCTGCCATCATTTTGTCTGTTGGTTTTTGAAGAAATCCTTCAGTGAGTTGATTCGTCCAAGAAAACGAAGATTCCTGCTGATGGCTTTGCACAACAAGATCCGGCTTTTTAATCCTATGACAAATATACCCCGCCAAATGTTCGAGTCCATCGTATTGTAGAGATTCCAAATCATCTACGGGGGGTTCATCACTTCAAAATCACTTTCCTTAAAATGCTTAGAGCAAATTCTAGCCGTATTAGTATTTAATTTATCCTTTCTATGGCACAAGAACACCCACTGTTTGCACATTTTCTGTTTTTTTCTGAACGCGTGGAAAGAAATGTCAGCATTATTATTTTTTTTATTATTTACGCAACACCCGAACATAGCACACCGCATATTTATAATTTTTATAAAAGTTTTAATGGATTAGGAAGAAAATAATCCGCACACAATTATTAAGAATCAGGATACAATAAATGTATGAGGGTCACATGCACCAGCCATTTTGAAAAGTTTTGACAGATGTCAAAAAAAAAATGAGCGGGAATATATTACCTTGTCTTTATGTACCTTGCTGTGCCTGTAACAGAAAAGTGCCTTTTCTTATATTCACTTTTCTACCGAAATGTTTGTGTGAGTCCAACCCCCTTTTTTATGTGTGTGCCGTCATAAATTTTAGTATAAATAGAAGCGTCGATTTACGACTCGGGTCATACCCAGGAACGACATCCTGAACCAAGGTATCTGAATGCCTTGGATATACCGGAGAGGATCCCAGAGGACAACGGAGAAACAATCTCCTTCTACGCTGACACCGGGTCAGCATACTACCGTGGCTAATCACCAACCCCCAAACACCACCAACCCATCAACTGGACATCCGGAACTGAACATCCCGAGATCATCAAGTCAACCGACTTTATTTTAAGTAGTTTTAACATAGATATTATAATTATTATTATAATTTTAAGAAATTCATATTGTTAACCGTTAGGCCCCCTATGTGCCAACAAAAATAAAATATATGTCATGTTAATATTATAAGTTATTTTTTAAGATCAATTGTATATATAAAAAAGTTCAATAAAAAAACCTTAAAAACCTTAAAACGACTCGGGTCATAACACAGTGAACAGTGACTAACTACACATCAGGTAGTTTTGAATTTAAATTGTGAGTAAAATAAAAAAAAGTGCTAAAAGAAAATGTCTGGTCGTGGTAAAGGTGGCAAAGTTAAGGGAAAGGCAAAGTCTCGCTCAAACCGTGCTGGACTACAGTTCCCCGTTGGTCGTATCCATCGTTTGCTCCGCAAGGGAAACTATGCTGAGCGCGTTGGAGCTGGTGCCCCAGTATACTTGGCAGCTGTTATGGAATATTTGGCTGCTGAAGTTTTGGAGTTGGCGGGAAATGCTGCTCGTGACAACAAAAAGACAAGAATTATCCCCCGCCATTTGCAATTGGCCATTCGTAATGACGAAGAATTGAACAAATTGCTTTCAGGAGTAACAATTGCTCAAGGAGGTGTTCTGCCAAACATTCAAGCTGTTTTGTTGCCAAAGAAGACAGAAAAGAGTGCTTAAGCAATTATTATCCCGTTTTAAGCAAAAAACCGTCCTTTTCAGGACGACAAATCGTTTCCCTAGAGAGATTTTTTATTTTTTTTTTTCATTTTTTTTTACCTACGGGTACGCGCTTATATAAAATGTTGTTGTTGTTGCTGCTGCTTTTGACCACAAAAAATTAGTTTTATGACTTAAAAATCATGCAAATATTGAGAAATAGTCATAAAGAAACATAGTGGGTGGTCATTTTCTAGAAATTTCACTTGGAAACTGAGAAAAATGGATCTAAAAAAAAATAATTTAGTAAGTTCATATACAGGTATACGCATATCACTGTAGGGTCAGGTACATGGAATGTTTTTCGATTGACTGTACCTGAAAATTCTTAGAAAATTCATATCCAGGTATACGCATATCACTGTTCAGGTACATAGAATGTTTTTCGATTGACTGTACCTGAAAATTCTTAGAAAATAATACCGATTTCACCATTTTGTTAATGACGTAATAAAAATTCCGGGCATTTAAGAATCAATGCTGGACATGGTTTGCAGAATTTTGGTTGCAAAAAAAAAAAAAAAAAGAGACAGGGAAACATAATATATATAATATTTAAACATTTGTTTTATTTGAATCTTTGTAAACTAAGTAATTATGGGCATTTTGAAATGGTCTACCATAGTATAGGCCACGCGTGCATCAGTGAAATAAAATAAGGCGCGTGTACTCCAGTGTTTGACGTAATAAAAATTCCGGGCATTTAGGAATCAATGCTGGACATGTTTTGCAGAATTTTGGTTGCAAAACAAAAAAAGAGACACATAGGCAAACATAATACATATTGGGATCTATAATCTGTAAGGTATGCAACATTTATTTCATTCTGTTATAACTACATTATATAGATACTATACATACATCTTAAAATAATTAAGTAATCTTGATACTCAAGATAACATCATTATATACATATATGTATATCTGCATTTATTTTATGATAAATAAGATTCTTTTCTGTTTTTTGTTTTGAGAAATTCAAGTCAATATCACTTTGAGATTTTATTGTGGTCCTGAAAAGGACCGTTTGTTAAATTTGAGACGAATTTTATGATTCTTAACCTCCGAAACCATAAAGAGTACGTCCTTGTCTTTTCAAAGCGTAAACTACATCCATTGCAGTTACTGTCTTACGCTTAGCGTGTTCAGTGTATGTAACAGCATCACGGATGACATTTTCTAGGAAAACTTTCAACACACCGCGGGTTTCTTCGTAGATCAAGCCAGAAATACGCTTTACACCACCACGACGAGCCAAACGACGGATTGCTGGTTTAGTAATACCTTGGATGTTATCACGCAACACTTTACGATGACGTTTAGCGCCACCTTTACCCAAACCTTTTCCTCCTTTACCACGACCAGTCATTTTTAGTTATTTTAATAAAACACAACACACTGCAGGGAAGTCAATATGAAACTGTACTTTCGGCCCAGTTGAATACGAGTATTTATGCTTATTTTCGAAGAAAATCCAATTGGAAGGCTTTTTTAAAGAGAAAAACAACTGAACGGAGACAACTGTGTGCTAAAAGTTATTAATAAGAATTTTCATATTCGGCTAGGGGTTATTTAGAAAAGTAAAGTTAAAGTGTCTAGTGAAGTGTCTTTTTTAAAGAAAAAAAAAAAAAACTTACTGTAAAGATGGCTCGTACTAAGCAAACTGCCCGTAAATCAACTGGAGGAAAAGCTCCCAGGAAGCAACTGGCTACTAAGGCAGCTCGTAAGAGTGCACCAGCAACCGGAGGTGTAAAGAAACCACATCGTTATCGTCCAGGAACTGTTGCCCTTCGTGAAATCCGTCGTTACCAGAAGAGCACTGAATTGTTGATCCGCAAATTGCCTTTCCAACGTTTAGTTCGTGAAATCGCTCAAGATTTCAAAACTGATTTGCGTTTCCAAAGCTCAGCTGTTATGGCACTCCAAGAAGCTAGTGAAGCTTATTTGGTTGGTCTTTTCGAAGATACCAACTTGTGTGCCATTCATGCTAAGCGTGTCACAATTATGCCAAAGGACATCCAATTGGCCAGACGCATTCGTGGTGAACGTGCTTAAAGCGTGTTTCAGATATAATTCAACGGTCCTTTTCAGGACCACAAAAAATCACAAAGAGATACAATAAAATTTCATGATATGTTTTTATGATTTTACAGGTTTAAGGAAATTTATTGGAGCAGTACAAAATCTTGAATATTATCTGTTTAGAAATTAGAGAACAATAGGTTATTTTTATTTTTAATGAGTGGACTGTCCACTGAAGTTCTATGCGTACGGATTGATATCAAAAATGCTATTGGAGAAAAATCAGTTTACATACATAGATTGAATGCCTTATTGATCTAAAGACTGCATACCTATACACCCACCTATATTATTGGCAGAATTTTTGATTAATTATTTTAAACATCTGAAATTCCTTAAGATATTATTATTTTATTAGTTTATTTCATTCTTCAAAAAGACAGAAATAATAATAGAACTAGCAAAAATTAATTCTGCAAATCAACCTCTTCTGTTAGGTGTTTTCTTTAATGTATTTGAAAAGGGCGCTGGGATTGCTAAAACTATCAAATATTAAAATAAATATTTTAAGATATTCAAATAAACCAATGATTCTCATTTATTTTATGTTCAAAAAGTTAAATTTTTATATTTTTCGATCCATCGCAGCGATTAGAGTAAAAATGTTTATAATTGTACCATTTTGTTTTTTCATACATTACCAAGCGAGTTTAGGTGGCCGCATTTTTAAGCAGCAAAAGCTAAATGAAACTTGTTTTCTGATGAAAAACTGAATATTTATATATTAATTAATGAAATAATGTTCATTCTATAGTTATTTATTACATTTTATTTACGGGAAGAACGAAAAATTAATTTTGCAACAAATCGCCGCCACCTAGAGAAAGTAAGAGACGCGTTTCATTAGTCGAATAGTTTTAAATTAATTCCCAAGAAAATTCAAAATATTTCATTTAAATTTTATATTATGTTGGTTAAATGAACTATTAACTTTATAAATAATATATTTTTGAACATAATATATTTGTTATTGATAAATTATAAGCATTCTTAAACGTAAGTATTGAAAAAAATTCATCAAACATTGACTTCAATGGTTGTTTCTGTAATTGCTGGCTGTTTAATTTGAATAAAATGAATTAAATATTGATCTATTATATTGTAAGAATATAAATAAAAAGTTATTATATAGAGTTCCCTCTAAAAAGATGAAAATTCTTACATTTTTTAGAGCAACCCAAGGATGCAACAGTGTAAAAGCGTTCAAATAAATGAAAATTTTGTATACCTTCGTTCTTGTTGATTCTCACAGAACCAAGTCCCTGAGGTGATCTGTTTTGTAAAATTATTACAATCTATAAACGTGAAGTGATTTCCAAGTGTTTTATTTTGTTAAAATAAATTTAAAAAAAAATATTTAAAATGGCTGATGCTGTCGCTGCTTCTCCTGCAATCGTTGCAGAAAAAAAACCTAAGAAGGTTGCCGCTAGCGGTTCAAAAAAACCAAAATCAACTCCAACTCATCCTCCTACTCAGCAAATGGTAGATGCTGCCATCAAAACATTGAAGGAACGTGGTGGCTCATCGCTTTTGGCAATTAAAAAATACATCGCTGCTACCTACAAAGTTGATGTCCAGAAACTAGCTCCGTTCATCAAGAAATATTTGAAAGGTGCCGTTGTTAGTGGTAAGCTAGTGCAAACAAAGGGCAAGGGTGCTGCTGGTTCTTTCAAGTTGTCTGCTTCAGCAAATAAGGAACCAAAAGCCAAATCCGCTGAAAAGAAGAAGTCTGCCGCCAAACCAAAAGCTGCTGCTGGTGAGAAAAAAGTCAAGAAAGTTGTTGGTGAAAAAAAAGTAAAGAAAGCTGCCGCCACAACCAAGAAAAGTGCTGACAAGAAGAAGGTAGAAAAACCAAAAGTGAAAAGTGTTAAGAAACCAAGTGCAGTTAAGGCAAAGCCAACTAAAGCAAAGGCTGCTGCCCCAAAGCCTAAGGTGCCAAAAGCCAAATCTGCTACAGCATCTGCAGCGAAACCAAAAAAAGCTGTTGCTGCAAAGAAGGCTAAGAAGTAATTTCATAATAAATATGAAATTTGAATACAAATCCACAGTCCTTTTCAGGGCTACAAAAAAACTATTCAAAGAGATTTGATTTCGACTCAAAAATAATTTAAAAATCTAAGTATTTCCCATATCCAACGGATAGTTTAACAAACTAGGTATATATTTACAGGACACATTCTAAATTATCAATCCAGTTGGTTTTTTCATTTATGGCAGGCATATACCTACTTCTTAGCCTTCTTTGCAGCAACAGCTTTTTTTGGTTTCGCTGCAGATGCTGTAGCAGATTTGGCTTTTGGCACCTTAGGCTTTGGGGCAGCAGCCTTTGCTTTAGTTGGCTTTGCCTTAACTGCACTTGGTTTCTTAACACTTTTCACTTTTGGTTTTTCTACCTTCTTCTTGTCAGCACTTTTCTTGGTTGTGGCGGCAGCTTTCTTTACTTTTTTTTCACCAGCAACTTTCTTGACTTTTTTCTCACCAGCAGCAGCTTTTGGTTTGGCGGCAGACTTCTTCTTTTCAGCGGATTTGGCTTTTGGTTCCTTATTTGCTGAAGCAGACAACTTGAAAGAACCAGCAGCACCCTTGCCCTTTGTTTGCACTAGCTTACCACTAACAACGGCACCTTTCAAATATTTCTTGATGAACGGAGCTAGTTTCTGGACATCAACTTTGTAGGTAGCAGCGATGTATTTTTTAATTGCCAAAAGCGATGAGCCACCACGTTCCTTCAATGTTTTGATGGCAGCATCTACCATTTGCTGGGTAGGAGGATGAGTTGGAGTTGATTTTGGTTTTTTTGAACCGCTAGCGGCAGCCTTCTTGGGTTTTTTTTCTGCAACGATTGCAGGAGAAGCAGCGACAGCATCAGCCATTTTAAATATTTTTTTTTTAAATTTATTTTAACAAAATAAAACACTTGGAAATCACTTCACGTTTGTAGATTGTAATAATTTCACAAAAGAGATCACCTCAGGGACTTGGTTCTGTGAGAATCAACAAGAACGAAGGTATACAAAATTTTCATTTATTTGAACGCTTTTACACTGTTGCATCCTTGGGTTGCTCTAAAAAATGTAAGAATTTTCATCTTTTTAGACGGAACTCTACATAATAACTTTTTATTTATATTCTTACAATATAATAGATCAATATTTAATTCATTTTATTCAAATTAAACAGCCAGCAATTACAGAAACAACCATTGAAGTCAATGTTTGATGAATTTTTTTCAATACTTACGTTTAAGAATGCTTATAATTTATCAATAACAAAGATATTATGTTCAAAAATATATTATTTATAAAGTTAATAGTTCATTTAACCAACATAATATAAAATTTAAATGAAATATTTTGAATTTTCTTGGGAATTAATTTAAAACTATTCGACTAATGAAACGCGTCTCTTACTTTCTCTAGGTGGCGGCGATTTGTTGCAAAATTAATTTTTCGTTCTTCCCGTAAATAAAATGTAACAAATAACTATAGAATGAACATTATTTCATTAATTAATATATAAATATTCAGTTTTTTATCAGAAAACAAGTTTCATTTAGCTTTTGCTGCTTAAAAATGCGGCCACCTAAACTCGCTTGGTAATGTATGAAAAAACAAAATGGTACAATTATAAACATTTTTACTCTAATCGCTGCGATGGATCGAAAAATATAAAAATTTAACTTTTTGAACATAAAATAAATGAGAATCATTGGTTTATTTGAATATCTTAAAATATTTATTTTAATATTTGATAGTTTTAGCAATCCCAGCGCCCTTTTCAAATACATAAAAGAAAACACCTAACAGAAGAGGTTGATTTGCAGAATTAATTTTTGCTAGTTCTATTATTATTTCTGTCTTTTTGAAGAATGAAATAAACTAATAAAATAATAATATCTTAGGGAATTTCAAATGTTTAAAATAAATGTTTTAAATAAAAATCAAAAATTCTGCCAATAATATAGGTGGGTGTATAGGTATGCAGTCTTTAGATCAATAAGGCATTCAATCTATGTATGTAAACTGATTTTTCTCCAATAGCATTTTTGATATCAATCCGTACGCATAGAACTTCAGTGGACAGTCCACTCATCAAAAATAAAAATAACCTAATGTTCTCTAATTTCTAAACAGATAATATTCAAGATTTTGTACTGCTCCAATAAATTTCCTTAAACCTGTAAAATCATAAAAACATATCATGAAATTTTATTGTATCTCTTTGTGATTTTTTGTGGTCCTGAAAAGGACCGTTGATTTATATCTGAAACACGCTTTAAGCACGTTCACCACGAATGCGTCTGGCCAATTGGATGTCCTTTGGCATAATTGTGACACGCTTAGCATGAATGGCACACAAGTTGGTATCTTCGAAAAGACCAACCAAATAAGCTTCACTAGCTTCTTGGAGTGCCATAACAGCTGAGCTTTGGAAACGCAAATCAGTTTTGAAATCTTGAGCGATTTCACGAACTAAACGTTGGAAAGGCAATTTGCGGATCAACAATTCAGTGCTCTTCTGGTAACGACGGATTTCACGAAGGGCAACAGTTCCTGGACGATAACGATGTGGTTTCTTTACACCTCCGGTTGCTGGTGCACTCTTACGAGCTGCCTTAGTAGCCAGTTGCTTCCTGGGAGCTTTTCCTCCAGTTGATTTACGGGCAGTTTGCTTAGTACGAGCCATCTTTACAGTAAGTTTTTTTTTTTTTCTTTAAAAAAGACACTTCACTAGACACTTTAACTTTACTTTTCTAAATAACCCCTAGCCGATTTTTTTATTTAACGATTTAACGATATTTATTGAACAATATAATATTTACAATTGATTCTTATTCTATTTTACTTATGATACTTAAAAAATATTTGTTGGCACATTAGGGGCCTAACTATATACATTGATAATTTTATAATACATTTTTAAAACAAATTGTCATTAATTATACTTATATTAATAGTCAAGTGGGGGTATCCATCTCGGGTTGTTCAAATCCGGTTGTCCTTGATGTGTTGATGAATTGGCTACTAGCCACGGTGGTAAGTTGACGCTGCTTCCTCGTAAAACTGGATAGCCTCGTCGTCGTTGATTGTGATAATTCCTTCGTCCATTAGCGCAGTTATGTCCAGGTATCGTGGTTCAGGATGCCGTTCTTCACTGTTGATTGTGCTCACTAGAGGATTCGGATGGTTGACTAAATTTGACGCCAACCTTTTAGCCGATTCCATCATGTATTTGTCCAACGGTGTTATCGCTGCTGCCTCGTAGAGTCGTTTGTTGCTTGGGTACTTCTTCCGTCGTTGATCGAAGTGAAGATTCGTGCAAATCCTTAACATCTTTCGCTCAAATACTCCGATCTTCTTCATACTTGTCTTTGATGTTGTGAACCAAACCGGGAAACCGTATGTAACTATGGGCCTTATTAGTTGCTTATATAGAAGCAACTTCGTCTTTTGATTAAGGCCATTTCTTTTTCGCATTAGCGGATAAATGCGATGAAAGGCGTAATTGGCTTTTTTGAGGAGTGCTGATACGTGTGGGTTGAAGCGTAACCTCTCCTCAAAGTTGATTCCCAAGTACTTCACAATTGGCTTGGGTGTCAATTGGGTTCCGTCTGGTAGATTCACTATGATACTGCGGCAAGAAGTGGCTGAACGTGTATTTTGGCGTCGCACGGGTCTTCTGAAGCAAGCTAACTCCGACTTTGCAGAATTAACTTTGATGCCCCATTTCACGTAGTAGTCCCACAGTCTTCTCACGTGTTCTTCAACTCTTCTGGCTGCGATAATTGCTGACATCGATTTGGCGTATGTGAGTGAGTCATCTGCATACAGTAGATTCATCGCGTTCTCGGGCTGTGGCTGATCAGAAGTGAATATACTATAGAGGTATGGTCCTAGCTTGGATCCTTGCGCTACTCCTGCTCTGATGGCTTTGGTTGTTGACTGGCTGTTTTCAATTTGGACGAAGAAGGACCTGGAAGAAAGAAAACTATAGATTATTTTTATTAATGTTGCTGGAAAATTGAGTAGAGAAAGTTTATGGATCAGACCGTTGATCCATATACTGTCAAATGCTTTCTCGATATCAAGAAAGCATCCAACTACCACCTGATAGTTGTTGAGAGTGCTGACCACGTCCTTTTGGAACCTTAGAAGAGGATGCAGAGTCGAATGTTTGGGCCGGAATCCGAATTGCATATTTGGGATGATGTTGTTGCCGTCGCTGTATGACTTAAGTCTTCGTAAAATGAGTCCTTCGAGGATTTTGCTGGTGCTGTTTAGCAGTGATATTGGCCGATATCCTGACACCGAACCTCTGTCTCCTTTCTTCGGAATAGCTACTATCTTTGCTTTCTTCCATTTTTCCGGGAAATAGCTGTTGTTGATGCAGTTGTTAAATATTATTGTTAAATATATCATCACGACTTGGGGAAGCTTCTTTATGATGTAGCTGGATATTTTGTCAGGTCCGGATGATTTTTTTGGACGTCCGTTGTGGATTATTTCAGCCACTTCTTCAGGGTTGGAGAAAATTTCAGAACCCTCGGGATCACTGGCAGGGTTACTATTACTGAAAGTAGTTGTCTGAGTGTCCATCCTTTGAAGTTCCTCAATTGTTGATTCCACTTCTTCGACAAATTCAGGGTCGTTGGGTGGGTTTGGCACGAAATTTTCTTCAAAATATTCGGCAAATGCTTCAACTTTATCCTGGGTTGTGTTGACATCCCCGTGTCTTGTGGTGATTTTTTCTGGCATCTGTGGCCTCTTGCCAATAATTCGGTTGATGTTTTTGAATGCGTCAGGTCCTGGTTTGATGCTTTGTAGCCTTTTCTGGAATTGGTCGTTGTTAAAATGTTGAATTGCATTCCTTAGCATGATTTGTGTGCACTCCAGTTCACTTCTAACTGCTTGGTAGCTGTTGTTGGTAGTGTTCCATTCCCTCTGTTGGATCCTTTGAAGCCTTTTTCTCAACCGTTGTCTGTGGTCATATAGACGAACAATGCCTTCTGGCAGATGTTGGTATTTGTCTCTCGAAGTTCTTGGCCTCTTTTGTTCGTCTAGGGCGTTGTTTATAGACAGTTCAATTTCTTCAATGGCCACATCAATTTCGTTGTTTGTGAGATTTAACCCCTAGCCGAATATGAAAATTCTTATTAATAACTTTTAGCACACAGTTGTCTCCGTTCAGTTGTTTTTCTCTTTAAAAAAGCCTTCCAATTGGATTTTCTTCGAAAATAAGCATAAATACTCGTATTCAACTGGGCCGAAAGTACAGTTTCATATTGACTTCCCTGCAGTGTGTTGTGTTTTATTAAAATAACTAAAAATGACTGGTCGTGGTAAAGGAGGAAAAGGTTTGGGTAAAGGTGGCGCTAAACGTCATCGTAAAGTGTTGCGTGATAACATCCAAGGTATTACTAAACCAGCAATCCGTCGTTTGGCTCGTCGTGGTGGTGTAAAGCGTATTTCTGGCTTGATCTACGAAGAAACCCGCGGTGTGTTGAAAGTTTTCCTAGAAAATGTCATCCGTGATGCTGTTACATACACTGAACACGCTAAGCGTAAGACAGTAACTGCAATGGATGTAGTTTACGCTTTGAAAAGACAAGGACGTACTCTTTATGGTTTCGGAGGTTAAGAATCATAAAATTCGTCTCAAATTTAACAAACGGTCCTTTTCAGGACCACAATAAAATCTCAAAGTGATATTGACTTGAATTTCTCAAAACAAAAAACAGAAAAGAATCTTATTTATCATAAAATAAATGCAGATATACATATATGTATATAATGATGTTATCTTGAGTATCAAGATTACTTAATTATTTTAAGATGTATGTATATATATCTATATAATGTAGTTATAACAGAATGAAATAAATGTTGCATACCTTACAGATTATAGATCCCAATATGTATTATGTTTGCCTATGTGTCTCTTTTTTTGTTTTGCAACCAAAATTCTGCAAAACATGTCCAGCATTGATTCCTAAATGCCCGGAATTTTTATTACGTCAAACACTGGAGTACACGCGCCCTATTTTATTTCACTGATGCACGCGTGGCCTACTATGGTAGACCATTTCAAAATGCCCATAATTACTTAGTTTACAAAGATTCAAATAAATTTAAAAATTATATGTATTATGTTTCCCTGTGTCTTTTTTTTTTGTTTTGCAACCAAAATTCTGCAAATCATGTCCAGCATTGATTCCTAAATGCCCGGAATTTTTATTACGTCATTAACAAAATGGTGAAATCGGTATTTTTTTCTAAGAATTTTCAGGTACAGTCGATTTAAAAAAAATTCCGTGTACCTGAACCTACAGTGATATGCGTATACCTGTATATGAACTTACTAAATTATTTTTTTTTAGATCCATTTTTCTCAGTTTCCAAGTGAAATTTCTAGAAAATGACCACCCACTATGTTTCTTTATGACTATTTCTCAATATTTGCATGATTTTTAAGTCATAAAACTAATTTTTTGTGGTCAAAAGCAGCAGCAACAACAACAACATTTTATATAAGCGCGTACCCGTAGGTAAAAAAAAATGAAAAAAAAAAATAAAAAATCTCTCTAGGGAAACGATTTGTCGTCCTGAAAAGGACGGTTTTTTGCTTTAAAACGAAGAACGGGAATATAGTTGTTTAAGCACTCTTTTCTGTCTTCTTTGGCAACAAAACAGCTTGAATATTTGGAAGAACACCTCCCTGAGCAATTGTTACTCCTGAAAGCAATTTGTTCAATTCTTCGTCATTACGAATGGCCAATTGCAAATGGCGGGGGATAATTCTTGTCTTTTTGTTGTCACGAGCAGCATTTCCCGCCAACTCCAAAACTTCAGCAGCCAAATATTCCATAACAGCTGCCAAGTATACTGGGGCACCAGCTCCAACGCGCTCAGCATAGTTTCCCTTGCGGAGCAAACGATGGATACGACCAACGGGGAACTGTAGTCCAGCACGGTTTGAGCGAGACTTTGCCTTTCCCTTAACTTTGCCACCTTTACCACGACCAGACATTTTCTTTTAGCACTTTTTTTTTTATTTTACTCACAATTTAAATTCAAAACTACCTGATGTGTAGTTAGTCACTGTTCACTGTGTTATGACCCGAGTTGTAAATCGACGCTTCTATTTATACTAAAATTTATGACGGCACACACATAAAAAAGGGGGTTGGACTCACACAAACATTTCGGTAGAAAAGTGAATATAAGAAAAGGCACTTTTCTGTTACAGGCACAGTATGCGGAGGACGTCAAGGAAGAACTCATTGCGGAAGGCATCCCCGTCCTGGCAGTGAGTCATTTTCACACAAAACCTGACAAAAAACATAACAGTTTCATGGTGGAGATTTCCAAAACATCGGATGTGCCATCAGTTTTCAGCAAAACGCTGATCCTACACCAAAAGGTTCACTGGGAAAAATATAAACCCAGAAACCTAACTCAGTGCCGGAATTGCCAAGGCTACGGACATGTCGCCTGCAACTGCGGCATGAAGTACAGGTGCGTCAAATGCAAGGATGATCACCTCCCCGGATTCTGCCCAAGGACCATCAACAACATCAAGGACAATAACGTTTATTGTTGTAACTGCCAGCAAACAGGACACCCAGCCAACTATAATGGATGTCCAGTAAGGAAGAAGAAGCTGGCAGAGATGTTGAAAACAGCAACAAACAAACGGGAACAACACCAGTTTGCCGTGAGTTCAGCCACAAAAGCAGTTGTTACTGGTATTTCATACGCCAAAGCTGCCTCTACCTCAGGACCAGCCACCAAACAAACAAAAAAGTCGGAAAAGAAGCCAATAATAAAACCATCTCCGTCACCTCCTTCATCATCAGCTAAACCTCCATCCCATCAAAAGGTCCCACCAACCAACAAACCGGCCAAAACAGGAACTTCTACGTTCCAAAACATCTTTGGCGACACCGAAAGGCTCTTTGGATCAGATATTTTCACCATCCTACAGAAGGCAAGGAGTATAGTACCAAGTAACTACGGCGATCTCAACGATCAACAGAAAACAGTGGTATTGGGTAAACTTATTTTTGAATTATGTATATAAAAAAACACCTTTCTTTTATGACATATAACGTTAATTCTATTTATTCCACAGCCAGACGTATTTCACTAACCCTTTTTTTAAAGTCAAAGAAACCTGACATTATTTTTTTACAGGAAACAAATATCACTGCAAGAAACCATCTCAAACCGGATGGGTATACTTCCTACAGAGAGGATAAATCAACAGAGGGCAGAGGAACAGCCATTCTTCTAAAATCCGAATTCAGAAGCGAGCGAGCTAGAATACCTGGACTTCGCTCTATGGAAACTACTGCTGTCATTATCAATATTACTGCGTCTGAGACGCTGCTCCTGGTCTCAGTATACAACAAGTGCAGCGCAGCGAGGTGTGATATCCTACACGATCTACATGCTATCAACGTTCTGGCTAACCAGCACACGCACTGTGTTATTGGAGGAGACTTCAATGCTCGGCACACGCGCTGGTTGGACAGCGAGGAATCACTCCAAGGAAAGGCAATTGTGGAGTGGCTGGACGACAACCCTGAACTGCACTCACTGGTGGTTATATCACAGCCTAGGTTCACTTTTCCCAGAACCCCGTCTCTTTTGGATTTCTTCCTAGTGACGTCCAACTTCACCAACATTCTCCCAGAGTTCCAGAACTATTCCTGTGTGGCACACAATAGTGACTCTGACCATCTGGCAGTTGAACTCAGGGTTCGGCTGAATCAAAGGATAACGACTGAACGACGTATTCCAGAGCTTCACATCAGATTCGATAGGATAAATTGGAGAAGATTCAGTTCAGAAGTAGAAGAAAATCTCCCAGAGGTCTCCAGCAACAATAACCTTACCAACAGTGAAATAGACAACACCGTAAGACAATTCGAAGAAGTTGTAAGCAGTGCTCTGGATAGACAAAAAATTCCCCTCACAAGCAGAGATAGATACTCAAACTTGCCTCAGCATATACAGGTTATATATGCCCACAGGCAAAGGCTCCGCAAGAAACTGCAAAGGATCTATCAGAGGACTTACAACAGGGACAATAGCGAGTACCGCCAACTTGCTTCACAGCTTCAGTGCACCAACACTATGTTCAATCAAGCAGTCAAACACCACCAAGACAAAGATTTCAGGAAAAGACTCGAGGACATCAAACCTGGCCCTGACACATTTAAAAAAATCAACAGGATTGTCGGTAGAGCAAACTCAATGCCTGAGACTATTCAGCATGGTGACCAGATATCAACAACTCCTGCCGAGAAAGCTGAGGCTTTTGCCAACCACTTCCAGGATTGCTTCAAGGACCGTCCACCCGTACACCTTCCGAATTTCATTGAAGAAGTTGAAGCCCGATTTGAAGAAGTTTCAGCCACCACCGATACCGTAACAATGTTCAGTGCGGAAAATCCATCAAGAGAGCCTCTCAGCACAGATGTTTTCACTTTTCCTGAAGAAGTGACGGACATCATACTAAGTGGTAACTCTAAAAAGTCAGCCGGAAATGACAGGATTTCTAACTTTTTGCTAAAAAAGTTACCAAATCTTGCTGTTCTCCTGCTGACAATTATTTTCAACAACTGCATAAACAACAGCTATTTTCCCTCAGCTTGGAAAATAGCTAAAGTTGTTCCTGTGCCTAAGAAGACCAACCGCGCTTACGTTGACGGATATCGACCAATCTCACTTCTTTGCTGTGTGAGCAAAATTTTGGAGGCACTCATCTTAAAAAAACTTAACGTTTTCTGCAGGGATAGAGATGTAATACCGGAGTTCCAGTATGGCTTTCGGAATAAGCACTCCACCATTCATCCGCTGCTGGGACTTCACAGCGATATAGTACTTGGACTAAACAAAAAGGAGACGACTGTTGCATGCTTGCTGGACATAGAAAAGGCTTTTGACAGCGTCTGGATTAAAGGACTCGTTTTTAAACTCTCTGGACTTGGAATACCCAACTACTTGGTAAGAATAATCAAACATTTTTTAACTAATAGATTTTTTTATGTACAGGTTAGCAAAAATGCATCATCAATGAAGGTTATTGGCGCTGGAGTGCCACAAGGATCAAGGCTTGGTCCACTGCTCTTCAACATCTATACCGCCGATCAACCACCCAACACCCCAGGAACGAAGACAAAGCTATATGCTGATGACTCCATAACATATGCTTCTTCTCCATCACCAGAGATTGCGGCCAGGAGAGTGCAGGAACACATCACAAACCTATGGGAGTATTATCGCAAATGGGGACTGAAGATAAATAGCAACAAGACGGAACTCATCTGCTTCCGGACCCCAGTAACTGCTACAAGAGGACGTCGTGCTTTCGCTACACGCTGCGACAACATTAGCATCAAACTGCCAGACAACACCGTAGTTGCAGTTACTGGTTCCACGAAGTACTTGGGTATCACCTTTACAAACAAGCTGAAGTTCAAGAAGCATGCAGACTTGATGTTGAAGAGAGCCAACTTTTCTCTACACTTGGTCCATCCGCTACTCAGGAGGCGAAATGGACTGAGTAAGAAAACCAAGCTGCTTGTTTATAAACAACTTATCAGACCCGTCCTGACATATGCGTTTCCCATATGGTTCACCATCTCACCTACAGCCATGAAAAAGATCAAGCTCTTTGAAAGGAAGTTGCTCCGCATCTGCACAGGACTATACCGCAATCCAGTGACGAAGAAGTTCATTCCAACGACAAGACTGTACGAAGAAGCAAAATTGATTCCCATTGATCAATATATGCTACAACTTGCAGGGAGAATCATCAGCAACCTGGAACATCATCCAAACTTGGAAGTTCAACAGCTCCGGCAGCAACAATTATACCCTAGCCATAGGTATCTCAACGCTCGCGCCATCATAGACGACCAATTCGAGGACATCATCCACAACAACGAAGCCCCATTCTACGAAAGGAACAACCAGCAACACTACAGAGGATAAAACCCTGTTTTTTTTTTTTTTCTTTCTCTTAAATTTAATATTTTATTGTATCCCCTCAAAGATGTTACAGGCACAGTTCCCGTTCAGTCGTCAGAGTGTTCAAGTGAAGTGAAATAAAAATTCAAAATGCCCCCAAAAACTAGTGGAAAAGCAGCAAAGAAGGCTGGAAAGGCGCAGAAAAATATCACCAAGACCGATAAGAAGAAGAAGCGCAAGAGGAAGGAAAGTTACGCAATCTACATTTACAAAGTTCTGAAGCAAGTTCATCCTGATACTGGAATCTCATCAAAGGCAATGAGCATCATGAACAGTTTTGTTAATGACATCTTTGAGAGAATCGCAGCAGAAGCTTCCCGTTTGGCTCACTACAACAAGCGTTCTACAATCACCAGTCGGGAAATCCAAACCGCTGTTCGTTTGTTGTTGCCTGGAGAACTTGCCAAGCACGCTGTTAGTGAAGGAACTAAGGCAGTTACCAAATACACTAGCTCGAAGTAATTTGTTTATTGAATATCTTCAAAATGGCCCTTTTCAGGGCCGCAAAAAAATCACTAAGAGATACAATTATCGAATTCACAAAACTTAATTCATAGCAATAAACAAAAAGGACTTTTTCTAAGAAACTGTACCTGCCTTACTCAAATTATTTTATAACATACTTATAAAATCTACCTAGAAACACGCTGCATGTATGGAATGCTTAAATTATTTTATACCTACTTATAAAATCTACCTAGAAGCACGCCGCGCCGCATGTATGTATATAATGTATACCTGTAAAGGGTATTTAAAAAAAAAAAAAATTCTACCTATGCGATAGAATTTATATTATATGCCTGCCATAAATGAAAAAACCAACTGGATTGATAATTTAGAATGTGTCCTGTAAATATATACCTAGTTTGTTAAACTATCCGTTGGATATGGGAAATACTTAGATTTTTAAATTATTTTTGAGTCGAAATCAAATCTCTTTGAATAGTTTTTTTGTAGCCCTGAAAAGGACTGTGGATTTGTATTCAAATTTCATATTTATTATGAAATTACTTCTTAGCCTTCTTTGCAGCAACAGCTTTTTTTGGTTTCGCTGCAGATGCTGTAGCAGATTTGGCTTTTGGCACCTTAGGCTTTGGGGCAGCAGCCTTTGCTTTAGTTGGCTTTGCCTTAACTGCACTTGGTTTCTTAACACTTTTCACTTTTGGTTTTTCTACCTTCTTCTTGTCAGCACTTTTCTTGGTTGTGGCGGCAGCTTTCTTTACTTTTTTTTCACCAGCAACTTTCTTGACTTTTTTCTCACCAGCAGCAGCTTTTGGTTTGGCGGCAGACTTCTTCTTTTCAGCGGATTTGGCTTTTGGTTCCTTATTTGCTGAAGCAGACAACTTGAAAGAACCAGCAGCACCCTTGCCCTTTGTTTGCACTAGCTTACCACTAACAACGGCACCTTTCAAATATTTCTTGATGAACGGAGCTAGTTTCTGGACATCAACTTTGTAGGTAGCAGCGATGTATTTTTTAATTGCCAAAAGCGATGAGCCACCACGTTCCTTCAATGTTTTGATGGCAGCATCTACCATTTGCTGGGTAGGAGGATGAGTTGGAGTTGATTTTGGTTTTTTTGAACCGCTAGCGGCTGCCTTCTTGGGTTTTTTTTTCTGCAACGATTGCAGGAGAAGCAGCGACAGCATCAGCCATTTTAAATATTTTTTTTTTAAATTTATTTTAACAAAATAAAACACTTGGAAATCACTTCACGTTTGTAGATTGTAATAATTTCACAAAAGAGATCACCTCAGGGACTTGGTTCTGTGAGAATCAACAAGAACGAAGGTATACAAAATTTTCATTTATTTGAACGCTTTTACACTGTTGCATCCTTGGGTTGCTCTAAAAAATGTAAGAATTTTCATCTTTTTAGACGGAACTCTACATAATAACTTTTTATTTATATTCTTACAATATAATAGATCAATATTTAATTCATTTTGTTCAAATTAAACAGCCAGCAATTACAGAAACAACCATTGAAGTCAATGTTTGATGAATTTTTTTCAATACTTACGTTTAAGAATGCTTATAATTTATCAATAACAAAGATATTATGTTCAAAAATATATTATTTATAAAGTTAATAGTTCATTTAACCAACATAATATAAAATTTAAATGAAAGATTTTGAATTTTCTTGGGAATTAATTTAAAACTATTCGACTAATGAAACGCGTCTCTTACTTTCTCTAGGTGGCGGCGATTTGTTGCAAAATTAATTTTTCGTTCTTCCCGTAAATAAAATGTAACAAATAACTATAGAATGAACATTATTTCATTAATTAATATATAAATATTCAGTTTTTTATCAGAAAACAAGTTTCATTTAGCTTTTGCTGCTTAAAAATGCGGCCACCTAAACTCGCTTGGTAATGTATGAAAAAACAAAATGGTACAATTATAAACATTTTTACTCTAATCGCTGCGATGGATCGAAAAATATAAAAATTTAACTTTTTGAACATAAAATAAATGAGAATCATTGGTTTATTTGAATATCTTAAAATATTTATTTTAATATTTGATAGTTTTAGCAATCCCAGCGCCCTTTTCAAATACATAAAAGAAAACACCTAACAGAAGAGGTTGATTTGCAGAATTAATTTTTGCTAGTTCTATTATTATTTCTGTCTTTTTGAAGAATGAAATAAACTAATAAAATAATAATATCTTAGGGAATTTCAGATGTTTAAAATAAATGTTTTAAATAAAAATCAAAAATTCTGCCAATAATATAGGTGGGTGTATAGGTATGCAGTCTTTAGATCAATAAGGCATTCAATCTATGTATGTAAACTGATTTTTCTCCAATAGCATTTTTGATATCAATCCGTACGCATAGAACTTCAGTGGACAGTCCACTCATCAAAAATAAAAATAACCTAATGTTCTCTAATTTCTAAACAGATAATATTCAAGATTTTGTACTGCTCCAATAAATTTCCTTAAACCTGTAAAATCATAAAAACATATCATGAAATTTTATTGTATCTCTTTGTGATTTTTTGTGGTCCTGAAAAGGACCGTTGATTTATATCTGAAACACGCTTTAAGCACGTTCACCACGAATGCGTCTGGCCAATTGGATGTCCTTTGGCATAATTGTGACACGCTTAGCATGAATGGCACACAAGTTGGTATCTTCGAAAAGACCAACCAAATAAGCTTCACTAGCTTCTTGGAGTGCCATAACAGCTGAGCTTTGGAAACGCAAATCAGTTTTGAAATCTTGAGCGATTTCACGAACTAAACGTTGGAAAGGCAATTTGCGGATCAACAATTCAGTGCTCTTCTGGTAACGACGGATTTCACGAAGGGCAACAGTTCCTGGACGATAACGATGTGGTTTCTTTACACCTCCGGTTGCTGGTGCACTCTTACGAGCTGCCTTAGTAGCCAGTTGCTTCCTGGGAGCTTTTCCTCCAGTTGATTTACGGGCAGTTTGCTTAGTACGAGCCATCTTTACAGTAAGTTTTTTTTTTTTTTTTCTTTAAAAAAGACACTTCACTAGACACTTTAACTTTACTTTTCTAAATAACCCCTAGCCGAATATGAAAATTCTTATTAATAACTTTTAGCACACAGTTGTCTCCGTTCAGTTGTTTTTCTCTTTAAAAAAGCCTTCCAATTGGATTTTCTTCGAAAATAAGCATAAATACTCGTATTCAACTGGGCCGAAAGTACACACTCAGTCAGCGATCGGCAACGAAAGAGGACACACGGAGACCGGATTACTTAAATCTAAAAATAAACAGAAGCCAATTATTTACAACCCCATAAAAAGGGACCCAAGAAGAACTACCTGCCAGCTACCTGGAAGGTAATTCCGAGAAGAAAAATCCAGAAGATTAGAAGGTGATTATTATCGAGGGATAATCCTCGTGAACATAAACCCTTACATTTTCCAAGAAGGCAGGTCAATATGGGCGAACCCCTAACGATTGACACTGCCGTTGTCGCAATAAAGGAACTATTGCGCCGAATGCTGAAAGACCTAGGACCGGATTTTGCACCAAAGATTAATGCAATCTTTGCTGCAATCACAACTGAGGTCAGAGAGGAAGCCACGGACAAGGAAACCACCAAGGATATTGAAGAACCAACAACATCAACATCAAACCAAGAGCAACCTATGGAGGAAGAAGCCGAAGAAACCAACGAAGAGCAAGTCAGAAGAGGTCCCCTCGTCTGTCTCACCGGAGATGAAGGTGATGCAGATGAAGACATCAATTCTGACTGGCAGGAAGTCAAAAGAAGGTCAAGGGTTGACAAGAATACGTCCAGCTCTGATGAAGAACCCCGTAATGGATCAAAACGGCAGAAAAAACCATCAAAGAAAACTACACAAAAGAAACTGAAGGAAGACAAATTACCTACCGTACAGCCAACCAGCCAGCCGCAACCCACAGAAAACCAGCCAAAAGACCAACCTGCCCAGGGGGTTCAAGTGCACCAGCAGCCAGCTCCGCCACTCCAACAACCAACCCCACAACCACATAAGCAGTCAAAATCAACCCCACAAACCGACACAAAGAAGGAAAAAATGCCGCCAATCATCGTCTTCTCCAGCAACACTGCCGAAATAGGAAGACACGCTAAAGGAAAGAGTATCAAGTTCACCTTCAAGAACTTGAATACAATTAAAACAGTGATCAACACAGAGACAAAAGAAGGCTTCACAGCAATTAGAGATTTCCTGAAGACAAGGAAAATAGAGCACCACACATTCACAGCGAGGGAGGAAAGGAAAAACCTGCTCGTCTTGAAAGGCATCCACCACTCCTACACCGCCATTGAAATCCTGGACGAGCTACAAATTGAAGGAATCCCAGCCATCAAGGTTTCCCTCTTCCGGTCAAGGAGAAACAAATCCAAGGCTTTCAACCAATTTGTAGTTGAGGTCAGCAAGAACTGTGACGTCGCTGAAATCTACACAAAAAAACTCATCCTGAACCAGGTCGTCCACTGGGAGAAGTATGAGAGCCACGAAAGACCTCAATGCTGGAACTGCCAAAAAACAGGCCACGTATCGATTAACTGTGGAAAGAAGTACGTTTGCGTGAAATGCAATGAAGACCACAACCCTGGCGAGTGCAAACGCAAGGAAAAAGGAGATGGCGTGTACTGTGCCAACTGTAAGGAATTCGGACATCCAGCCAACTACATGGGATGCAAAGTGCTTGTTGCCCAAAGGGAACAATTAAAGAAAGTCGAGACGCAGAAAAAGGCGCAGCAGGAACAACGAGCAAAAGCAGCGTGCATCCTAACGCAGAACAAGGCAAGTTTTGCAACCGCAGCCAGGACAGGATATACAAAACCAGCCCAAGCCCAGAAAAAAACACCACAACAAACAAAGACAGTCCAGGATAAGTCAATGGGAGCCCCCAGAGTAAACCTGAATGAGGAAGCCAAGGTGCACTTCGGAGTCGACCTGGAATCAGCATTCACTAAAGCACGCAGTGCCATGCCAGCAAACTACTCATCATTGAGTAAGGAGAAACAGTCCGTGGCCTTGGCCACCTTTATATTCAGCCTATGCAGCGCGTAATGCGCATCAACAAACTTCGCATAGTGGCGTATAACGTTAATTCGTTATACAGCCTGGAAAGAAGAACTTGTTTTAACCTGTTTTTAAAGAAGAATCGCCCGGACATAGCACTCATCAGCGAAACTAATGTGACAAAAAGGAACCAGATAGACTACAAAGGATACAACACCTTCCGGACAGACAAGGATCAAGGCAAACGAGGTACTGCGCTCTTCGTAAGGAAGAACATCAAGGCCTCCCAAGTCAAAATCCCGAGCCTTAAATCGTTTGAAGCAACAGCGGTTGTTGTGGAGGTCGAAAACAACATGACGCTGCTTGTTATCAGCATTTACAACAAATGCAAGGCCAACGGAAGCGATATGGAACACGATTTGCTAACCCTCAGCAGGATAACCGAGCAACATACATACGGACTCATTGGAGGGGATTTTAATGCCCGACACCCTCTATGGTACGACACAACAGAAAATAGCGCTGGAGTTACGTTGGTCAACTGGCTCGAAGAAAATTTTGAACACCACTCCTTCCACATCGTCTCTCAACCGAAGCCAACATACCCAAAGACGCCATCCTGGTTGGACTTCTTCCTCGTGTCGGCAAACTTTATCAACATCCTGCCTGAGCTACGGAACTACACCTGCAGAACCCTAACAGGAGATTCAGATCACGAACCAGTCGAGCTCACAATTACACTGAACCAACCGATCTCAGTAATGGTTAGAGAAGAGTCAGAGGGTTTTATCAACTACAAACGTCTTGATGTTGAACGTTTTCAAAGGAAGATTGAGGAGACAATGGTCATGCCGGCTGCCAACAAAAATCTCTCAAACAACGAAATTGATGTGGCCATTGAAGAAATAGAACTGTCTATAAACAACGCCCTAGACGAACAAAAGAGACCAAGAACTCCGAGAGACAGATACCAACATCTGCCAGAAGGCATTGTTCGTCTATATGACCACAGACAACGGTTGAGAAAAAGGCTTCAAAGGATCCAACAGAGGGAATGGAACACTACCAACAACAGCTACCAAGCAGTTAGAAGTGAACTGGAGTGCACACAAATCATGCTAAGGAATGCAATTCAACATTTTAACAACGACCAATTCCAGAAAAGGCTACAAAGCATCAAACCAGGACCTGACGCATTCAAAAACATCAACCGAATCATTGGCAAGAGACCACAGATGCCAGAAAAAATCACCACAAGACACGGGGATGTCAACACAACCCAGGATAAAGTTGAAGCATTTGCCGAATATTTTGAAGAAAATTTCGTGCCAAACCCACCCAACGACCCTGAATTTGTCGAAGAAGTGGAATCAACAATTGAGGAACTTCAAAGGATGGACACTCAGACAACTACTTTCAGTAATAGTAACCCTGCCAGTGATCCCGAGGGTTCTGAAATTTTCTCCAACCCTGAAGAAGTGGCTGAAATAATCCACAACGGACGTCCAAAAAAATCATCCGGACCTGACAAAATATCCAGCTACATCATAAAGAAGCTTCCCCAAGTCGTGATGATATATTTAACAATAATATTTAACAACTGCATCAACAACAGCTATTTCCCGGAAAAATGGAAGAAAGCAAAGATAGTAGCTATTCCGAAGAAAGGAGACAGAGGTTCGGTGTCAGGATATCGGCCAATATCACTGCTAAACAGCACCAGCAAAATCCTCGAAGGACTCATTTTACGAAGACTTAAGTCATACAGCGACGGCAACAACATCATCCCAAATATGCAATTCGGATTCCGGCCCAAACATTCGACTCTGCATCCTCTTCTAAGGTTCCAAAAGGACGTGGTCAGCACTCTCAACAACTATCAGGTGGTAGTTGGATGCTTTCTTGATATCGAGAAAGCATTTGACAGTATATGGATCAACGGTCTGATCCATAAACTTTCTTTACTCAATTTTCCAGCAACATTAATAAAAATAATCTATAGTTTTCTTTCTTCCAGGTCCTTCTTCGTCCAAATTGAAAACAGCCAGTCAACAACCAAAGCCATCAGAGCAGGAGTAGCGCAAGGATCCAAGCTAGGACCATACCTCTACAGTATATTCACTTCTGATCAGCCACAGCCCGAGAACGCGATGAATCTACTGTATGCAGATGACTCACTCACATACGCCAAATCGATGTCAGCAATTATCGCAGCCAGAAGAGTTGAAGAACACGTGAGAAGACTGTGGGACTACTACGTGAAATGGGGCATCAAAGTTAATTCTGCTAAGTCGGAGTTAGCTTGCTTCAGAAGACCCGTGCGACGCCAAAATACACGTTCAGCCACTACTTGCCGCAGTATCATAGTGAATCTACCAGACGGAACCCAATTGACACCCAAGCCAATTGTGAAGTACTTGGGAATCAACTTTGAGGAGAGGTTACGCTTCAACCCACACGTATCAGCACTCCTCAAAAAAGCCAATTACGCCTTTCATCGCATTTATCCGCTAATGCGAAAAAGAAATGGCCTTAATCAAAAGACGAAGTTGCTTCTATATAAGCAACTAATAAGGCCCATAGTTACATACGGTTTCCCGGTTTGGTTCACAACATCAAAGACAAGTATGAAGAAGATCGGAGTATTTGAGCGAAAGATGTTAAGGATTTGCACGAATCTTCACTTCGATCAACGACGGAAGAAGTACCCAAGCAACAAACGACTCTACGAGGCAGCAGCGATAACACCGTTGGACAAGTACATGACGGAATCGGCTAAAAGGTTGGCGTCAAATTTAGTCAACCATCCGAATCCTCTAGTGAGCACAATCAACAGTGAAGAACGGCATCCTGAACCACGATACCTGGACATAACTGCGCTAATGGACGAAGGAATTATCACAATCAACGACGACGAGGCTATCCAGTTTTACGAGGAGGCAGCGTCAACTTACCACCGTGGCTAGTAGCCAATTCATCAACACATCAAGGACAACCGGATTTGAACAACCCGAGATGGATACCCCCACTTGACTATTAATATAAGTATAATTAATGACAATTTGTTTTAAAAATGTATTATAAAATTATCAATGTATATAGTTAGGCCCCTAATGTGCCAACAAATATTTTTAAGTATCATAAGTAAAATAGAATAAGAATCAATTGTAAATATTATATTGTTCAATAAATATCGTTAAATCGTTAAATCGGCCGAAAGTACAGTTTCATATTGACTTCCCTGCAGTGTGTTGTGTTTTATTAAAATAATTAAAAATGACTGGTCGTGGTAAAGGAGGAAAAGGTTTGGGTAAAGGCGGCGCTAAACGTCATCGTAAAGTGTTGCGTGATAACATCCAAGGTATTACTAAACCAGCAATCCGTCGTTTGGCTCGTCGTGGTGGTGTAAAGCGTATTTCTGGCTTGATCTACGAAGAAACCCGCGGTGTGTTGAAAGTTTTCCTAGAAAATGTCATCCGTGATGCTGTTACATACACTGAACACGCTAAGCGTAAGACAGTAACTGCAATGGATGTAGTTTACGCTTTGAAAAGACAAGGACGTACTCTTTATGGTTTCGGAGGTTAAGAATCATAAAATTCGTCTCAAATTTAACAAACGGTCCTTTTCAGGACCACAATAAAATCTCAAAGTGATATTGACTTGAATTTCTCAAAACAAAAAACAGAAAAGAATCTTATTTATCATAAAATAAATGCAGATATACATATATGTATATAATGATGTTATCTTGAGTATCAAGATTACTTAATTATTTTAAGATGTATGTATATATATCTATATAATGTAGTTATAACAGAATGAAATAAATGTTGCATACCTTACAGATTATAGATCCCAATATGTATTATGTTTGCCTATGTGTCTCTTTTTTTGTTTTGCAACCAAAATTCTGCAAAACATGTCCAGCATTGATTCCTAAATGCCCGGAATTTTTATTACGTCAAACACTGGAGTACACGCGCCCTATTTTATTTCACTGATGCACGCGTGGCCTACTATGGTAGACCATTTCAAAATGCCCATAATTACTTAGTTTACAAAGATTCAAATAAATTTAAAAATTATATGTATTATGTTTCCCTGTGTCTTTTTTTTTTTGTTTTGCAACCAAAATTCTGCAAATCATGTCCAGCATTGATTCCTAAATGCCCGGAATTTTTATTACGTCATTAACAAAATGGTGAAATCGGTATTTTTTTCTAAGAATTTTCAGGTACAGTCGATTTAAAAAAAATTCCGTGTACCTGAACCTACAGTGGGAACGTTACGTTTCGGCGCAAAACGTTTCGTCGCGGCACGGTTCGTCGCCGATTTCAAATGCATTTTTTAGCACTTAGTGCAAAAAGATAATGCTCGGAATCACGGTTCGTCGCGGTAACGATTCGTAGTATTTGGCGACAAATATAGTACTTTTTTAAAAAGTACTATTTCGTACTAAAATTTTTTTGTTCCAAATTACGAATATCCAAAAAAAAATTAAAAATATATTTTTCCTACATTTATTTCTACATACAGAGTTTTTTGCAAAATATTTTCTTTGAAATTCGAAATTTTATCTCTTAGAAAATAATTTTTGGTCCTGAGAAGAACCATGTTAGTATAACGTATAAGTTATACTAAGAAAAAATCGCTCAGCACACTTCCTTATATACTCTCAATTGGACGAAGAATTTGTTCTAATTGGACGGAACATTTCTATTAGCATTTAGGTTGGTTCTTGGTGATTCTCATAATCTGGCTACCCTTTTTTAATGAATTTTTTGATTTTTGCCTTGAAAAAATAGGAAAATCAAGAAAATTATAATTATTTTAAAAATAAAAAAAATATATATCGTTGGAAAGGGGCATCCATTACCTATCAGAAAATGCAAAAATTATCATAATAGGTCCTATATTTTAAAAGTTATTGACAAAAAACCGAGTAAAAATCGACCCTCTAGGACGTCTATTAACGAAGTTACAGCCAAAAAACAAAATGACTAAAAAATGAGATTTTTTTTCGTTTTAGATCATTTTAAAACCAATATATATAGCATAATATGAGTAAAAATAATAAAACATTTTATATCATTGGAAAGGTACATTCATTACCTTTAATAATATGTATGAATTAGAACGAAAGCTCAAACATTTCAAAAGTTATTGACGAAAACATGAGCGAGAGACCAAAATCCAAAAAAATATTGATACACAAAAAATTTATTTTTTCTTCTTTTGATTACTTTATATTATAAGGGACTTCCAGGTACTATTGATAACGAAAACTGTTTGACATAGGCGCCTGCCTGACAAATATACATACCCTTAGCGGAGCAGCGAAGCTGCGTGAGCGCGGTGTGCCCCCGAAAAAGGAGGAGAAAATCAAAAGATCCCGCGAAGCGGGCCACCCAGGTCAAATTAATTACAAATGTTATAGACACAGGCGCCTGCCTGACAAATATACATACCCTTAGTGGAGCAGCGAAGCTGCGTGAGCGCGGTGTGCCCCCGAAAAAGGAGGAGAAAATCAAAAGATCCCGCGAAGCGGGCCACCCAGGTCAAATTAATTACAAATGTTATAGACACAGGCGCCTGCCTGACAATTATACATACCCTTAGTGGAGCAGTGAAGCTGCGTGAGCGCGGTGTGCCCCCGAAAAAGGAGGAGAAAATCAAAAGATCCCGCGAAGCGGGCCACCCAGGTCAAATTAATTACAAATGTTATAGACACAGGCGCCTGCCTGACAAATTTACATACCCTTAGTGGAGCAGCGAAGCTGCGTGAGCGCGGTGTGCCCCCGAAAAAGGAGGAGAAAATCAAAAGATCCCGCGAAGCGGGCCACCCAGGTCAAATTAATTACAAATGTTACAGACACAGGCGCCTGCCTGACAAATTTACATATCCTTAGTGGAGCAGCGAAGCTGCGTGAGCGCGGTGTGCCCCCGAAAAAGGAGGAGAAAATCAAAAGATCCCGCGAAGCGGGCCACCCAGGTCAAATTAATTACAAATGTTATAGACACAGGCGCCTGCCTGACAAATATACATACCCTTAGTGGAGCAGCGAAGCTGCGTGAGCGCGGTGTGCCCCCGAAAAAGGAGGAGAAAATCAAAAGATCCCGCGAAGCGGGCCACCCAGGTCAAATTAATTACAAATGTTATAGACACAGGCGCCTGCCTGACAAATATACATACCCTTAGTGGAGCAGCGAAGCTGCGTGAGCGCGGTGTGCCCCCGAAAAAGGAGGAGAAAATCAAAAGATCCCGCGAAGCGGGCCACCCAGGTCAAATTAATTACAAATGTCATAGACACAGGCGCCTGCCTGACAAATATACATACCCTTAGTGGAGCAGCGAAGCTGCGTGAGCGCGGTGTGCCCCCGAAAAAGGAGGAGAAAATCAAAAGATCCCGCGAAGCGGGCCACCCAGGTCAAATTAATTACAAATGTTATAGACACAGGCGCCTGCCTGACAAATTTACATACCCTTAGTGGAGCAGCGAAGCTGCGTGAGCGCGGTGTGCCCCCGAAAAAGGAGGAGAAAATCAAAAGATCCCGCGAAGCGGGCCACCCAGGTCAAATTAATTACAAATGTTACAGACACAGGCGCCTGCCTGACAAATTTACATATCCTTAGTGGAGCAGCGAAGCTGCGTGAGCGCGGTGTGCCCCCGAAAAAGGAGGAGAAAATCAAAAGATCCCGCGAAGCGGGCCACCCAGGTCAAATTAATTACAAATGTTATAGACACAGGCGCCTGCCTGACAAATATACATACCCTTAGTGGAGCAGCGAAGCTGCGTGAGCGCGGTGTGCCCCCGAAAAAGGAGGAGAAAATCAAAAGATCCCGCGAAGCGGGCCACCCAGGTCAAATCAATTACAAATGTTATAGACACAGGCGCCTGCCTGACAAATATACATACCCTTAGTGGAGCAGCGAAGCTGCGTGAGCGCGGTGTGCCCCCGAAAAAGGAGGAGAAAATCAAAAGATCCCGCGAAGCGGGCCACCCAGGTCAAATTAATTACAAATGTTATAGATACAGGCGCCTGCCTGACAAATTTACATACCCTTAGTGGAGCAGCGAAGCTGCGTGAGCGCGGTTTGCCCCCGAAAAAGGAGGAGAAAATCAAAAGATCCCGCGAAGCGGGCCACCCAGGTCAAATTAATTACAAATGTTATTGACACAGGCGCCTGCCTGACAAATATACATACCCTTAGTGGAGCAGCGAAGCTGCGTGAGCGCGGTGTGCCCCCGAAAAAGGAGGAGAAAATCAAAAGATCCCGCGAAGCGGGCCACCCAGGTCAAATTAATTACAAATGTTACAGACACAGGCGCCTGCCTGACAAATTTACATACCCTTAGTGGAGCAGCGAAGCTGCGTGAGCGCGGTGTGCCCCCGAAAAAGGAGGAGAAAATCAAAATATCCCGCGAAGCGGGCCACCCAGGTCAAATTAATTACAAATGTTACAGACACAGGCGCCTGCCTGACAAATTTACATACCCTTAGTGGAGCAGCGAAGCTGCGTGAGCGCGGTGTGCCCCCGAAAAAGGAGGAGAAAATCAAAAGATCCCGCGAAGCGGGCCACCCAGGTCAAATTAATTACAAATGTTACAGACACAGGCGCCTGCCTGACAAATTTACATATCCTTAGTGGAGCAGCGAAGCTGCGTGAGCGCGGTGTGCCCCCGAAAAAGGAGGAGAAAATCAATCATTTTGAAATAAAAAAAAAAAAGGAAAGGGGCATTCTTTACCTATCAGAAAATGCATAAATTATCATCATAGGTCCTATATTTCAAAAGTTATTGACGAAAATATGAGCGAGAAGACCAATTAATTAATTAATTATGAAATAATGCATTGAAATTGAAAAAATATCTCTTCAAGAAATAATTCGAGTCCTGAGAAGAACCTTTTTTTTTTGAAATTCGAAATTTTATCTCTTAGAAAATAATTTTTGGTCCTGAGAAGAACCGCATTAGTACAACGTATAAGTTATACTAAGAAAAAATCGCTCAACACACTTCCTTAAATACTTACCTCTTGTATTGGTATTTATACTAAAAAATAATAGTAGTGAAAAAATTGAAAAATAGTACCAAATTTCGTTCTTGGTGATTCTCACCATTTGACCCCCTCAATCATATGAAAATAAATATTTTCAATTAGTATTAAAAAAGAGTATTAAATCGGCGACGAAACGTGCCGCGACGAAACGTGCCACGACCAAACGTACTACGACAAATCGTTTTGCGACCAAACGATCGGCGACGAAACGTGCCGCGACGAAACGTTTTGCGACGAAACGTTTTGCGACGAAACGTAGCCAACCCTCTGTCAGACAGAAGTTTCTCTTGCTTACGCACTTTAGTTGGCGTAAATACATCATTCTGCAGTTTTCTGTGTAAGCCACATCTCCTGTAGTTTTACGTGTAAACCAAGCGTAGTGTCCATAGCGACAACTTCTAGTCGCCTATCGCTCAAAAATATTATACTTCCAAAGGAATGGCAAACTGCGCATGACTTGGAAATTCTCTTTCAAAATGGAGACCAAGTAGATTCCAAGGGAAGTGGAATTTGTTCGTCGGGGTGGATTCTAGGTGTGGATTCTTTTTTAATGGCGGACCATATTTAGTGCGTTCAGCAACATATGAGTTGGCGTTCGGTTTCTCCGACAGATGGCACCGGTTGCAGACATTATTTGCAATTAGAGGGCAAGAAAGTTTTCCCTACAAAGCTTGGAATTTTGACTAAGTCTACTTAGTCTAACTTCCAAGAAAAAGGAGAACTTCTTGGAAGTGAACCCTCGCGTCTAGAATCTTCTTGTTCTTCGTATCGAAATGACGCTGCGACTCTTTACCGTCTAGTCGGTCGAAGACAAAAATAAATGTTATGCATGACGTTAAGTCATCGTGTAGATATTCTATCAAATATCTGAAAAAAAAAAAAAAATATATAGTTAAGTCAGGGAAATAATTTGAACCAAGTGTCTCATGCACAGCTGAGCGCCGGGCATCAGTTCAAAATTTGTAAATCTGGGTTATGTATCTTAGAGTACTATAAGGTACTTGTATGTTACGTCCGATAAAAAAAATATATATATAAGTCTAATTACGTTAATTGTAAATGAGACAGGAAGAGGGGTTTTTAGAACGGGTGGTATAAAAGTTCTTGAGTTATTAAACTACCTCTTTAGGTCTTTGGTATGGCAGGTGGATTTGTGACCTCGCCTATCCTCTACTTCGAATAGGTTGTTACCGATTATTTTGTTCACACGAACTTAAAGGAACTTTGGACACAACTTTGCACTCAGGTGCTTGGTTGCGTCACTCAGAATTTGGTTTCTCTTGTAGATCTCGTCACCTACCTTGAACATCACTTTTCTACTGCGAAGATTGTAATTCTTCTCGTAGGCTTCGTGAGTTTTGGCTAACGCTTGTTTTAAATATGAATGTATGATGTTCATCCTAGCGACCTTAGGAAGCCAATCTATCTCCGAACAGTGCAGTCCACCCAACTCTCTCAAAAGACGATAGTCTGCCCCATGTTCTATCATACGTTGACCAAACAAGGCTTCGTATGGGGACATGGAAAGAGTTGAATGCACTGTCGTACGTAGCGCACTACTGATCGAAGACAGATGGGCATCCCAATCCGTCTGTCGAGGATTGACATACGATCTGATGGCCGCAAGGATAGAACGGTTCACGCGTTCACTTGCGTTCGACTGGGGAGCATACACTGCCGTTCGGTAGTGTTCGACCCCGAAAACATCCAAAAACTTTTGAAAATCCTTTCCAACAAATTGTGTGCCGTTGTCAGAGAGAAGACTCTCCAGCACTCCATATACCAAAAATATTTCGTTCTTTAGGAATCTGACCACGCTCGCGGCTGTCGCCTTGCGTAGTGGTTTGATAAAGACGAACTTCGTTAGTTGATCCAACACGATTGCGATGTAAGCATTACCAGATTTCGATCTGGGACACGGCCCGAGAAAGTCGACGTATAGATGTTGAAACGGTCTATTCACTTCAAAACTGTCTCCCATCTCTGCTCGTAACGTCATGTTGGCAGCTTTACTGGTCTTACATGTTTCACACCGGTCTACGTAAAGTTTGACCTGTGTGTACATTCCGGGCCAGTAAAATCTATCTCTCAACCGATAAATAGTCTGTACCACTCCACCATGCGAAGCACGCGGCGGATTATGAGCCAATGCGATTAGAGATTCGGTCATCTCTGATGGGACCCACAACTTCCAAACTAGATCATCCGCCAAGGGATTACCAACCGCATGTTTAGTGCGTTTGTAAACATATCCTTCCGACACTTTGAGATCAGGTAGTCGTTCCTGTTCCTTCCTGATATGACTGATGATATCAAGATAATCTTCAGACTTAAAGGACGGATCCTCAATATCGATGTGGAGTACCTCCGAGGCACCGATCTGCGGTAGACATGAAAAGAAAGCTGACAACGTCAACTCATCGTCTTTATAAGCTCTGGATAGAGCGTCTGGCACGACATTCAAAGTTCCCTTCCTATGCTCTACCACAAAATCGAAACCTTGGAGAGCCATACTCCACCTCACTAATCTTCCGGTTGGATCCTTCATAGTCATCAGCCATTTCAGGCTGGAATGATCTGTAATCACGCGAAAATGGTATCCCTCAACGCATGATCTGAACTTCTGGATACCTTCGAAAGCTGCTAAGCACTCGCGCTCTGTCACCGAATAGTTTCTCTGTGCAGCATTCAGTTTCCGGGAGAAGTAGTATATAGGCTGCTCCGCTCCGGATTCGTCCCGCTGACAGAGCACACATCCGATGCCAGTCGCGGATGCGTCGCAGAGAATGATGAATTCTTTGGAGAAGTCTGGATTGACCAATACAGGCGCTGAAGTCAAAGCTTGCTTGATTTGCAGGAATGCTTCAATAGCTTCTGGACCTAGCTTGAAGACTTTTCCCTTTTTCAGTGTCTCGGTCAAGGGTGCGGCTAGGGTGCTGAAATCCTTAACAAATCGCCGATACCAACCTGCCATACCGCGAAATCGGCGGACTTGGCGAGTTGTGGTTGGTAAAGGGAAGTTAGTGATTGCTGTAATCTTGTCAGGATCAGCTTTCAGACAACCCTGACCGACCTTATAACCGAGATAGTGAAGCTCATTGAAACAAAACTTCGACTTCTCGACGTTTATCGTCAGTCCTGCATCTGTCAAACACTTTCCAACTATCTCCAGAGTCTGTATGTGTTCGTCGAAGTCCCTTGACACAACCAATAGATCGTCTAAGTAAACGAATACTTGATCTCGTAATCCTGAGGGGATTACGCGACTCATCAGGTAGCTCAAACTTTGTGCCGCATTACATAGACCGAAGGGCATGACCTTAAATTGGTACAGTGGTCGGCCAGGTACCGTAAAAGCGGTCTTCTCCCTCGAACTTTGCTCCAGCGGTATCTGCCAAAACGCATCCTTCAGATCCACGCTAGAAATATAACGTGTTTCTGTCAGACGTGCCAGCAGCCCCTCAATATGCGCAATAGGTCGTGCATCTTTGTTTGTCACTGAGTTCACCTTTCGAAAGTCCAGACACAATCGGTTCTTACCAGGTTTGCGTACTAGCACCACTGGGGAACTCCATGCGCTGGAACTTTCATCGATGACTCCTAACGAAAGCATGCGGTCCAACTCCGCATACATAAGAGTTTGTATCGCCGGAGATACGGGATAGTACCTTTGCTTTATAGGTACGGCATCGCCTGTATCTATGTAGTGTTGCACTAGATTCGTCTTCCCGAGTCCATGGACTGCGAAAGAAGGAAATCTACGAACAGCAGCTTCTAGCCGTTTAGACTCTTCATCATTCAACTTTATTTGGTTGGTGGGCCTTACATCTGGCTCACCGGTCGTTATTCCTGAAAAACCCGCAATTACGTTCGGTGCGATTTGGAACTTTTGCCAAAAGTCCACGCCTAAATATAGACGTTGGCTTAAAGATGGCACGATATACAAGTCTATATCTTTAGTCACATTTTTGTATATGATCGATGTAGTGATCACTCCCACTATGGATTGCTTTTGTCCATCGGCCGTGGACACGGTAGTCTCTACCTTCCTTACCGCAACAAGTTTGTCTCTCAGATAGGGCAATATATCGGTGCCTAAGCAACTGATGCTGGCCCCTGAATCGAGAAGACCTAGAAAATTGTCACCAAATAAACCGACCGTCACATAAGGACGTGGGTCATTTGATTCTCGACCTATGGTTGGCGACGCAATGTTACGGTAAGTAGTCCGCTTCCGATGGAAACACTCCCTTACATGACGTATCCGTTTGGATAAATCAGGGAAGGTGACTATTCTCCTTCGCACTTCATTGTAATTACGTAACCTTTCATGAAAAGCTTTACGGTATAAAGGTTCTGTTACTTCATTCTTATTCAAATTTGTATTTGGTTTAGGTTCTTTATTAAGGATTGGGATTGTTCTATAATCATTTCTACTACCGTTCGGTAATTCATTGTTAGTCTTAACCGGTTGTAAAATCTTAATTTTAGGAAGCTCAAAAGGCTCTTTTGGCTCGGACACTTGACTTCCGGGTTTATCTAATCGGAGCGAACCCCCCTGGTTATTGGGTTGTTCCTCCTCTCGTTTCCCGCTAGACATTTTGGACAGAACGGACTATAAGCTTCTGGTAAGCCACATCGGAAACAGAAAATCTTATCGATTGGCTTTGCGCAATCGCGAAAATTGTGGCCCAGGACTTGACAATTCCAGCATTTCTGGAGTTTGCGATCCCTCTGGATTGCTTCTATGCTAGTATCGGGTAATGCTAAAGTTAGGTCCTGACAAGGTTCTCCCACGATTTCGTTAACGAATCGCCTTGCAGGTGGACGTTGTGCGTTCGGCACAAAATTCGGACGGACGTTCTCGTATTGAGATTGAGCCTTCTCTATGGCTCGACAGTAGTAGACCAATTGCCTTAGACTGGACGGACTGTAGGTGATGAGTAGTTCACCCATGCGCCTACGGACATTCGTTTTAATAATTTCTATCAGTTCCTTTTCGGGTCTAGGAACTCGCATCCTGGAATTTAAATATTGAATAGCGTCGAATAAGTCATTGAAAGACTCGCCATTCATCATCTTACGATCGGACAATTTGCGGAATACCTCGGTGTCGCTTTCTAAACTGCGGTACTGTTCTACCAAGGCAGTTTTCAGCTCGTCCCACGTCGTGTGTTTATTGCCTTTTAGGTACACCCAGTACCATGATTCAACAGAACCTGACACGAAGTGGTAGAAATTTGCGGTAATCTCATACCACGATACTCCGTAACTATTGCGAATACATCCCAGGCGGAACAGGAAATCGTCAACCGACATATTCCTCCCATCGAACTTTAATCCCCACTTATGGAATTGGTGGTTGCGATTCACAGATGTGACATTCGATGGTGGTGGCCTAGGTGGCGAAACAGCGGACTCGTCGTCGAAATTAAAAGCATTTAAACGAGTCATAAACTCGTCCAAATTGGAGCCTAGAGGCATTTGGGCTGGATTGACATCCGGCAAAGGTGGCACTCTAGTTGGCTCATAATGCGGCGTGTATCGGTCTGCCAAATCAATTTCATTGTTTGGTCTATACGCGGACTGGACATTTCTGGACATAGCTGGACCAGAAGGGACAATGTGATTTATGACACGTGTAGTGTCTTGGTCAACTAAATTGACTTGCTGTGTAGCTTTCTGCGTTGAAGTAGCATCAGGGACAAGTTGTCTTGCAGGGGCAGAAGTATGAGTAGCTTTGACGGTGCGTTTTTGAAGTAATTGCGCAACTTGGTCAAGTAGACGGGCATGACTTTTCTCTAGCTCTTCTGCCATAAATTGTCTATCATTGACCCTATGCAGGTCAATGGTGGCAGAAACTACTTGCTGGATGTAGGCTGAATGGTCAGCTGCATCTTCCCGAAGTTGTTCTTCGGCTCTCGCTACTTCGTCGTCATCTACTATGACACTTCTGTTACCGACATTATCTCGGCTAAACTGCCTTCGTCTTCAGTGAGATTCTCCACGTTATCGTCTTGGCTACGACCAGGTTTAGATTTTGGAGCTGTAGGAGCCATGCCTACGAAGTCTTTGTACTTAGTAAGGTAAGTACTTCTAATAGCTCTTCTAAGACTTCTGTCGGTCATTCAACCGCGAAAGTAAACGGACGGATAGAGTCGGGTATGTAATTCAAGAAAAGATTTTGTAGGCCGTGAGAAATTCCTCGAACGGTTCCTACTCAAGAAATGTAACAATAAAAAAAAGGTAAGTCAAGGTATGGAAATTAGCGAATATCCCGTGAGTAATTCCTCGAACGAGAGTTGTAACGAATATAAATAGAATAGTTCATTATCCACGATACTTCAAGCAATCTCTTACAAGACCACACAGTGGTCTCATATTAGACGCTATTCCGTAACGTAAACAATGACCTAAACCTGGAATGTAAGAAAAGATACAAATGCGAAATGGAATATACTTTACCATTAAACTTGCTGATGAGAGACCACGGCCTCTATCAGATGACGCCTGCAACGCTTACAAGTGGACAGATTTTGGAGGAATAAGCTACTGTCTCCTATAGACAGTGTCCTCCTGTGCTGGATGAAACTTACCACAGTAATTATTAAAGACCTCCCTGGTTCCTATCAGAGACCTGCGACACCTTCACTCATACCAACAACTGATCTATTTTCTTCTAAGCGTCGGCTCATTTCCTTTGTATCTCCTCATCCCCATTTCCACTCACAGAAACTTACTCTCTTCGATCTTGTCCTATTTTATAATCTTCTTACTGATCGTCAAGTAAAACTCACTACTACAAACCATGGATGAACTAGTTTGCCACTCTACTACTATAACTACAACAAACCCCAAGATAAAATCCTATAAACTCACTACATACCAGACTGTTTAAGAAATAGGCACTGGTTCGGTCGCCTTGGACACTAGTCCCAATGTGATTCCTTAAAGAATCCAAAGTGGAAAGGTTGTAACTCTGTTCAGACCACAAGACTTGCTCATAGAGAACGCTCTCTATGACCACAGATCCACTTGGTTGAGACAGAGAAACATTTGGGTTGTGATCGACCTTCGCATCCAGTTCGCACGCACGCCCTTGACTAGCTCATAAGGGTCGTGCATTCTTGCTCAGGGATCGACAACGTTGTTACCTCTTTTCAACCAGTGCGAACCTACTGAAGTTTTAGATGTTTGAAAACTCAGAAAAACTAATTTAAATATTCTTTGCTGGGGCCTGATCAACAAACGCTGAGATATAAGTAGTTCCGAAAGCATAATTGAGTTGGAAGGCCTACTCAACCTAGAAAGTGTATTGCAAAAGACTGTTTAGAGAACCGCACTAATAGCGAGCCGCTATACAGAAAAAGTATCCTTAGATGTCTGAGGATAAAGCGCTGTGGCTCAGTCAGCTTATCTAGCGCAAGCAATTAATGAATGCAGCTGACTAGTGGAGTAGGTCAGCACCTACTCTCACTCTTATAAACTGGGAAGGAGGAGAAGATGTTATAAATTACCTTCCTCTGGCCTCTGTACCCACCCATGTGGAAATGTTCCATCAACTCGGAACTATCTTTCACCATTGACCCACGGTGCCAAGCGATCACAAAAGTATGTCGCTATAAAAATATTCAGGGTCCCCATAAATGATAAACAGTCAAAAAGAGACTGTACTATCTAAACCACGACACTATTATTACATCTCGACCTACTCACTCTCGGAATATTCGACCAAAACTACACTAAACCTGGATAGAAACAAACTATCATTTCTCATCCACAAACTCCATCCCCATGTTATCTGCATATCCATCCGCACACAAGAGAAGTGTCCACCCCTCCCTACGTACTGACACGAAAACCATCTTATCTAAAGAAAAGAAACCTGAAATGTCCAAAACTATCAAATGACACTGTCTGTACGACAGCATTAAAAACGATGTAAATTTTCATTTACCAAAACGTTATAAAAGTTTGCTTTTTATTCAATTAATCTTAATTATAAAATCCTTAACTAATGTCAATTCTCAAAACCTAAGTATATTAGATTTACAAACCCTAAATTTATGATTAAAGTACTATCAATTTTATCAAGTGATCAAAGTAACTCAACGAAATTATATTTTTACTTAACAATCTATAAAACACTACAAGAAAATATTTAGATTTTTGTAGGTGAAGCTATCTTTCGGCCTCATACAATTGTATTTTCAAAATAATCTTTTATATAAAAAAAAAGTTGTATACGCCGAAGAGAAATGTACGTTGAGTAACATTAAACTTGGCTCAATTTGCGCTTTTGTCAAGCGGATTAAAAAAAAAAAAAAACTTGTTCTTTAATATTCTAGTTCGTTTTTAAACTTCTTGAAAAACTTCTCAAAAGTTTTAACTTCAACTTATCTTTATCTCAGAAGTTATGAAAAATTTTATCATCAACACTCAATTTGGTTAAACCAAAACAAAAATAACACTAAAAGAAAATAATTCTCAAAAAAGAAAGATTCACACAATACTATACGAAGATTAGCAGTTCTATCGAACCCAAAAAAGAATCATGGGACGTTAGCCCAAAGGTTTATGTTGTTGGAAACAGACAGGGAGATAGTAAGAGAGATAGATCAATATAGTATGTAAATATGATTAAAAATATGGTATATAAGTATTCAAAATATAGTATCAAATAATAAAAATAACAGACGTGATGGTACGGGAGTGCACTCTGGAACCAGACGCTGAAAGTTAAAAGTCATCATTAAAATAAATATTGACCCTAATAAATAACCATATGTGCAATCAAATATACACTCATCTACTCCGATCTTGATGAATATAATATCCTCTTTTACGTCTCGTTGACTTTCCTCAACTTCCAAAAGATACTTTCACTAGAAGTGAAGAAGTATCAGGTATCTATGGCTAGATATCTTCGACAATATCCAAGACAACAGGAAAACTAAACGTATACACGATTGACTAAAGTAGTAGGTCTGTATCAAGACCTTGATCTTCACGATAAGTGATTGAAATCTAACGAAGAATTCTTGAATTAATATTCAAAAGTCTTCCAGCGAGACACGGAACAGAAAAGAAGCTTAAGTGATTTAGCGGAAAAAAGTGAGAACTAAAAGTTCCAAGAAAAAAGATGTCTATGAAGTTCGGAACAAGCCGATAGACTAGTGATAACTATAAATCAAAAGAAGTGCTGAAACAAAAAAAAGTTGTATCTTCTAGATACAAAAAGTATAAAATGATCTTAAGATCGAGTAAGGTTTCATAAGAAACACGAAAGACGTAACCATGTACAATAAAGTTCGATACGTAGAGTATCTTTAGATTGGGTTGCTTAAGAAAACTAAGCGAACTGACAGTAAAGTGTAATCCGAAGACTAAGTAATAATAAAGATTAAAGATCGTTTAATGATTCGATCCTGGAATCTATGTTCGATTCAAAAAAAAGTGAGTTGCAAAAGCAAACAAGTAAATAAGAACAAAGTTCTTTTTAGAAGTATATTCCTGTACAAGGAATCTTAAATGAGTCTATAAATGACTCGAAAACTGAAAATTTCTTCAATAGTCACTAATATACAACACAAAAGACGATAATTCACACAAAAGGTAAGTAATTATTTTAAGAATTCACTCATAAACATAATAAAGATTCATAAAAGTAAGTAATATAACACTGCACATAATAATATATATATATATACGATAATAATCCAAGGATATGTGATCTATTTACGGGCGGTTCCACCGTCCGTGGACGTAATAACGTGACGTCGTACTTCTGACGACAGGATAATGTTACGAACAGGTAAGTATATAGGATTCACATGGACGTTCTTTGGCGTCTCATATGTCGGTGCTTTCCCGCACGTGGGTTTGTATTATAATACACAAATATTATAAAAAGCGTTACCTGGGTGTCAGCTTAACTGACTAAAACTGATGCTTCTTTATTTCAGGAACTAATGTTGCAATTTCGTGGCGTACAAATGCAAGTAAAATCTCGAAAAGATCGAGTACCATGCGGTTCGAAACTGTTGAGTGGAGAACCATGTGGTCCATATGTATAAAACGTGGAATCCCTCGTGGTTTCCAATATGTTTCGAGCAAAAGAATGAATTAACGATACGCTGGTGGTAGCTTTATGTTGGCTAATACCACATTTATTAACGATGAAGTAAAGATGATACGGATGTTCATTAAAATTGATGGATTACATCGATGTTCCAGTAAAGTGCTGGTAAAATATCTCCCACGTTGCCATGGCACGGATAAATTTCCATGGAACTTGTATGGGACTTCCTAGGCCAGATCCTGCCTTACCCCTGAACCCTAGTGAACATAAAAAGATTTATGAAACACTGTATAAATATGTTCGATGTAATCTTTGGGAATCCAAAGAAATACATCGATGAAAAATCCTAATTTAATGTCCGCCATGATGTGGCCGACGAAAAAGAAAAAGAAAAAAAAAATTTCTTCCTTACCTCTATGAGGGTAGTTTTCACGTTTTTGTGAAGAATAATTGCCAATGCAATTACTTTTATCCTTATTATAAGGATACTATATGAATAATATTGTTCACACGCGAGCAAATCTTTATATTTCAGTAAATTATTTTAAGTTATTTTTTTCAACATCATCAACATTTTCAAACATCTTATATAGAAGATGTTACTTATTCGAGTGTGGAAAACTTAATGACTGATGAGACGACAAAATTCTGAAGCCACGCCTCTGTCTCGTTTCCAAAGAGAAATAAGAATGACTGAACATTCCTTTTCTAGCGTTCTTTTTGTTAACAATAGAGTGGCGTTCTGTTTTGTTACCATTACAAAAGTGTGTTTGGTTTTTTTTCTTTTATTTCTGTCACTTTATTTTGACTCTATAATGTTCTTGGAGGTTGGTGAAACAAATTTGTGCTATAATTTCCCAAGTATGAGCAAAATTTCATACATGTTAATTTTTGACGTTTGACGTATTTTTGATGGAAATTGATTCTGGTTTGACACATCTGTTTCCCAAAGCAAATACCGTCATGCATATGACATTAAACTCATTGTAAAGTGAACAAATAACTGATTATAATTATGTCCATCTGTCAGTCGAGATGTACTGATGGAACTGACTATGAATTAACAAAGCGGACTGAAATTTCTCTGCTAGGCGACTGTAGTGAACATATAGATCATGATTCCTATGGAATACATAATGGATATGGACAATACATCGACTAACTGTCACGATCTGTCAAAAACAAAATAATTTGGTTTTCATCAAACCGACCCTAATTGTATGTTCTTTCGGAACGGGCTTCTGTTCTACGCACTGGACATGCATTTTGAAGTTCATTCCAATCGAATTCCAGCAGAAATCAGAAAGAGAGTAGGAAAGAGATGAGACGAAGCGTCTACTTGTACGAACAGTGACCACAAAGACGAAACGAAAATGCCGGAAGTGTTCGGCAGCCATAATCCTTTTGCACCCAGTCACGTAGTGATAGAATGTTCTGGAAATGAGTGTGTCTGAGCACTGAGAAATATTCTTACTTAGAATTTTTCATTTTCAGGTTGTGTTCAGTGCTACCTAACTAAAAATGGTTTCGAACTAGGATAATCGCTTCCTACATTTCAACCGCCAGGTGGCGAAATTGAGAGATTATGGGATTTTTAAAATTTCCTGATTTTCTTAAGAAGAAATGTCATTGGGTAGGTGGACAAGTAGAGTTACCTACAATTGCCGCAAGGTGACACCAGTGTTGCGGTGACAAAGTTTTCCCTACAGAGTTCGTCTTTTGTAAATCCGGTAGATAAAAGAATTTTAAGTAGTCCGTGAGAAATCTTCAAACGGATACTACTTGGAGGAAGTAACTTTGATTTGATAAAATCAAAAAGAGAAAATTCAAAATATTCCGTGAGTAAGAAACCTCCAGCGGATATTTGTTCAATCAAAAATTCAAAAAAAGTGAGTATAAAAAAAATTGTTAATCTAAATGTGCTTAATAATAAAGATAAGTATATAATATAATCTATTCGTCTATCAAAAACAATACTTCAAAAATGTTTTCAGAAATCCTATAATTAAGTAGATACTTAAGCGTTATCTTAAAAGAAATATGATATATGTTTAACTATATCTGAAAATTCAATATCAGAAATCAATAATTAAATCGTGTTCAATACTTAACTAAATGCTATAATGCTATAATTTCTTTAAATCTAAACTGTATTCTAATTTGGTGGGCTCTATCCCAAAACTACACGTCCAACCAAGAAGTTACGTCCCAACTTGATTGACGGAAAACTAAAAAAAACTCAATACTTAACTGTACTCATATGATCTCAAAAATATCTAAATGTGGGCACTATCCCAAAACTACACATCAATTGAGAAGTTAACGTCTCAGCTCAATTGACGGAAACTCAAAAAAAAACTAGATACCTTAGAAACAATATTAGTTTTCTACTATCTAAAAAGAATTCATACTATAACTGAACTATAATATGTCTCAAAAAAAAAAAAAAAATTATATAAGCTATAAATGTATATTATGGGGTATCATAAAGGATTCGGGAGGTGGTTACCCTCCTTTCCTTGGAACATTGTGTGTGTGGTCGCGGTTGTATTATATATACGACCGACTCAAAAAGAAAAGGTTAAATAAACAACAACAAAAAACTAGTGTGTGTGGTCTTGCTACTTTACGGCGTTCTGGTTGTAACAGAAAAGACAATTCCTATAATCAAAAGGGTTGATCAGATATGCAACGGAGACTTTACGCTACTGCAGACGTACATCGGTTATAAAGACACCAATTACCGGTTAGCGCTTCAAGTCCCGTTGAATATCATCACTTCCTGATGAAAATCAAAACTGACTGAAACTTTCTAAAACAACTATATGGCTAGAACAATAGTCAAAAGAAGTAAATCGGATTGTAGTTGAAACAAATGGGTTATGTTCGAGTGAATGACCAGCTTCTGCAGCTGACGTGCGTCGGGCAATAAACACCAACCAACGGTCAGAAGACCTGCTCAGACTGCTCTCGCACTTCCGGTTCTCAGACTTCACTAACAGGACTTTGTCAACACCTCAGCTACTGACGATCAAGCAAATACTCCTGCTCAACCCGGACAGAGACCGAAGACATACCTAAGTGATCAAAGGTAGAGAAGAAACGGGTAGACCTAATGCAACAGACTGACTCAGGAAAAACTTCACCAAATCACTGGACAAAATAGAGCCTGCTCCGCTACTCTCGATGTTATTCTTCTATCCAAGAAACCTGAACAACATACAAACTATACTCCAATAAAAAGGAGAATCAAAAAAAAATTTTAGAAATCTGAAATATTTCTAATTTCAAACTACGCTACTCTGAATCGACCTGACTTTAATCAAATCTAATCCAATCTTCTCAAGCTAATTCGGGCCCCACGTTGGGTGCCATCTGTAACGATAAAAATATATCTTCTCTAACGCCAAAACAGGTCCCGTACTGAATCGCCAATAGCCACCCAGCATCATCACCTAAACACCCTATGGATACCTAAGATCCAAACTTGATGCCTATTAACAACCCGAACCCAAGAGGAAGTAGAAAGAGATAGGCACCTAATATACCTCGGTTCTTATACCAAGGAACAGCAACCCTACTATCCATCGCCTGTGTACTGATGTATCCAATGCCCCTATACCCATGACATACTTACATCTCAATGTGGTAGCCTCCTGCTCTCTCTACTCCTCTCCCATTTCCTAAAATTCCCATCCATCCCTAGCACAGAAACGAGAACTATCCATCAGCCTACCATAGGTACTGACTACAAAACACCGTAGAACAGCCTAGAGGGTATCTGATGACCTATTCCCGTCTATCCGCTGCGAGTACTAGTTGTTCCGCTCGCAGCTGAATCACTCTGTAGCCTACACCTGTAAACCAATGACCTTACTTATATCCCTGCTGACGAATCTGAACACGAAATGCTATCTTTAATATCGTGGCAACAACTTTCCAGAGGCTTTGCTCCAGTCAGCATCTATGTGTCTTGATATCGTCAACTGACTTGACGTGAATTGGGATGGAAGCAACCTTATGTCGGCAACGCCCCCTTCCTCGCCGGTTACCCGTTAAGCGTAGACGGTGAGGACGGCATGCGACAACGTAAGGTCGTGGTCGAGATCGACCGTCGCGGTGGCCGGCAGCACCCATGCCACAGTTAGCTCAGCCAGGCCATGGGCACTTGCTCCGGGATCTACACGACCGGTGTTACCTCTTATTATCCTGCCGACCGTTGAACCCTGATGGTCGAGTTCGAATATGGGTTTTAAAATGCTTGATGGCCCTCATAACTTTTGAAGATTCGATTGTAGTGAATTGATTGATGAGTAAGTCAAATCAAGGCTGCACCTCTTAACGCATTGAGAGTAAGCCTAATCCGTAAGTGAGAAAACCTGTCTGAACTATTGTCTTGACACAGTAGAACGCTACACGTAAGTATTGTAACTCAAGCATACCATAGATAGTCGTGATCAGCTGCCGCGATGATACGCTGAGTGTAGGGAAAACATTTCAACCCCCATACACAAAATTCGTTTTCCATCTCACTACCATGTCATAGATCAGACATGACAGATAGAGTGATCCACCGTAGGAACAAACCTCCTTTCAAAAATGACACCCAATTTGAGCGAAACAGGACATAGAAAGCAGCGCAATGTAAATTGCTACACTTCAGCTTTACAAGAACGGTTGTAGCAACCAAATCAATAAGAACGATATGAGCGACATGAAATAACAACGGCAAAAATATTTAGAGTAGAAACTTCATTTATTAACAGATACACTTTACAGAACACAAAAATCATATTTTTACATACAAAACATTCAATCTGACAAACAATATTGAAGAAACCTACAATTTATGAAAAGTCAAATGTCATAATCTAGTTATGACATATCAAAGCCAAAATAATTCCCCATTCGCCAAGTCAACCTTCTCAAAATTTGTGTCTTCAGAAGGAAATAAGAGTAGAACGAATGTTTTGCAAATTTCCCCTGGGAAATTTTTGCCACATCCCTATCGGATGCTCTATACTCGTCCATTCAATTTTCAACTCTGACAGCGGCCACACCTGGAATAAAAAGCAGACAAAGTAAGAATAAAATAAGAATTTCGAAGAAGAATTTAGAAGAATTTAATAAAATAAAAGTAAAGTGAAGTTGAAATTAAAGAAATCTGATAAATTAAAAGTAAACTGAAAGGAAATCATTGTGAGAAATCATAGATAGGATAGAACGAGAAATAAAGGTAATTTTGTGCATTTTGAAAGTGAAATGAATTTGTGTTAAAGAAAATCGAAATCCTAATTAGATTTATGCCACCAGGCAAGGATATAATTAAAGAAAAGCAGAGACATCGTAAGGATAAGGATATTGCGCAGAAGAATTCTAAGCGCAGATACAAATATATAATATGTAAGTGAAAATTCTTTTTTTTTCTTGTGCAGCCAAATTCCTTGGCCTTGATTTTTTTTATCGGCAAGCCACGCCAGGTGAATTTCACCACGTGATTCAGTTTCGTCATGTATATGACCGAACACAGAGATTTCTATGATGTTCTTTAAGAAATATTTATTCTGACGCCATGCATTTTTTATTATAGATGATTTACGTAGAAACATTCGCGCCGGCTCTATGAGAAGCGCTTATGCGTGCACATGCTGCACCAATCATCGACCGCGTGGCCAAGGAAAGAATCATCACCGAAACAACGAAAGCTTTAAGGGATTATTTGAAGCATAACTGCTGGTCATCGACGTCCAGCGCAATTTTTTTTTTTCAAACATTCTCGCAAATATTTTTCGCTAACAATTTTCGTCATATGTTTTTTTTGTGCATATATATTTTTCGCACATATTCTTCGCAAATATTTTTCGAATAAATTTTCGCATATATCTTGTTATATTTAAAACATCCAGAGTACACATTTTATTGTACATTTTTGGCATCCAAACCAGCACACTCATCTTTCGTGCACGATTTACATACACTTTTGTAAACGCTTCAATAATTGCAAAGTTATAAAAACCACAAAGAGCAATTTTTCTTGCATCAGATCAGATTGTTTCAGATTCAGTTTGATTTCCTGAATCACGATTCAGATTTACTCCATGAATGCAATTACTACTTATAAAAAGATTTCTAATTCACATTCTAATATTGAAACTGCTTAATACAAAGAGTACACTTAAAGAATCTACGATTAGCATTACGCATAGTAATCTACTGCGTTTGCTAGATAACAAAATACATCATCAGTTGAATACGACGGTAGCGAATTCTTAACAGATTTCGAAAGCTGAGATTGGAGAACGGAGCACCTCGCAATTTGCTTGGGCGGCACCAACTTAAACAATCTGTCAAAACAACCACATGCGGTGACAGAACCGCGTGTTTGGGTCCAGCCAAAAGATTCCTAGTACCTATCAAAGCTAGCTACACACAATCGAAACGAAGTAAGATAAATCATCGAACAGTAAGAACATACAGATACGAGCGACTACGGATGCGACACGCTGTAGAAGATAAAATCTTTGTTCAACGTGCCACATCAACGTATCTACGTCACATCTTTCGTCAGTTAACCAGATTACGTCACCGATTATCACAACGCTAAGAGAACAACATCGAAAACAGGATTCATCCTAAGTATCATATTTAATAAATAGATTTGAATTGCATTTGTAGACCTATAAGTTATTTTAAGTATTTATCTATATTTGAATATCCTATTCTAATACAGAATTCTATTACTACCCACCCCCATCCAGGTTGATACTCAAGAATTAAAATAGAATAGCCCTGCAACCAAGAATAAGGTAAATGAAGAGTTGTCTAAGAACCTAAATGAAAGTGAAAGTATACATGATAATATAAAGTGAAGAATTAAACAGTAAAGTAAACTTTTTTTTGTATTGACGTGCAAATCGTCAATCTTTGTTATTATTTTTGTGTAAAGTATAGTAACCATAATTGAATTTAAACGGCAAGTGAAAATCAAAACGAAACAAATCATCAACAAATATATATAAACATAATCATAAAATTTAAACAGTCAACATCAACAGCATCAGCGAATGACACCAAGTGTCTTCCAACCATCATCTTCGAGGTACAGTGCACTGCAGCCGACGAAAGATTTGGTGAGTTTATTCCATTATATTGAATATAATCCTTATTGATTTATATATATATATTAAAACGATGATTTTTTGAATTGAGTTAATTTGATAAAACGAAACTGCATATTGAAATTGCCAACCATAATTAATTTGACATTAATTGAAGAGATTTAAAGAGTTAAAAGAAAATACAAATTCAATTTATTGAAACATTTGAATACGCCCTACTTTGAACAAGGCGTGAAACCTTTACTATAACTTTGAGTAACAATCATACGTCCCCGTCCTTGTTATAACCTAATTTTAAGAAAACGTTAAACTTATAAATGATTTAAAGAATACGAATTTTGATATAAAATAACATTTCATATGTATGGGTTGATGTTAGCCATACATTAGTCTTAATAGATTTTTGAGAAAGAAATATTTTTGAGGAATTTAGAATATTAGATTTTTATAGATTTAGATTAAGATTAAGATTTTCATTGATATTTTAAATAAACAAATTTTATAACGTTTCATTAAAATTTCAAGCTTATTCATTTCGGTAAAAGAATGTCAGTGAAGACTTCTGATATTTTTATAAAAATAATTCACAGATATTTTGTAGTAAGTATGGTTGAGTAGATATAGGTTCGTGGGGAATTGGAATGGGCCCCCTCTTCACACAACATTTGGAATGGATCAATGGAAAGTTCGTCAGTATGAGTAGGATTAGTGGTATAGGTCATGGTTAGATTAGAATACCGATAGATTAGGTTTAGTTTTGAGTGAATGAAAATGATATGAGGTTTGATATGAACAGATAAGTTGAGGTTTGATTCCGTATGAATGAGATTTTAGAATTAGTTAGTATAGTTAAGAGGATATAGTTTAGGAATGAAGTAGAGTTTGAGTAAACCTTACTAAGTTTCTTTTATTATGTTTAGGGGCTTAGTAAATATTTTGAGGTACTAATGAAGCCAAGGTCTGGTGAGCTTTCAGCGAACTGGAATAGGGCGGGTTAAGAGTACCGGGTATCTATTAACATCTAAGATACCCACCCATATAGTGAGACACCGACTGTCGTCTGCGATAATAAAGTGAACTCAGCACACGATGAGAACTTCAAGTTGTTCATGGTATAAGCGAACATCTATTTATACCCATTATAAATACTACGAGGTAGCAGAGGTTTTTAGAGTTTTCTAGATGATCAGTTTATGGTTAAATAAGATGTTATCGGTGCATAGACATGTCGTAAATAAAGGAGGGTTCATAAGGCAATACATCCATTGTGATGGACGGCCTATGAACCGATCGGCGTAAATACTGTTCTTGGGGCCCCTTAATTAATTCTAATAACACGAGTGAATATCATCCGAACTCGAAGATATGCAGATGGTTGAAAAAAAACTTGTAGCACGGCTGTCGCAGTATGGCAAGAACTCACACCCATATGTTCCTGAGTGATACGGAGCCAGATGCTGCATATCGACGCGGTACTGGCGAGCAGCAACCTTGATTAACGCTAGTAAGCTGACCTGGATATGTGAAGCTATGTATTCTTGTCGGTAAAGCTAGGTAGATAGTTAGGGGTTTATACACGGTTAAAGGTGGTAGGGATATATTTTGATGGTGCCTGGGTCCCTTCTTTAAGCTCTGTGTCGGACTGGCACATACAGGGTTTAGGATCCCTGTTGGAAGAAGATTAACACGGAGGTTACTCTAGATCATTATCATGTATCAACCCGAATCATCTCAGCTAAGTGTTAGCATTCCATCACGTGGTCCTGCGTATCGTTAGAGTCTAGAATGTATGAAGCAAGGTTATTGATATAGTGTCTTGGACATGTATTGAATAAGGTACACTGGGATTTCAGTTAAGGCTTTGAGGGATGCACGGGATGGGAGGCATTAGTGCTGATGAGGAGGGCAAGCAAGACACCAACGCTTGTCAAAATCAGGTACCATGTTTGAGGAAGCCGTTGATATTGGAAGGGGTTGAGGGATTCAATTCTATCCCATACCAACAGTGACTTTAAATAGGTATCTTCACTTTTTTGTGTGTTTTGAATAGGAATCTGCGCTGGTCTAAGATTTCGTGGGCTGAATGTGTCTTCTGATATGAGGCGAATATGTTCGTCGGTACGAATTAAAGACAGATACTTTCACTACTATGAAATGATTGATAGATAACATTCCCCGAGGTGAAATGGCTGGCAGATTCTCGATTCTTCGTTACAAAATGGCGCCCAACGTGGGGCCCCGAACAGTTCTTTTTACGCCCGATGTTAGAATCTAGTTTATTTACAACCAGTGAACTTATGTTCTTTGAAAATTTTTTTTTGGTGATGGGGTAAAAATATTTTTTTTTACTCTGATTTTTTTTTTGAGGTTAAATTCTTTTAAGGTAGTTATTTGGTCATGAGGGACATTATCTAGTTTTGAGTTATGGATACTATTTTGTCCGGGGTGATTGATGAACAGGTTCTCGATACTCGTCTGTTGCATTAGGTCCATTCTCAATTCTTTCCTCTAAAAGTGACAGGTTCTCTAAGTATTGTCGTCTGGATTAGATAGGGTTATGTCTGATCGTCTGTTTGCGAAATGCTAAAGTTCCTTACTAGTTTTGATAAAGTTTAGGTAGTTATAATCGTACAAGTGTAGATCTCTTGACCGGTGATTGATGAATAGGTTCTCGATGCACGTCTGTTGCAAGAGTTACATTTGAAAATTAGTACCCTATATACTCCTAAAGAATCCCAGCTCTCAAAGTGTCGTAGTGATACGACAAAATTTTCCAAATTAAAACCTTACAGTCCAATTTTTTTTGTCGAGTTTGATAGAAGTTTCAAGGATAAGGAAAATCTTATGAAACGCTGACCGGTGATTGGTAATTTAATTCCCGATGCACGTCTGCAGCAGCGTAATAAGACTCCCGATTCCGAGATGAGAATTTTGTTTTAATCTTGATAAGATTGAAGTATGAACCCAGTAGTAAAGACCACACACACTAACAATTTTAATTTTGATTTTTTTTTTGATTTGAAGTTGTCGCAAGAGGCGAAGCTTCAGTTTATCCTAAAGTTGTGAAAGGGAGTCATTCCAATTCCCGAACCGTAAAGTTTATGAACACAGTATTATATTTGAGTATAAGATATAAATTTTTTTTTTTTGAGATTAAGTATTTTTCAAGTTTAAGTATCATCATAATTTTTTTTTTTGAGATTTTTGGAAAGTTAGATTTTGAGAAAAAAATGTAGTACCCCGTGGCGTAGTGGTTAGTGTGTCGGACTGCTACGCCGAAGGTTCAGGGTTCGATCCCTGACGTTGCCACCTTAAGTTTTTTTCCGGGGTACTGCCTCTTGCGAGGAAGTGACAAATCCTCCAAGAGTAATTAATGTCATGGAAAGTGCTTCTCTGTTAGCCGTTCGGATTCGGCGGTAAATTGTAGGTCCCTTCCATTGGTTGAGAGTGTAAGTCACAGGCCCCGGCCCCGCTTGGAGCTGTTGTGCCAACAATTTATTTTTTATTTTTTTTAGATTTTGAGAATAAATTTTTGAAATTTTTGGAAAAAAATTGTTTGTTACAGACAGTATAGTTACACGATTGACTTGCCAGATCAGGTGTCTGAAGAGTCGTGGGAACTAGTCTTATTAGGTTTTGTAGAACAGAGACAGTATAGTTACGCGATTGACCTGCCAGGTCAGGTGTCTGAAGAGTCGTGGGAACTAGTCTGATTAAGTTTTTTGAAGTACGATAGTAGTTACGTGATTGACAGCCAGAACAGGTGTCTGAAGAGTCGCGGGAGCTATTAGTACTGAGTTTAATAGTATAGAAACAGTTTTTTTTAGAAATTTTTAGAAAGCCAGAATTAAGTATTATCATTAAGCATCAATTTTTGAATTATAAACCTTTATATAATAATTATCTTGTGAAGTCTTGCGAATTGTAAGAGCTTCCCAATACAACATAATTTTTTTTATTTTTTTTCCTTTTGATATTGCAGGAAATGTTCTAAGTGAGAGTCTTCCTCTAGAACAGTCTTTAAACCCTTTTTGATTGAAAGTAAACACTACGCAAAGTGTGAAACGCGATTTTTACTTTAAAGAATTTACCTGTGAAATCTTAATACGCGAATCTTCTTTCGTGAGAAGTTTTTTTTTTGAAGAGAATTTGAATTATTGACCCTTGTCTGACTAAACGTATATACGTTTAGAATTTTTTTTTATATTTACCCGTCTCCAATAACAATTTTTCGTGTTGTACTACCGTATAGCCTTCGCGAGTTTTAACGACTCCAACAACTCAATGCCTGGGAGAGGAAGGAGATACGTGTCACAGAGTCCGTATAACCCTAATTATCGTGACATTATTATACAGTCACCAGCAATAATACAACCACCGATTGATGAAGAAGAGGAGGCATCCAGGAATAATCATTCCGATGGAAGGCCTAGTGTTTCAGGAGGGAGTTTGAATGGTCAGCTCCAATTGAGTCAAAGTGACAATTCTTTTGCCCATGAACAACAAGAGCAGAGTATTCAAGATGTATTGAACCGCTCACGCACAATACAAGAAGTTGTAACTGCTACGGTGAACTTACACCGAACAGAAGAGAGAAGATTTCAAACTGATCAATTAGCACTCAGCCAAGCGACCATATTAAGTCAGATCTCTGACCTAATAAAGAGAGCAACAGAACCCCCAACTGCTTCTAACCTTCAAGTTGAAAATAATTTTCCCATTCAGCCAAATCAACCTAACTTAGCTAGCAATTTACCTTCGTCTAGCAATTACTTTTTGAATAACAATTATCAAGTACCAAACAATTATACAACAGCGTATAATCCTTCTACGCAACCAAACTTAGTTGATAGACCAATTTCAAATTTAAGAACCTTAAATCCGCCTACCGGGGCGACAACAAGGAACAATTTACATAATAATGCGGGACGTACGATTCAAGATCTAGCAGATCTACCTACACCCATAACTAGACCAACCGTCCAACATCGATTGCCTTCAGTACAACCTGTAGACATGGTACAAGGCGCAGATCTGGACGATTTTCAAACACAGATGAACGCATTAAGTCTTAATAATGGTTCTCATGGAGCTTCATCTCCACACAGACAAGTTCCATCGAACCTTACAGCTTTTAGTAAATATCCACAATTTCACAAGTGGGGACTAAAGTTCGACGGTAAAAGTATGCCAGTCGACGGCTTTTTATTTCGTTTAGACAGAATTAGAGTAAGTTACAATGTCCTGTGGGAAGAGGTTCTAGCGAACTTTCATCATTTCGTGTCTGGATCAGCCGAAGCCTGGTACTGGACGCATTTGAAGAGCAATCAACATACGTCGTGGAGCTCTTTCCAAATATCCTTGATTAAACAATTTCGTAGTCTGGAAACAGATTCGGAACTATCCCGAAAGATTAACGATCGCAAGCAACAACACGGCGAGTCGTTCAATGACTTCTTTGACTCCATGATGAGTCTGAATTCAAGGATGCGTATTCCGAAAACGGAAAAAGAGATGATTGAGATCATAAAATTAAATGTCAATCGACGATTGGGTACTCACCTAATAACATTCAATACCCATTGTATAAGGCAATTAGCATATACATGTAGTAACGTCGAGCGATACTATAATTACAAACCGGAGGGAACGCGATTGAATAATTTCGTGCCAAACGCACAGAGACCGCAACCACAAAATAGATACATCAGCGAAGTTGATGAACTACCGTCTGACGAGCTAGCTGTTGCTACTCAAGGAACCGTTGAAGCGTTCCATGATGAATCCAAACCAGTTAAGTGTTGGAATTGTCAGGGCGTGGGTCATATGTTACGTGACTGCGCAGAACCACACAAAGCGAAATGTTACCGCTGCGGCAAGGCAGGTGCTTATAGCCCTAGTTGTGCTAGATGTGCGGGAAACTACGACAGGACAAATCCACCATCCGGGGAGATTCGCTCCGCGAAACCGAACCCGGAGATGTAAACATTAATAAAGACCTTCCGTTTACTACTCCAATTACAATTTTAAAGCCAAGCAATGACAAAACAAACCCTAGTATTAATCCAGAACCAGTAACAAAAATGAAATCCGATATGGAAGATAATTTAAATAAACCTAACATAAACAAAAGATATGAATTCTATAAGAAGCCTTTCCATGAGAGATTGAAGAACTACTACGAAGTAAGGAAACGAGTCGTATCCTTTCCGGAGATTTCGCGACGCATTCGCAAAACGCGAGAACGTTTCCATCAGAAGCGGACAGCTTATCGCAATGTCGCTTCTGCTACGATAGGTAAGGAATCCAACGATCCACGTCCCTACGTTACCGTAGAGATTTTCGGGGACAAATTCTGGACTATTGGATTCAGGTGCCTCTATTAGTTGTCTGGGAACAGATATTGTTCCGTATCTCAAGGAGAAGCACATTGCGATAAAGCGTGTAGAGACTACCGTGTCCACAGCTGATGGACAACGGCAGGCAATAAGAAAGTCGTTTATAATAATATGAGCGTAGACGAATTTCTATATAGTACCATCGCTAGCGCAACGCCTTTATCTCGGCGTCGACTTCTGGCGAAACTTCAAAATCGCTCCACACATAATATCCAGTATTTCGGGGACGTCACCGGATGGCAACCCCACACACCAATGTAAACTGAATCACGAAGAGTCCTTACGACTTCGAGAGGTGATTCGGAGTTTTCCATCGTTTGCGAGCAAGGGGCTCGGGAAAACTCACTTGGTAGAGCATTGTATAGACACGGGCGATGCTTTACCGATCAAACTACGTTATTACCCCGTATCTCCAGCGGTACAATCCCTAATGTATGAGGAATTGGATCGCATGATTTCTTTGGGAGTCATCGAAGAAAGTTCCAGCGCATGGAGTTCTCCAGTTGTGCTAGTGCGCAAGCCTGGTAAGAACCGATTGTGTCTGGACTTTCGGAAGGTGAATAGTGTGACAAAGAAAGATGCGAGACCGATTGCTCATATTGAGGGACTGTTAGCGCGCCTTTCAGAAACACACTACATTTCTAGTGTGGATCTGAAAGACGCATTCTGGCAGATACCGTTGGAGATATCTTCTCGGGAGAAAACGGCCTTCACGGTACCAGGGCGACCTCTTTACCATTTTAAGGTAATGCCCTTTGGTTTATGCAATGCTGCGCAGAGTCTGAGTTACCTGATGAGTAAGGTAATCCCTTCAGAGCTGCGCGACCAAGTGTTTGTATATCTCGATGACCTCTTGGTCGTATCGAGAACATTCGACGAACACCTTCGAATTTTGGAACTCGTAAGTCGAAGATTGTCTGAAGCAGGACTGACCATCAACGTGGAGAAATCCAAATTCTGTTTTGATGAGCTTCAGTACCTAGGATATCGGGTCGGACAAGTAGGTTGTTTGAAAGCCGATCCCGACAAAATTGCGGCAATCACTAAATTTCCAGTGCCAACAACTACACGTCAAGTAAGACGATTTTTAGGCATGGCCGTTGGTACCGGAGATTTGTGAAAGATTTTTCGACACTTGCTGCCCCGTTAACCGACGTATTGAAGAAGGGCAAAGCGTTCGAGCTTAGCCAGGAAGCTCTAGAAGCTTTCTCGAACATCAAGCAGGCGTTGACGTCAGCTCCGGTTTTAGTCAATCCAGATTTTACAAAGGAGTTCGTGATTCTGTGCGATGCATCCGCGTCCGGAATCGGATGTGTTCTTTGTCAACGCGATGAAGATGTAGCGGAACGCCCCATCTATTATTTCTCGCAAAAGCTTTTTTTTTTTTTTTTTTTTTTATAATTTACGCGCACTCAAGGGGTTATTAATACCCTTATGATGAATTAACACAGTGCGAGCGGTTAGGAAAGTAGGATAGGAGATAAAAGGAGATATCGATGCACATTGGTTTTGAACGTCTGAATATCACAATGGGAGGGAAAAATCAAGCCGGGTAAAGCATTCCACATTCTTGTTGTGCGGCTAAAAAAAGAATCTCTATACTTAACAGTACGTCCGAAGTTAGGCTCGAGGGTAAATTGATGGGCATTCCTAGCGATGCGAGTGTTACGGGGAAATTGTTTAAGGGGAGGAATGCATCTGGCTATTTCGCTAGAGCACTGTTTGTAGAAGTAGCGATAAAACAAGGTTAGACAAGAAACATTACGGCGATGTTCAAGAGAAACAAATGTTTCGGTAATGGTACTTTCTCCTATTAGTTTTAAGGCCCTTTTTTGGATCCTATCCAGGAGACGCAAGTGAGTGACAGGAGCACCTGCCCAGATATGCGAATTATACTCAAGCTTTGGGCGAATGTATGCCTTGTATATTGTAGCCAGATCAGAAGGGGAAAAATATTTCTTACATTGATTTAGGAAACCTAAGCATTTTGCGGCATTTTTGGCGACGTCAAATATGTGATCGTTCTACAAGAGGTGGTTCGTAATACACATACCTAGAACGCAAAGCTGTTTGGTTTCCTCAATGCTAGTGCCACTCATGGATAGTGGCATAGGGGGTAGGTTATGCCTTAACGACAGAAGACAGCATTGAGTTTTTGAAGCATTAAATTCCACACGGTTGATAATTCCCCATTGTACAATGCTGTCCAGATCGGAATTTAATGAGCTTATCATACGCTGCCGTTGCAGTTCCACGTCCGAAGAACATGGACGTGAATCTGGAAACGAATATGAGAAGCTGAGAGTACTGTCGTCAGCAAAACAATTTAGTGGATTAGAAGTATTAGACAAGAGATCATTAATACAAATGAGAAAGAGTGTCGGAGACAGAACAGAGCCTTGGGGCACACCAGCATTTATTTTGTGGGTAGCAGACTGAAAACCGTCCAAAACAACGCGAATTGAACGATCCGAAAGGTAATTTCTAATCCATCGAAGAAGGGTTTCATCGATGCCAAATGCACGCATTTTCGATAAAAGAGCCTGGTGCCAGACTCTATCAAATGCTTTTGAAATATCGAGCGCAATAATCTTACTTTCTCCAAAACGATGTAAAGATTGGTTCCACTGTTCGGTGAGATATACCATCATATCACCAGAGGATCTATTGCTACGAAAACCGTACTGCCGGTCATTAAGAAGTTTTCGTTTCTCAAGATATTTCTTGATCTGAAAATTTATCAGAGTTTCCATGACCTTGGAAAGAAGGGACGTAAGTGCAATTGGTCGGTAGTTTGAGGGAGATGAAGATACGCCTTTTTTTTGGAACGGGCTGGACAAATGCAGTTTTCCATCCACTCGGAAAGAGACCTGTAGAGTAGGACAGATGGAAAAGCTTACGCAGTGGTTTTGCCAGCGTGGAAGCACACCTCTTCAGAACTATTGGGGAGATACTATCCGGACCAGCGGATTTGTGTATAACGAGATCTTTTAGAACTCTTGCAACTGATCGAGTGCGAAAGGAGATTTGTCCCATAGAACCATTTACGCTCTCAAGAACAGGAGGAGTCATGTCACTCTGTGGTAGTGTCGAATTGGCTGCAAACTGCGCTGCGAATAAGTCAGCTTTTGCTTGAGAGGATACCACAGGAGTGTCATTGTTGACAAGCGTCGGAACCGAGGACGTAGTGGAGTTGCGAACGTTTTTTACAAATGACCAAAAATTCTTACTACCTTTGGGACATTGTAGTATTTTTTGCCGTAATTTTTGCTCATGTAAAAATTTGGTTCTTTGAATATGAGCATTGCAGGACTTCCTTGCTTGTTTGAACTTATTCCGGTTTTCCTCAGAAGGGTTGGCTTTATAACATCGGAAACTTACTTCTCTCACCTCGATAGCCTCTTTACAGCTCAAGTCGAACCATGAATTCTCTTTTGGTTTGATACTTTTTTTCCTATTCGGAACGAAATTTCTCATCCCGCAGAGAATAATGTTTGTAATCATTTCAGCGCTGGAGTCTACGTCACTATCGAGGAAACATAGTGACCAGTTAAAGTTACCGAAAAAATTGTTAAGACCGTCCCAGTTGGCTTTCTCGTATTGCCATACGGTTCTTCTTGGGATTTTTTCTTTAACTGGACTGTTGGAGTACGAGAAAATAGCTGAAATGATACAATGGTCCGACGTGCCTAGGGGCGATAATACATCAATAATGTATTTATCAGGATGAGATGTAAGAAACAAGTCAAGGGTGTGTGGCGTGTGGCCTGCAATGTCAGGGATTCTTGTCGGCTTGTCAATAAGCTGAGTTAAGTTGTTGACCTCAGCGAAAATCTCGGCATACCTTCCTTCGGGTGTTGTCTGGCCAGAATATCAAAGCCACGTAGAATTGTGTACATTGAAATCGCCCGTAACAACGATTTCAGTGCGAGGATAATGGGAAACAATTCTTTGGATTGAGTCCGACAGCGCATCGAATTCGTTAAAAGTCGAGACACTGTCCAGACCCGGGCTTCTATAAATAAAACATATATGGGTGATGTGCTTTTGGACGGTGAATTTAAACCACATGAAATTAAAGTCAGTGTTTGAACACTGACCATATTGTGGTAGAAGCTGGTAAGCAACATCATTTCTGACGTATACAGCTAGGCCGTGATAAGCGAAGAATAATGGCACTAAGTTGTACCCGTGTAGATTAAATTCCAACGGATCAGAATTTTCACCTATTTGGGTTTCACTCAATGCCAAAACAGCTGGCCTGTATTTTGCAGTATGAACGTATGCTGCATAAAAATTCTTTCTCAGCCCCCGAATGTTACTGTAATCAACACGAAATTTACCTACCATTATGAAAAAACAGACATTGAAAAAACCAACCCGTACGAATATCTAAATTCAATATTTCTCAAATCTCCAATTTGAACTTTTCAATAACACACTTCCATCAGTGACTGCGCCTTCATATAAATGTGCCTTGATCCGCTCCTGGTTTAAATGTAAATATAGAATTATACGTTACGGGATAATTTTGATTAAGCAATGCATATACTGTAAGGGAAAACTTGCTTTCACCACGACAAATGTCACCCTAGCGGCAACCACTAGCAACTCTATTTAGTTGCAACGCCAAGTGATATACACTTCAAAAAGTGTTCCAACTCGAAAATTTTTGGAAGTTCCTTAAGTGTAAGAATTCACCACCAGGATTGATTGTCTAAAGGAAATCGTCATAAATAATAATGACATTCCTGCGGTGTTGCATTCTTACGAAAATGAAACAATCCTAGGAAGATAAGTGTTGTTCGAAACCAAACACACCCATTTCCGTATTGTCCACATGTTACGTGTCCATCAACAAGGAGAAATGGCGGAACCTACTTCCGGCATTTTCGTTTCTCTTTCGGCAATATGTTCTTTCTCAAAATCGACGCTTCTGCTTATCTCTCTCCCCACTATCATTCTGTTTGGTTTGATAGTTTTGTCAAAGTAGTAGCATGAGATTTCTACTCCATTCCAGGTGGAGAATCTTGTCTCTACTCGGTTACTCGAATATGGCAGTTTTAGCAAAAAGTTGATTTGTTGTCATCATTAGTGAAAATTTTCTATCGATCAAACGAAAATCTCATTGCAAAGCAGAGTTGTCCTACTCATGGCATCATTGAGACGAGTATTTAACAATAAAACTGGGATATGACGTAACTGTCATACTCTTAGCCAAGATGACCAATTTTGCAAACTTGATTTTCTCGGTTAGTTGACAGATCACTTTATGAGTAATAAAAAGTAATTCTGATGTCATGTCCATGAACCTGATGGAAAACCAAACTCAGAAATGTCAGTTTCATTAATTTGCTAGTGGAGAAAGTAAACCTAGAGACAGTGGTGACACCTAGCGGTAGATACTTACGTGGTATTTCAGACTCGAATTAAGCAATATTATGATTTCTCTTTGTTCCGTGAGCTAAAAACATGTAAATACATTTAAAATAAAACCACTTGAATGTCAATCAATAAGATTTTATTAAGTCATTCTTCTGTGTAAATACTATACCATCAAGTATAACAGATAAGTGAACGATTCACTATTGTTACATTTAAGAACGCACCACAGTCAGAATTACACCCTTCGAATTTTCTATGGCACAATCCATCACTCTCATGAGAGAAAGTCAAATATGAACATAGACATATGAGACAGACTAATGTCTCGCCCATTCTTCCTTCGCCCACCGTATCGTTCGCTGCAAACGAAAAAAGCATTTTTTTTTAGAAATTAAATAAAGTCTTTTTATAAGCAGCGGAGTAAATTTATTTAGTGAATTATAATATACGCGAGTGTTTTAAATATATACATTACTTCCTAAAAAGGAATATTCAAAGCGCAAGGCGCATATTTTTTGGAAAACCCAAATTCCTATACAACCCTATTCAGTAGGTAAGTTGAATTTTTTTTTTCATGCATCTGCATGGATACATTTTGTTCGTCCTTAAACTTGTTTCCAAGTTATGGAACATGTACTATTTAATAATTAACTGGTGAATAATGAATTTCTTTTTCATTTCACCAGGGTCCTAGTAAAAAGTAGAAACATACTTTTGGAATTTTCGTGGATTTCTCCACACAGAAGCATACGGACACATGCGTCGACATTCCGATTGGAATTCACTTGGGAGGCAATAGATGTCTCAGGATCAAGTTAATCCGTCCAATCCGGTATCCCATGCGGTGTAGCATACTTCTACGCTACCGTCAACACAATTTTTCTGGAATTTTCTCCTATATTCTGAGGAGCAACGTGGGATATACTGAAGCATCCATATCGTGGGATTCTTCAATGGAAGCAGAGATTCGATCCGCATGGTATTCGGTCTCTTGCTTACCTTTCTTCGGTTCCTGTCATCAAGACAACATTTTGAGGTTTATTCAATAAAAATTACGCCAGTTTTTGTCACTTTTAATGGGACCACAAGGTAATCAAATGATATTTTTGTTATATATTTGAACGCCACTACTCTGCGAAGCATTGTCTTCGGGCTACAAGCGTCAAGGAACGCAGCCCCAAATCGTCATATCGCACCATACGTTGTGCACAATTCATTTCGACGATTTTTGTTATAAGAAGCACCAACTTTTAATTTATCCACGGACGGTGGAGACGCAGTGACGTCATCATTTGAAATTTTTTTTTTAAATACAAATGAATTATACTTATCAAATTACTTATTGCCAGTGAAATTTAATTACATTTATATATATATATATATTTATATGTGTTGTTTTGTCCTTTTTTTTGTGATGTGACTATTCGGAAAGTTTTTCTTTACTTCACAAATTACGTTTCTTAACATCTATCAGTTCCGTTTCGGACACTTAGTTCCTGATAGAGGGTTTTTTATGCCCGTAGTTTTTGACCGCGTCGCGTCAACATTTGCGTTGAAATTTTGATAATTCGTTTTCGGTTTATTCCGGCCATTCTGCATGGAACGTTTCTTCCAATTCGCGTATAGAGTACACTTACTTTTGGTCGCTAGTTTCGCGTTGATGATTTAGTGAATCTATATCTGAAGATACTCTAAGTATCCTGACATATATACTTGTGTGTGAAGACATACCCATTGAGGTCATTTTTGAACTTTTAGTTCTTTATTTAGTAACTATACGTTACGTGTATACTTTGTGAAAGATTTTCACTCCACTTTTTTCCCTTTTTTTTTGCACTCGTCTCGCAGCATTGCTGTATGTAGACACACACTTTTTCTTTTTTCTTTTGAACTTATGGTTCCAATACTTACTTTTCAAATCACTTTCCTGTTTAATCCTACCAAGGTGTAGAAGAAGACATTGAGTCTTATTTGAAACTTTAAAGGTTTCGTACTGGACCCATAGCGATTGCTATTTTGCATGGTTCCATTTATTAGTCACTTTTTGTTTATTTGTCGTTCTTGTTAATTATTTAACGCGTGTAAAAGTACAAACATTAATCGCTATACCAGCGCCAGTGGCCAAGTGTTAGTCACTCAGAGCTGAAGAGAGTTCAGTCCAAGACATATCTGAAGATCAAGTTGATCTTTAACGTTTGTCTATCGGCACAGTCGTACGTCATAGTAGCGAAGTTAATGTGTATCAACTTTAACATAAATATCTTAACATCTTATTTACCTTTAATCAAATTTTAATTCCACAGCGTCTGATTCCAGAGGTGCACCACTGATTTCATCCCGCTTGTAGTTTAGAAATTATATTGATTTTGTTTTTGAATTATATTGTTGAACCATATTTGATCACATATATTTAAACTATATTGACTATATATATATTGATACACCTTTACATCTGCCTATCTATTTTTGAAACTCTTACCGTACTTATAAATACCTTACCTTGGAGCTAACGTCTCCTGAACTCCGTTGAGGTGTAGTTCCGATAAAATCATTGCACCTTTCGATTAGAATCGTATAGATACCTGAAAACATTAGTCGCGTTTAGATGTTTTTCAACTTTCGTCTAGTTTGAGTCGCGTTTGTTTCGTCTGTCACTTAGTTTAGTTCCGTTTTTACTTTGAAGAATAGTTGCACAGGACATTTAACCATACAGAAAACACATACTATTCTTGTTTTATAGTTTAGTCTTATCTAAGCGAGTCTAGAGTTACGATATGGATGCATATCATATCTCACTGACTTTTTACTTTTTTTTGATAGTTTTCTAATACAAATAATAACGTAACATTTATTTTTTTTTTATTTTTTTTATTTAAGATTAGTTTATTTTAAAGTTTTCTAAAAGAGAATTAATGTTGATTCAAGTTATTAATAGAGTCATAAGAACTCTTTTTACGAGACAGTAAAATCATTCATTTGTTTGAAAAATTTACTGACGAAATTAAAGTCAAATCATTATACATTTAATAAAGCAGATTATTTGCTTAGATTCTTTAGGATTTTAGATGATAAGTATAAAGTTGTTAGTTGTAAGTAACGCTTAATAAATCGAATATATTTGTTGAGAATTTTGAAAGAAACTCAAGTAGTTGTTTCTTGATGTCAATAATATTTGATATCAGATTTGAAGTTGGACATTTTTCAGAGATAATTATGCGGTGTTAAGTAAGTTGCGCAGGAAGGGGTGGATAATTCCCCGGATAATATGGATCGGTAATCATAACATTTCACCCAAAGTAGAGGTAGTAGGGATGAAGAGTCTGTATTCTTATCTCTAGGGTTGAGAAGTTTTGGATGTTTAGTTTAGGATAGTGTGTGGGTAGGCTTTGTAGTCTACTGGTATGCGGTTAAGGGGTTTCAGAAAAATTTATGGACTATGTCCAAGAGGCATAACTGAGACATCAAGGAAGGAATATCTCGAGTTGGTAGGTGTTTCTTTTGGGTGGGTTATGATGCCATGAAGGGATCGTTTACACCATAGATCCCTCCTCACAGGTTTTATGTTACCTGTTTCTAATAACAACCATAGGTCGGCCAAACCTTAGAAATTGTGTACAACTGGTTGACCGAGCTATTAGTACACTGTGTTCACTTTCATCTATGAACAACAACATAGCTCACATAGTGTGTATTCTACCTTCATTAGTCGCTTACCTGTTACATTCAGTAACTATCAAGATTCATCATTCTTTCCTTCGGGGGTTTCTCTCATAGCGTGCGTAGTTGATCGGGCCCCAGCGAGTAATATTTATATTGTATTTTGGAGTTTTTAATATCTAAACTCCATAGGTCTGCAGAGATAAAAATGTGACGGACGTCTAGTAGATCCCAGAGCAAGGACTTGCGACCCTACTGAGCTAGTTGTGGTGCATTCCTGCAGGCCGACTGCGATGGTCTATCTCGACCCCCCCTCAATTTCGACTTTGGCTATTTAGGCTGGTATTGTCAGAAAAACTTTTGATGATAGGTGGTCGTATGCGCTAAAGTCGAGATTCATCCTTCCATTTTAGTGGGAATCATGCGAGGAAACTTAAGATACCTGTCCATGGCGATGCGTCTTAAAGATTCTTGTATGAGGTTGGTGTTTTGTATGATTGAGTATAGGGTTTGGTTAGTCACAAAGGTAAGCAATGGCAAGTGTTTAGAACCAGGCTTGCTGGAGGTGAAGAGGAGGAGAGTACCTGACGACTGAACAAGTATTCTAACGCATATCCTGCCTGAAGTTGTCGAGGATAGGGTATGGTAGGGGGATCTTGAAGAGGTTGAAGAGGGTAAGTATCTGTATATGGAAGGACAATTGTAATGATGGTAACTTTTCGGTGCGATAGCTATATAGGTATCTATGTTGTCGTCGCATAATGCATCTGATCGAGACACAAGAAGAGTTCCTGAGCGTTACCGATAGGAACCCAACAGATGGCAGTGTTGTCGTATGGAAGGTTGTTTGAAGTTTCGTTTTGGCATTCTTTTGACAGCAGGTGTTCGTCGTTACAGATTGAAGAGGGATCTATTCACGTTACAGATTGGCGTGGATATATTATTAATTTCTTGAACGTTACAGATTGGCGCCCAACGTGGGGCTCGAAATCGTTCGCTTGAGAGAAATTAGAATTGTTGATTCTTGTTTTTAAGTTGATTCAAAAATTTTTGTTTTTGAGAAATTTTCGTTAGTTGAGATTTTTGTAGTAGTGAGATTGTTTGGTCTTTGAAGGGATGTTAATTTTTCTTTTAGCTAGAGAAATGTCATCGAGGTTGATAATGAATTCTATATGTTCGGGAGATTAGTGAATAGATTCCTGATTTTCGTCAGTTGCGTTAGGTTCATTGTTAAATCCTCTACCTCTCGTTGATAGATACAATTAGTTTATTTGTCCGGACTGGTGAGTAAGTACTTCTAGTTGACTGTTGCGAATAGAACTTAGTATTTTAGACGGTAGCAAAGAAAGAGTTTTCGAAGTGATAGATGATTAGGTCTTCTGACCGGTGGTGGATGCTTTAGTCTCTACACACGTCAGCTGCGGAAGCTAAGTTGTCGTCTGCTGAGAAACTCAAATCCTTTGTCTCTTCTAGGACAAACTTCTTCTCACTTACCACTTTTTCTTTAGGTAGAATTTTAGAAAAGATTTGTGAATGTTAGAATGGATAGATGGTGATAAGTCACTTTATGAAATGTTAACCGGTGGTGGGTGATCGATAGTCCCTACGCACGTCTGCAGTAGCATAATAATATGAGGAGTCTCCAACTATTGATTCTGACGAAACCAGTTTTTTTTTTATTTACACAATATGTATAAAGATACACACACTAATATTTTCACTTGTTAATTGACTGTTGTCGAACAGTCAGATTAACTTCTTTTCTTTTGGTTGAAATGTTATTGATCCGTTCGGGTTTTATCCACTTCCAAGCGCGGATGTTATAAATGGTTATTGATTAAAATTATTTTTTATTTGGAAGTATTGAGAATTTGTTGTAAGACAGTATTTACAGAATTTTCAGAAAGTTTAGTACGTTATTGATAGAGATTTTTTCTTAGGGTACGTAACTAAGAAGAGTTTTTGTTCTTTTTGTGGATTTTCTTTGAGACGAAACGGAGAAAAGTCTGCGGTTTAGTGAGTTTTTCTTAGGGAAGGTAACTAAGAAAAGTTCCAAGTTTTTTGCGGTGTCGCAGTTTAGGTCAGATATTTAGTGGCAGAGTTGCCGAAGTTTAGATTTGTATTCATAGTGGCCGTGGTGTCCTGAATCAAGTAAGTTTAGCATAGTTTATTTTGACAGTGTTGTCACCAGTTAGTTCATAATATTTGCGGAGTCGCAACCTAAGATATAACTTTTTTTTTCTCAGTTTAGTTTAGTAACTTCTTGATAATAGAAGTTGAGTTAGTTTGTAGCCAATAAGTTTTTTTTGTTTGTTTCTGAGCCAGTAGTCTTTGAAATTTAACTACGGTTCGAAAACAAGAAAAGTTAGTTAAGTATATTTTCTTTTGTAGGTATTATATTATCCTTCAAAAAGAAAAGAAGGAAAAATAATATTTCCGTTCAACAAATTAGGTTTAGTTAAGTAAAACACTTAAGACTTTGAAGATTTTTGAAGTATTGTCTTTAATAGTCGAAGTAAATTTTTTTTTTTGATAGGATCTGCTAATCTACAAGGAGCCTTCTCTTTGTAAGATTATACACTCGTCTTGAATTTACCTAGTGAGTTGAATCACTATACACGTCTTTATATTTAAGCACTGTTTATTACTTTTTTTTTGGTAATTGTTTTTTTTTTTTTGTCACTTTGTGTACAAGAGTCACGTATACAATTGAATGAGTGGGAGAGGAAGGAAAATAATCCGTCCGAGCACTTACAATTCCGATATCGTCGAAGTTGTAATCATGTCACCCACCCTACCGGCATATAGTGGCGATCAAAGTCAAGGAGAAGAGAGATTGGAGGACGAATCCGATCTGTTGTTGGATCAGACGGGAGTTATTAATGGAGATGCACCCGCTTATAACCAGAACGTCAATACAACTCGTGAGAGTCAAGGGCTGAGTCATGGTCGTGCAGTCGATGACTCTTTCACGCTTCACGAAGTAGTTTCAGCCGCTGTGGCACTGCATCGTGAAGAAGACAGGCAAATCATGAAAAAGGAGATAGCTCAAAGTCAAGCTTGTTGCTGGAGCAATTGACTCAACTTTTTCAAAACGTACCTCCACCCTCTAATCAACCTTCGACTTCCCAAAATCTAGCGCCCAGGCGAACAATAAGCCAAAATTCAGCTAGAGTAAGAACGGTGGATGTTCCAAATGGAACTACAGCAGGCAACCCTGCTACTCAAAGTGTACCTTTAGTTAGGAGTTTGGATGAATATCTAACTCCGAATGCCGAACCAGCCGTTACAACGAATGTTCCATTAGAACATCCAGTAGATATGGCTCAGGGTTCGAATATTGATGATTTTCTTACGCGTATGAACGCAATTAATTTAGATAATTCACGTGATGATCCTTCTCCTCGGAGACAAGCACCTTCTAACGCTACTTCCTACAGTCGATTTCCACAATACCACAAATGGGGTATTAGGTTCAATGGGCGTAATATGTCCGTCGATGATTTCTTATTCAGGCTGGATCGCGTTAGATACAGCTATGGTGTTCCGTGGGATGAAATTACAGTAAATTTCCATCATTTCGTAACCGGACCAGCAGAGTCATGGTATTGGATGTACCTAAAAGGTAACCGACACACTTCGTGGCTCTCGCTACAATCAGGTCTCATCGAACAGTTCCGAAGTCTCGAAACACATTCGGAATTGTCTCGTAAGCTTTCTGACCGTAAGCAACAATCGAATGAATCTTTTAATGATTTTTACGACTCTTTGATGTCAATTAATTCGAGGATGCGTATCCCGAAGTCAGATAAAGAACTTATCGAAATAATTAAAACAAACGTTAAAAGGCGGATGGGTGAGCTACTTATCACATTTAGTACTCACAGCCTAAGACAAATGGCTTACGTATGCCGAACAATCGAGAAATTTCTTGATCGACAGGATAATACGCGACCCTCCTTTGCGCCGAACACGCACCGACCTCCAATCAAGAGATTCGTTAATGAAGTTGCTGAAGGAACGGAAGAATTAGCAGTTGCTTTACCTGCCAACATAGAAGCTTTGAACAACGCTTCAAGGGAAGTGGTTACTGGGAAATGTTGGAACTGTCAAGTTGTAGGACATGTGTTCAGAGATTGCGTAAATCCAGTAAAGAATACTTTTTGTTACCGTTGCGGTTTAGCTAATGCTTATAGCCCTACTTGCCCAAGCTGCAAGGGAAACTTGAGGAGGAACAACCCAATATCCGGGGGGGTTCGCTCCGAACAGACAAACCCGGAGTTTTAAGTGCTAATGAATCTGCCACTTCCAAAACTCCCATTACTATCTTAAAACCAGTGTTAAAACCCGTTGTTAATGTAACAACACCAAAACTTAACTTGAATTTAGATATTAAGAAAAATGAATTATTAAAAAAACCTTTTCATGAAAGAATGAAAAATTATTATGAAGCCCGTAAACGCATAATGACGTTTCCGGAGTGTTCCGACCGTATAAGAAAGTTAAGGAGTAGATTCATGGAGAAACGAAACACTTATCGAAGCATTGCTTCAACAACGTTAGAAAAAGAATCGGGTGATCCTCGCCCGTATGTTACTGTTGGAGTCCTAGGAGATAAACTGTTAGGACTTCTAGATTCCGGCGCTAGCATTAGCTGTCTTGGAGCTAACGCTCTAGAATACTTAGCCAAGAAGAATGTTTCGTATAGGAGAATCAGCTCAAATGTGTCTACTGCGGACGGTCAAAAGCAAAAGGTTTGCGGAATGTTAAAGACCGAAATCGAGTATAAGGGTGTTAAGCAAACTATTAATTTATGTATATGGTGTGCCAACCTTAACACAAAAATTGTACTTGGGAGTAGATTTTTGGCAATTGTTCCAAATTGCTCCGAACATTATTTCGGGAATGTCATTCCAAATAAACGATGATTCGAAAGAGAAGTTGATTAAGCAATGTAGTTTGACAGAGGTAGAATCGACAAAACTCAATCAAGTGATACAGAGTTTTCCTTCGTTTGCAATTGAAGGGCTAGGTAAAACTGATTGGGTGGAACATAAGATTGATACAGGTGACGCTACCCCTATTAAACAACGGTATTATCCGGTCTTTCCGGTGGTACAAAACCTGATGTATGCAGAGGTGGATCGCATGCTTTCTTTAGGAGTTATTGAGGAAAGCACAAGTCCATGGTCATCGCCAGTAGTGCTTGTCCGTAAGCCAGGCAAAGACCGCTTGTGTTTGGATTTCCGTAAAGTAAACTCAGTAACTAAGAAAGACGCGAGACCTATTGCGCATATTGAAGGGCTGCTACCTCGTCTTTAGGAAACACGCTTCATCTCTAGCGTGGATCTGAAAGACGCGTATTGGCAGATACCACTGGAGGAGAGCGCGAAAGAGAAAACAGCATTTACGGTACCGGGACGTCCCCTGTACCAATTTAATGTAATGCCTTTTGGTCTCTGCAACGCCGCTCAAAGTTTGACATACTTAATAAATTTAGTTGTCCCACGGGAGCTGCAAGACCAGGTATTTGTTTACCTAGATGATCTTTTAGTTGTGACTAAGACATTCGAAAATCATTTGAGGGTTTTAAGTATAATCAGTCGTGAATTGAAAAGAGCAGGTTTAACAATTAATGTTGAAAAATCTAAGTTCTGCTTTGAAGAACTCCAGTATTTAGGATATAAAGTAGGACAAGGTTGCCTTAAGGTAGATCCAGAGAAGATAACAGCTATTGTTAATTTCCCAACACTAACAACGACTCGTCAAGTCAGACGTTTCCTTGGTATGGCTGGATGGTACCGTCGGTTTGTTGAGAATTTCTCGACCTTGGCCTCACCTCTTACTGATACCTTGAAAAAAGGAAAAACATTTGTCTTCGGTGACGAAGCCAAAACTGCTTTTGAAAACATTAAACGTGCCCTGACTACTACACCTGTACTAATCAATCCCGACTTCGATAAAGAGTTTATAATTTTATGCGATGCATCTGTCCGGTATCGGATGTGTACTCTGCCAGCGAGATGAGAATGGTGCTGAACGCCCCATCTACTATTTTTCTCAAAAATTAAATGCTGCGCAGAGGAACTATTCCGTTACCGAACGCGAATGCCTCGCCGCGTTTTTAGGCATTCAGAAATTTAGAGCCTACATTGAAGGATATAAGTTTAGGGTAATAACTGATCATTCCAGCCTGAAGTGGCTGATGAACATGAAGGACCCAACCGGACGTTTGGCCAGGTGGAGTATGAGACTCCAAGGGTTCGACTTCGTGGTTGAACACAGGAAAGGAACACTTAATGTGGTACCTGACGCTCTATCGAGAGTGTATGAAGCTGATGCTTTAACGGCTGAAAGCTATGTTGCCTGTGTTGCACATGTCGAATCCGAGGAGGTGCTCCACATTGACTTAGACGATCCGGGGTTCAAGTCCGATGAATACACTCAACTCATCAACTACATCAGCAAGGAGCAAGATCGGTTACCTGACTTAAGGATATCCGAAGGATATATCTATAAGAAGATGAAGCACACAGTTGGAAATCCTCTGTTGGATGATTTGACATGGAAGCTGTGGATACCTTCCAGTATGACGGAATCCATAATTTCCATGGCACATAATCCGCCAAGAGCTTCACATGGTGGTGTTGTCAAGACATTGTATCGGTTAAGACAAAGGTTGTACTGGCCTGGTATGTTTGCACAGGTGAAACAATATGTTGACAGATGTGAAACCTGTAAAATGACCAAAGCTTCCAACACAACTTTACGTGCTGAAATGGGAGAAAGTTTCAAGGTCGAAAGACCATTCCAGCATCTGTATGTGGACTTTCTCGGTCCATATCCAAGATCCAGGAGTGAAAATGTATTCATCGTCATAGTCTTAGACCAACTCACCAAGTTTGTGATCATAAAACCACTAAGAAAAGCCGCTGCAGCTGAAGTCATAAAGTTCTTACGTGACGATATTTTTGTTGTATACGGTGTACCCGAGAGTATTTTATCCGACAATGGGTCTCAATTCATTTCTAAAGATTTTCAGGAGTTATTAAAGGTTTTCGGTGTTAAACACTACAAAACGGCGATTTACGCACCTCAAGCTAATGCTAGTGAGAGAGTTAATAGGTCTATACTAGCAGCTATTCGTTCTTATGTTGATCCTAGACAAACCAGTTGGGATGCACACCTTTCTTCAATTAGTAGCGCATTACGCACTACAGTTCATTCGGCGTTGACAATGTCTCCGTATGAGGCTTTGTATGGTCAGAGAATGGTGGAACACGGAGCGGACTACAAGCTGTTAAAAGATTTAGGAGGACTTAACAACTCTGAAATAGATTGGTTACCTAAGGTAGCTAAAATGAACATTCTTCATACTTACCTGAAAACTGCCTTAGAGAAGACTCATGAAGCCTATGAGAAAGTCTACAATCTCAAAAGCCGAACAGTTAACTTCAAAGTAGGAGATGTCATTTATAAACGTAACATAGTCTTGAGTGATGCTACTAAGCATTTTAATGCAAAATTAGCGCCAAAATTTATAAAAGTAACGGTAGTTAAAATACATGGTAATAATTTATTTGAAGTGGTAGACGAAAAAGGATATAAGTCTATATCCCATACGAAGGATTTAAAAAAATGAAATCCGTGATACTACGAGATTTTCTTCGTAGATTATGTTCTTATGGCCGCGCTCAGCTGTGCATGAGACTCTTGTGTAGTTGTTCGATGTGTTTGTTTAATGTAATTTTTTTTTTTGAACAGGAATATAATTTCTGGTAGAAGACTAGGAATTAGGTGAAATTCAATGAACGATGACAGAAGGTCAGTTCATCTGGGATTTTCTTTTACATTTGATTGAGTGATAGTAAGAAGTTAGGACGAGTGGAACAGAACTTAGTTGAAGTCAAGTTCTCTTTTTTCTCAAGCTTTGAGACAAGTGGTACTGGTCTCGAATCTCGAGCTTTGTAGGGGAAAACTTGCTTTCACCACGACAAATGTCACCCTAGCGGCAACCACTAGCAACTCTATTTAGTTGCAACGCCAAGTGATATACACTTCAAAAAGTGTTCCAACTCGAAAATTTTTGGAAGTTCCTTGAGTGTAAGAATTCACCACCAGGATTTATTGTCTAAAGGAAATCGTCATAAATAATAATGACATTCCTGCGGTGTTGCATTCTTACGAAAATGAAACAATCCTAGGAAGATAAGTGTTGTTCGAAACCAAACACACCCATTTCCGTATTGTCCACATGTTACGTGTCCATCAACAAGGAGAAATGGCGGAACCTACTTCCGGCATTTTCGTTTCTCTTTCGGCAATATGTTCTTTCTCAAAATCGACGCTTCTGCTTATCTCTCTCCCCACTATCATTCTGTTTGGTTTGATAGTTTTGTCAAAGTAGTAGCATGAGATTTCTACTCCATTCCAGGTGGAGAATCTTGTCTCTACTCGGTTACTCGAATATGACAGTTTTAGCAAAAAGTTGATTTGTTGTCATCATTAGTGAAAATTTCCTATCGATCAAACGAAAATCTCATTGCAAAGCAGAGTTGTCCTACTCATGGCATCATTGAGACGAGTATTTAACAATAAAACTGGGATATGACGTAACTGTCATACCCTTAGCCAAGATGACCAATTTTGCAAACTTGATTTTCTCGGTTAGTTGACAGATCACTTTATGAGTAATAAAAAGTAATTCTGATGTCATGTCCATGAACCTGATGGAAAACCAAACTCAGAAATGTCAGTTTCATTAATTTGCTAGTGGAGAAAGTAAACCTAGAGACAGAGGTGACACCTAGCGGTAGATACTTACGTGGTATTTCAGACTCGAATTAAGCAATATTATGATTTCTCTTTGTTCCGTGAGCTAAAGACATGTAAATACATTTAAAATAAAACCACTTGAATGTCAATCAATAAGATTTTATTAAGTCATTCTTCTGTGTAAATACTATACCATCAAGTATAACAGATAAGTGAACGATTCACTATTGTTACATTTAAGAACGCACCACAGTCAGAATTACACCCTTCGAATTTTCTATGGCACAATCCATCACTCTCATGAGAGAAAGTCAAATATGAACATAGACATATGAGACAGACTAATGTCTCGCCCATTCTTCATTCGCCCACCGTATCGTTCGCTGCAAACGAAAAAAGCATTTTTTTTTTAGAAATTAAATAAAGTCTTTTTATAAGCAGCGGAGTAAATTTATTTAGTGAATTATAATATACGCGAGTGTTTTAAATATATACATTACTTCCTAAAAAGGAATATTCAAAGCGCAAGGCGCATATTTTTTGGAAAACCCAAATTCCTATACAACCCTATTCAGTAGGTAAGTTGAATTTTTTTTTTTTCATGCATCTGCATGGATACATTTTGTTCGTCCTTAAACTTGTTTCCAAGTTATGGAACATGTACTATTTAATAATTAACTGGTGAATAATGAATTTCTTTTTCATTTCACCAGGGTCCTAGTAAAAAGTAGAAAAATACTTTTGGAATTTTCGTGGATTTCTCCACACAGAAGCATACGGACACATGCGTCGACATTCCGATTGAAATTCACTTGGGAGGCAATAGATGTCTCAGGATCAAGTTAATCCGTCCAATCCGGTATCCCATGCGGTGTAGCATACTTCTACGCTACCGTCAACACAATTTTTCTGGAATTTTCTCCTATATTCTGAGGAGCAACGTGGAATATACTGAAGCATCCATATCGTGGGATTCTTCAATGGAAGCAGAGATTCGATCCGCATGGTATTCGGTCTCTTGCTTACCTTTCTTCGGTTCCTGTCATCAAGACAACATTTTGAGGTTTATTCAATAAAAATTACGCCAGTTTTTGTCACTTTTAATGTGACCACAAGGTAATCAAATGATATTTTTGTTATATATTTGAACGCCACTACTCTGCGAAGCATTGTCTTCGGGCTACAAGCGTCAAGGAACGCAGCCCCAAATCGTCATATCGCACCATACGTTGTGCACAATTCATTTCGACGATTTTTGTTATAAGAAGCACCAACTTTTAATTTATCCACGGACGGTGGAGACGCAGTGACGTCATCGTTTTCACCCCAATATATACTTACCTGTTTGAAGAAGCACCTGGTATCCTGAAATTTTTTTTTTAAATACAAATGAATTATACTTATCAAATTACTTATTGCCAGTGAAATTTAATTACATTTATATATATATATATATTTATATGTGTTGTTTTGTCCTTTTTTTTGTGATGTGACTATTCGGAAAGTTTTTCTTTACTTCACAAATTACGTTTCTTAACATCTATCAGTTCCGTTTCGGACACTTAGTTCCTGATAGAGGGTTTTTTATGCCCGTAGTTTTTGACCGCGTCGCGTCAACATTTGCGTTGAAATTTTGATAATTCGTTTTCGGTTTATTCCGGCCATTCTGCATGGAACGTTTCTTCAAATTCGCGTATAGAGTACACTTACTTTTGGTCGCTAGTTTCGCGTTGATGATTTAGTGAATCTATATCTGAAGATACTCTAAGTATCCTGACATATATACTTGTGTGTGAAGACATACCCATTGAGGTCATTTTTGAACTTTTAGTTCTTTATTTAGTAACTATACGTTTGTATACTTTGTGAAAGATTTTCACTCCACTTTTTTCCCCTTTTTTTTGCACTCGTCTCGCAGCATCGCTGTATGTAGACACACACTTTTTCTTTTTTCTTTTGAACTTATGGTTCCAATACTTACTTTTCAAATCACTTTCCTGTTTAATCCTACCAAGGTGTAGAAGAAGACATTGAGTCTTATTTGAAACTTTAAAGGTTTCGTACTGGACCCATAGCGATTGCTATTTTGCATGGTTCCATTTATTAGTCACTTTTTGTTTATTTGTCGTGCTTGTTAATTGTTTAACGCGTGTAAAAGTACAAACATTAATCGGTATACCAGCGCCAGTGGCCAAGTGTTAGTCACTCAGAGCTGAAGAGAGTTCAGTCCAAGACATATCTGAAGATCAAGTTGATCTTTAACGTTTGTCTATCGGCACAGTCGTACGTCATAGTAGCGAAGTTAATGTGTATCAACTTTAACATAAATATCTTAACATCTTATTTACCTTTAATCAAATTTTAATTCCACAGCGTCTGATTCCAGAGGTGCACCACTGATTTCACCCCGCTTGTAGTTTAGAAATTATATTGATTTTGTTTTTGAATTATATTGTTGAACCATATTTGATCACATATATTTAAACTATATTGACTATATATATATTGATACACCTTTACATCTGCCTATCTATTTTTGAAACTCTTACCGTACTTATAAATACCTTACCTTGGAGCTAACGTCTCCTGAACTCCGTTGAGGTGTAGTTCCGATAAAATCATTGCACCTTTCGATTAGAATCGTATAGATACCTGAAAACATTAGTCGCGTTTAGATGTTTTTCAACATTCGTCTAGTTTGAGTCGCGTTTGTTTCGTCTGTTACTTAGTTTAGTTCCGTTTTTAATTTGAAGAATAGTTGCACAAGACATTTAACCATACAGAAATCACATACTATTCTTGTTTTATAGTTTAGTCTTATCTAAGCGAGTCTAGAGTTACGATATGAATGCATATCATATCTCACTGACTTTTTACTTTTTTTTGATAGTTTTCTAATACAAATAATAACGTAACATTTATTTTTTTTTTATTTTTTTTTATTTAAGATTAGTTTATTTTAAAGTTTTCTAAAAGAGAATTAATGTTGATTCAAGTTATTAATAGAGTCATAAGAACTCTTTTTACGAGAAAGTAAAATCATTCATTTGTTTGAAAAATTTACTGACGAAATTAAAGTCAAATCATTATACATTTAATAAAGCAGATTATTTGCTTAGATTCTTTAGGATTTTAGATGATAAGTATAAAGTTGTTAGTTGTAAGTAACGCTTAATAAATCGAATATATTTGTTGAGAATTTTGAAAGAAACTCAAGTAGTTGTTTCTTGATGTCAATAATATTTGATATCAGATTTGAAGTTGGACATTTTCAGAGATAATTATGTGGTGTTCAGTAAGTTGCGCAGGAAGGGGTGGATAATTCCCCGGATAATATGGATCGGTAATCATAATATTTCACCCAAAGTAGAGGTAGTAGGGATGAAGAGTCTGTTTTCTTATCTCTAGGGTTGAGAAGTTTTGGATGTTTAGTTTAGGATAGTGTGTGGGTAGGCTTTGTAGTCTACTGGTATGCGGTTAAGGGGTTTCAGAAAAATTTATGGACTATGTCCAAGAGGCATAACTGAGACATCAAGGAAGGAATATCTCGAGTTGGTAGGTGTTTCTTTTGGGTGGGTTATGATGCCATGAAGGGATCGTTTACACCATAGATCCCTCCTCACAGGTTTTATGGTACCTGTTTCTAATAACAACCATAGGTCGGCCAAACTTTAGAAATTGTGTACAGCTGGTTGACCGAGCTATTAGTACACTGTGTTCACTTTTATCTATGAACAACAACATAGCTCACATAGTGTGTATTCTACCTTCATTAGTCGCTTACCTGTTACATTCAGTAACTATCAAGATTCATCATTCTTTCCTTCGGGGGTTTCTCTCATAGCGTGCGTAGTTGATCGGGCCCCAGCGAGTAATATTTATATTGTATTTTTGAGTTTTTAATATCTAAACTCCATAGGTCTGCAGAGATAAAAATGTGACGGACGTCTAGTAGATCCCAGAGCAAGGACTTGCGACCCTACTGAGCTAGTTGTGGTGCATTCCTGCAGGCCGACTGCGATGGTCGATCTCGACCCCCCCTCAATTTCGACTTTGGCTATTTAGGCTGGTATTGTCAGAAAAACTTTTGATGATAGGTGGTCGTATGCGCTAAAGTCGAGATTCATCCTTCCATTTTAGTGGGAATCATGCGAGGAAACTTAAGATACCTGTCCATGGCGATGCGTCTTAAAGATTCTTGTATGAGGTTGGTGTTTTGTATGATTGAGTATAGGGTTTGGTTAGTCACAAAGATAAGCAATGGCAAGTGTTTAGAACCAGGCTTGCTGGAGGTGAAGAGGAGGAGAGTACCTGACGACTGAACAAGTATTCTAACGCATATCCTGCCTGAAGTTGTCGAGGATAGGGTATGGTAGGGGGATCTTGAAGAGGTTGAAGAGGGTAAGTATCTGTATATGGAAGGACAATTGTAATGATGGTAACTTTTCGGTGCGATAGCTATATAGGTATCTATGTTGTCGTCGCATAATGCATCTGATCGAGACACAAGAAGAGTTCCTGAGCGTTACCGATAGGAACCTAACAGATGGCAGTGTTGTCGTATGGAAGGTTGTTTGAAGTTTCGTTTTGGCATTCTTTTGACAGCAGGTGTTCGTCATTACAGATTGAAGAGGGATCTATTCACGTTACAGATTGGCGTGGATATATTATTAATTTCTTGAACGTTACAATACCTTGCAAACAAGTTTGACTCAGCATATGCAGTGCTTAAGCAAGATTTACTGTGGCGATGCTGGGGTGGAAAGAGAAGTATTTACCGCTCGCTGTTGGTGTCATGTTATTGTTTTGAATTTAATGTACAGCGATTTATTTTTGTTGTTACATATTGTGTTACACTGATAGATTATGAATTTTTCTTTATTATTTTTTTTTTTCGATTAATGGGTGAGGGAGATAACTTTAATTTGTTCACTATTTCACTAATAGGGAGTATTGGATTTATTAAACTTTTTTAAATTTTTTTTTGTTTTTTTTTATTTATTTTTTTTTTGACTGATTTTTAATTTGGATTTGGGGGTAATGGGGCACAGCAACAACAACGGGCGAGTAAGCTTAGCTTCCGACGCGACCAACACAGAACGCGTGCGTTGCCGATGGGAGGCAAATCGACCAACGCTGCACAAAGAAACTATTCCGTTTCCGAACGCGAATGTCTCGCCGCGTTTCTTGGTATTCACAAGTTCAGATCGTACGTGGAAGGGTATCGTTTCCGCGTGATCACTGATCATTCTAGCCTGAAGTGGCTGATGACACTCAAGGACCCCAATGGCCGTTTGGCTAGATGGAGTATGCGACTCCAAGGGTTCGACTTCGAAATAGAGCATCGAAAAGGTACTTTAAATGTTGTACCGGACGCGCTGTCTAGCGTTTATGAAGATGAACAATTGACTGTAGAAGCATATTTATCATGCCTATCTCGAGCCGAAACCGAAGAGGTGCTCCACCTAGACTTGGACGATCCATCCTTTAAGTCAGAGGGATACTTGGCTATCATCAACCACATCAGCAAGAACCAGGAACGATTACCCGACCTGAAAGTCTCTGAAGGTTATGTGTACAAGCGCATAAAACACGCAATAGGCCACCCTTTAGCGGACGATCTGGGTTGGAAGTTGTGGGTTCCATCCGATTTGACGAACTCACTAATCTCTCTCTCTCACGATCCACCGAGAGCTTCACACGGCGGTATAGTTAAAACTCTATACAGATTAAGGCAGAGGTTCTATTGGCCAAACATGTATACGCAGGTAAAAACCTTTGTGGATAAGTGCGATACTTGTAAAACCAGTAAAGCCGCAAATTCTATATTACGAACGGAAATGGGAAAAAGCTTCCGAGTGGAGAGGCCATTTCAACATCTGTATGTTGATTTCTTGGGGCCCTATCCAAAGTCGCGAAGTGGTAACTCCTATATTGTTATAGTGTTAGATCAGCTAACGAAATTCGTGATTATCAAGCCACTTAGAAAAGCCACATCAGCCAGTGTTATTAAATTTCTTAAAGAAGAGATCTTTTTAGTTTATCGTGTACCAGAAAGTATTCTTTCAGACAATGGTACGCAATTTATCAGCAACGACTTCAAGGAGTTACTAAAAAGTTTTGGAATTAATCATATCAGAACGGCAGTGTACTCGCCGCAAGCGAACGCCAGCGAACGCGTTAATCGTTCCATTTTGGCGGCCGTTCGTTCATACGTGAACCCGAAGCAGACTAATTGGGATGCCTTTCTATCCTCAATTAGCAGTGCTTTACGTACCACAGTACACTCAACTCTCACGATGTCGCCATACGAAGCTCTATTCGGCCAGCGAATGATCGAGCATGGAGCAGACTATCGCTTGTTGAGAGAGTTGGGTGGACTAAGCAATTCTGAGATAGATTGGCTTTCCAAAGTCGCCAAAATGAATATCCTCCACTCTTATTTAAAAACAGCTCTAGAGAATACTCATGAAGAGTATGAGAAGAAGTATAACTTGCGAAGCCGCAAGGTCAATTACAAAGTGGACGACGAACTTTACAAACGTAATTTCGTTCTTAGCGATGCGACGAAGCACTTTAGTGCAAAGTTATGCCCAACATTTGTTAAAGTCAGGGTCTGCAAAGTCTTTGGCAATAATCTGTATGAAGTAGTGGACAGAAGAGGAGTCAAATCTAAATGTCACACTAAGGATTTAAAAAGGTAAAGTCTATTAAAGGAACTGTGATATATATATTACAAAAGGTAATATGTTGAGGTAGTATCAAGTATTTACTAACAGGTTGTTATACGCTTATGCCCGGCTAACTCAGTTGTGCATGAGACTCTTATTTATGTATTAGTCCAATTTTAAGTATATATGTATATATGTATTTTATGTATCAATCTCTTATAACAAGTTAGAAAAAGAAAATGTTGAAATGTTGTCTTTCTCTTACATGTTTCAATCAGTGGTGACTAGAATGAAACATGCAAGTTGTGTAGGGAAAACATTTCCACAGCCATACACAAAATTCGTTTTCCATCTCACTACCATGTCATAGATCAGAAATGACAGATAGAGTGATCCACCGTAGGAACAAACCTCCTTTCAAAAATGACACCCAATTTGAGCGAAACAGGACATAGAAAAATGTCCCAGCAAAAACTTATTGTATTTGCAGCGCAATGTAAATTGCTACACTTCAGCTTTACAAGAACGATTGTAGCAACCAAATCAATAAGAACGACGTGCCCGACATGAAATAACAACGGCAAAAATATTTAGAGTAGAAACTTCATTTATTAACAGATACACACTACAGAACACAAAAATCATATTTTTACATACAAAACATTCAATCTGACAAACAATATTGAAGAAACCTACAATTTATGAAAAGTCAAATGTCATAATCTAGTTATGACATATCAAAGCCAAAATAGTTCCCCATTCGCCAAGTCAAGCTTCTCAAAATTTGTGTCTTCAGAAGGAAATAAGAGTAGAACAAATGTTTTGCAAATTTCCCCTGGGAAATTTTTGCCACATCCCTATTGGATGCTCTATACTCGTCCATTCAATTTTCAACTCTGACAGCGGCCACACCTGGAATAAAAAGCAGAAAAAGTAAGAATAAAATAAGAATTTCGAAGAAGAATTTAGAAGAATTTAACAAAATAAAAGTAAAGTGAAGTTGAAATTAAAGAAATCTGATAAATTAAAAGTAAACTGAAAGCAAATCATTGTGAGAAATCATAGATAGGATAGAACGAGAAATAAAGGTAATTTTGTGCATTTAGAAAGTGAAATGAATTTGTGTTAAAGAAAATCGAAATCCTAATTAGATTTATGCCACCAGGCAAGGATATAATTAAAGAAAAGCAGAGACATCGTAAGGATAACGCGCCGTCTCCACTAGCGATAATTGTATCGCAGAAGCCAAAGCAAAAGCAGAGAGCAGATAGCAGAAGAACTGTCAGATTTTGTTCGTTGGGCATTTCATCGCTTACTTTTTTAGTATAGCTGAGAATGGCAACTAATCGGTTCATCGAGAGCGTACATAATTATACTCAAAACAATCAATGAATCTAAAAATTTAAATTCTTAAAAATAAAAAAATATAAGGCAGGGCGATAAACCGAGCTGCTTGACCGACCGACGACTCAGATTTTCTGGAATTATAAACTTTCTTTTTTCTAAAACAAATCAGTTTCTTAAATATTTGTTTTTTTTTAAATCCTTCAATTCTTCTAATTCTTCGCCCGAACTCATTCGCTATTTGAATTTTTCAAATCAAGCCTTTTATATTCTGCACTTTTATAATTCTATAGACTTTTGAATTGAGAATAATTATTTATAAGTTTTATTATAGGTACATACATACATATGTATGTATGTACATATCTTCTTGGGATAATTTACAATCACTTATTTTTAAATTAGAACAAAAAAAAAGAACAATACTTCGGAAAACAAAATTTGCTCGCACGTCAAACTATTAAATTTGAATGTAAATACAAAAACTGACAGGTATAGCAAAGCAATATAGTATGCGATAAATAGTTTGCGATGAAAGCATGCTTTTCATCGCTTACTATTGATATATAGCTGCTATGACGGTCTCCATTTGCGATTGTGAAAGCAAGCTTTAAAGCACGCTCTCGATTTATCGCTAGTGGAGACCGCATGTAAGGATATTGCGCAGAAGAATTCTAAGCGCAGATACAAATATATAATATGTAAGTGAAAATTCATTTTTTTTCTTGTGCAGCCAAATTCCTTGGCCTTGATTTTTTTTATCGGCAAGCCACGCCAGGTGAATTTCACCACGTGATTCAGTTTCGTCATGTATATGACCGAACACATAGAGATTTCTATGATGTTCTTTAAGAAATATTTATTCTGACGCCATGCATTTTTTATTATAGATGATTTACGTAGAAACATTCGCGCCGGCTCTATGAGAAGCGCTTATGCGTGTACATGCTGCACCAATCATCGACCGCGTGGCCAAGGAAAGAATCATCACCGAAACAACGAAAGCTTTAAGGGATTATTTGAAGCATAATTGCTGCTCATCGACGTCCGGCGCAATTTTTTTTTTTGCAAACATTCTCCGCAAATATTTTTCGCTAACAATTTTTGTGCATATATATTTTTCGCACATATTCTTCGCAAATATTTTTCGAATAAATTTTCGCATATATCTAGTTATATTTAAAACATCCAGAGTACACATTTTATTGTACATTTTTGGCATCCAAACCAGCACACTCATCTTTCGTGCACGATTTACATACACTTTTGTAAACGCTTCAATAATTGCAAAGTTATAAAAACCACAAAGAGCAATTTTTCTTGCATCAGATCAGATTGTTTCAGATTCAGTTTGATTTCCTGAATCACGATTCAGATTTACTCCATGAATACAATTACAACTTATAAAAAGATTTCTAATTCACATTCTAATATTGAAAATGCTTAATACAAAGAGTACACTTAAAGAATCTACGATTAGCATTACGCATAATAATCTACTGCGTTTGCTAGATAACAAAATACATCATCAGTTGAATACGACGGTAGCGAATTCTTAACAGATTTCGAAAGCTGAGATTGGAGAACGGAGCACCTCGCAATTTGCTTGGCCGGCACCAACTTAAACAATCTGTCAAAACAACCACATGAGGTGACAGAACCGAGTGTTTGGGTCCAGCCAAAAGATTCCTAGTACCTATCAAAGCTAGCTACACACAATCGAAACGAAGTAAGATAAATCATCGAACAGAAAGAACATACAGATACGAGCGACTACGGATGCGACACGCTGTAGAAGATAAAATCTTTGTTCAACGTGCCACATCAACGTATCTACGTCACATCTTTCGTCAGTTAACCAGGATACGTCACCGATTATCACAACGCTAAGAGAACAACATCGAAAACAGGATTCATCCTAAGTATCATATTTAATAAATAGATTTGAATTGCATTTGTAGACCTATAAGTTATTTTAAGTATTTATCTACATATATTTGAATATCCTATTCTAATACAGAATTCTATTACTACCCACCCCCATCCAGGTTGATACTCAAGAATTAAAATAGAATAGCCCTGCAACCAAGAATAAGGTAAATGAAGAGTTGTCTAAGAACCTAAATGAAAGTGAAAGTATACATGATAATATAAAGTGAAGAATTAAACAGTAAAGTAAACTTTTTTTTTGTATTGACGTGCAAATCGTCAATCTTTGTTATTATTTTTGTGTAAAGTATAGTAACCATAATTGAATTTAAACGGCAAGTGAAAATCAAAACGAAACAACAAATCATCAACAAATATATATAAACATAATCATAAAATTTAAACAGTCAACATCAACAGCATCAGCGAATGACACCAAGTGTCTTCCAACCATCATCTTCGAGGTACAGTGCACTGCAGCCGACGAAAGATTTGGTGAGTTTATTCCATTATATTGAATATAATCCTTATTGATTTATATATATATATTAAAACGATGATTTTTTGAATTGAGTTAATTTGATAAAATGAAACCGCATATTGAAATTGCCAACCATAATTAATTTGGCATTAATTGAAGAGATTTAAAGAGTTAAAAGAAAGTACAAATTCAATTTATTTAAACATTTGAATACGCCCTACTTTGAACAAGGCGTGAAACCTTTACTATAACTTTGAGTAACAATCATACGTCCCTGTCCTTGTTATAACCTAATTTTAAGAAAACGTTAAACTTATAAATGATTTAAAGAATACGAATTTTGATATAAAATAACATTTCATATGTATGGGTTGATGTTAGCCATACATTAGTCTTAATAGATTTTTGAGAAAGAAATATTTTTGAGGAATTTAGAATATTAGATTTTTATAGATTTAGATTAAGATTAAGATTTTCATTGATATTTTAAATAAACAAATTTTATAACGTTTCATTAAAATTTCAATTTCATTTCGGTAAAAGAATGAACTTCTGATATTTTTATAGAAATAATTCACAGATATTTTGTAGTAAGTATGGTTGAGTAGATATAGGTTCGTGGGGAATTGGAATGGACCCCCTCTTCGCAAAACATTTGGAATGGATCAATGGAAAGTTCGTTAGTATGAGTAGGATTAGTGGTATAGGTCATGGTTAGATTAGAATACCGATAGATTAGGTTTAGTTTTGAGTGAATGAAAATGATATGAGGTTTGATATGAACAGATAAGTTGAGGTTTGATTCCGTATGAATGAGATTTTAGAATTAGTTAGTATATTTAAGAGGATATAGTTTAGGAATGAAGTAGAGTTTGAGTAAACCTTACTAAGTTTCTTCTATTATGTTTAGGGGCTTCGTAAATATTTTGAGGTACTAATGAAGCCAAGGTCTGGCGAGCTTTCAGCGAACTGGAATAGGGTGGGTTAAGAGTACCGGGTATCTATTAACATCTAAGATACCCACCCATATAGTGAGACACCGACTGTCGTCTGCGATAATAAAGTGAACTCAGCAGACGATGAGAACTTCAAGTTGTTCATGGTATAAGCGAACATCTACTTATACCCATTATAAATACTACGAGGTAGCAGAGGTTTTTAGAGTTTTCTAGATGATCAGTTTATGGTTAAATAAGATGTTATCGGTGCATAGACATGTCGTAAATAAAGGAGGGTTTATAAGGCAATACATCCATTGTGATGGACGGCCTATGAACCGATCGGCGTAAATACTGTTCTTGGGGCCCCTTAATTAATTCTAATAACACGAGTGAATATAATCCGAACTCGAAGATATGCAGATGGTTGAAAAAAAACTTGTAGCACGGCTGTCGCAGTATGGCAAGAACTCACACCCATATGCTCCTGAGTGATACGGAGCCAGATGCTGCATATCGACGCGGTACTAGCGAGCAGCAACCTTGATTAACGCTAGTAAGCTGACCTGGATATGTGAAGCTATGTATTCTTGTCGGTAAAGCTAGGTAGATAGTTAGGGGTTTATACACGGTTAAAGGTGGTAGGGATATATTTTGATGGTGCCTGGGTCCCTTCTTTAAGCTCTGTGTCGGACTGGCACATACAGGGTTTAGGATCCCTGTTGGAAGAAGATTAACACGGAGGTTACTCTAGATCATTATCATGTATCAACCCGAATCATCTCAGCTAAATGTTAGCATTCCATCACGTGGTCCTGCGTATCGTTAGAGTCTAGAATGTATGAAGCAAGGTTATTGATATAGTGTCTTGGACATGTATTGAATAAGGTACACTGGGATTTCAGTTAAGGCTTTGAGGGATGCACGGGATGGGAGGCATTAGTGCTGATGAGGAGGGCAAGCAAGACACCAACGCTTGTCAAAATCAGGTACCATGTTTGAGGAAGCCGTTGATATTGGAAGGGGTTGAGGGATTCAATTCTATCCCATACCAACAGTGACTTTAAATAGGTATCTCCACTTTTTTTTGTGTTTTGAATAGGAATCTGCGCTGGTCTAAAATTTCGTGGGCTGAATGTGTCTTCTGATATGAGGCGAATATGTTCGTCGGTACGAATTAAAGACAGATACTTTCACTACTATGAAATGATTGATAGATAACATTCCCCGAGGTGAAATGGCTGGCAGATTCTCGATTCTTCGTTACATGAGCACGGATGTTGAGGTGTCTAACCTTATAGGGAGGGAGGATCGAAGCTGACATCTGATCCTCCTGGTCTCTCAACCCACCCAAAACAATGTTCGGAACCAACTCTCCCAACAGTGACCATGGTTGTCCTTGGACCAATGAGTCCCTACGACTCATAAAGATTATTGGGCAACCCCTTAAATGAAAAGCAAGCCTTGAAAAGCTTGCTTACTACATTAACCTAACAATGACATAATATCTAACTGCGAGATACTATTCACTAAAATTCCAATCAACTAAAGAAAAGAAAATCTACACACACACGCACTACATGTTCCGCCAAAGAAGTGTGAGGGGTACCACCCTCCCTCTGAAAAACTTACTTCATGTATAAATACATAATCGCATCATTCTACAAAAAAGAACCTGTGAAGTCTCTCCAAAAGTAATAAGAAGACTGAAAATTTTCGTAAAAACGTTATAAAAAAGAATGTATCTTTTATTAAAGTTTTAAGTTCTTAAAAATTTACTTATATCTACCTTAAAAGACGCTAATGAAATCTTAATATCTGCCAAAGCTTATAATTATAATTTTTAGTGAATTTTACTTTATTGAGTCAGGATACTAAGGATGTCGCAGACATCAACTCATAAAAAGTCAACTTTCAAATTCTAAAATTCTTTATTAAAGTTAAGGATCTGGGTTCTTATTGACCCTTTTATAAATCTCAATAGGTTACAAATTATTTTTATTCAAAGCTTGAGAATTATATATATTCTTGTAGATAAACTATTCAAATTATCTTGATTTAACATATAAATTAAAACAATTACAGAAGACTAAAAGTGAGAAGTGATGGTAAGTACCAATAGCACTAACGCTATGAACGAAATTTGATTTTCGAAATCTTACGCGATGGTAAAAAAAAGAAACTCGAATCGGGTGACTTTAGATCGAATCACCTAGAAATTCCTAAATATTTCGTCTGGAAAACGGTAACCGATATTCTTTACGATATGAGAGTAAATAATTCTACCGCAGGGAACTTCAAATTTTACGACCAAAAACCGTGGTCGAGCGTAAATATTACCTCCCACAACACAAAAATGGACAACACAATCAAGGTATCAATATATTTTTTTGACCATATATATGAGATCACAGTTCGTTATCTCATATTTAATCGATTGAAATTACGTATTAAAAGAAATATAGTGTTCAATAAAAGCAAAACTCAATATAATATAAGCAATACAGCACCGCCAATGGGGCAGTGGGGATTTAAATAAAATTTACTAAGCGAAGCTACGGAAGTGCACTACAGTGATCTTGCTGTAAAAGAATGATTATTTAAATTTCAATTACTTTCTTATTAACACTACTCCACTATCAAACTGCTTTCATATACCTATCACCTTGTAAATGATGTTTGAATTAGACCAAAACTATCGGATACCTTGTCTTAAGGTATGGTAATTTATCGATAGTTTTTTTTTCTTTTGATTGGTCTTGTTTATGAAGAAATCGATCAACTACTACAAAACAAAATTACTAAAAGCGTACAACCGGAACGAATGGTATTGAAATTCTATTAGCGATTGACACGTCTGATATTAATCAAGAGGAATAATAAAAAAAAATATTTAAACGCAAGTGAATATCAAGCGCGACTGTGTAGTCTTGCGCTGAGTGAGTGATTATAATGAAGAAATTAATAATAAAAAAAAACTTTCAACGCGGCGTTCAACGCTGCCGTTGATGGTCGCTACCGTCACGATATGATAAAGGATATGGAATGTCTTGACGATAGAAAGATATAATTGTCTTGACAATCGAAGGATAAAATGTCTCATTGACTGAAAGATAAATGCCTCAATGACCGAAAGATAAATGCACCACAAAACAAAATACAAAGTCTTAGTAGCACATCTTAAAACGCGAACGAAATGTCTTGCCATTGGGGAAGGTATGGTGTGAAGACACACAAAGTAAAAAAAAACTTGGAGCACGGGCTCTGTAATTAACACTTCTTCTAAAGGAAACCGATCTCAGCTTTACGATAGCTGGTATATACCACGTTCTCAATTTTAGAATCTAATATCAAATTCACTATCGTAATCTTTTCTGTATATATACTAAATCACTTAAAACATCACTATAAACAAATATATAAAAATATATATACATGCAGCCTGAATCATAAATAGATACAAATATGTGCCACGGTCCGTGGTTTATCTTCTATACATCCGAGCTTAATGCGGTGTATAGGAACGACTGTGACTTGCCAAATATATTGGTGGACAAGCCTTGGAGCTTCACGCTCTCTCAAACAAATTTACACAAATAATGCACAAATAGGTTACCTGTGTACGGTGTTTACTTTTTCTTTAAAAAAAAAAACATAATATTCTGGAACGGATGAATGTTGATTCCACTGGTAAGTATATCTTGTGTTGTCTCGTATCTCACTATAGCTGCTCTGCTACTGCTAAGGGACCGGCATCTGTGCTGCTGCACTCGCCAGGCGTCCTGATGCTCGATTTCCAGCCATGCGTATTAAAGTTGGTTGGAAATCCCTCGACGAAATGTCTTGCAGCTCCCACGACGTGTCTTAATGGACTGCAATGGTTATGTTCCCAGAACTGAGTGTCCAAGGATGAAACAGAATCTCTAGCGTTCCCGTCGTCGCACCGATAGGGCGGTGAATTCGACTGATATGCGAACCGCTTCGGTCAGTGGAGCGTTATCAGTCTGAATCTGGGAGTATATATACTCCAGAAATGAATTACAGAGGCTTGGGTAAGCGGAAGAGGGTCACCTCGTGGTGTGCCTATATAGTGGCACGTGTAGCGTGGACGTCGGCTTCCTTGGTTACGACGATGGTATTAGCAATAAAAAGCCAATATCCTCGTCTCGCTGGCGTTGTATTAAGAGATCGATGCACTATGCGAGAGGATAAATCGCTTCCTCGAAACAACAAAAAAAAAACGTGCTGCGGCTGATGAAGGTGGCGGGGTTGCGTCCGTAGGAGAGCCGTCTTGCGGATCAACACCTTTGCACGTCGCTTGACGCTATCAGCCTGCACGTTTTGAAGGTATATATTTTGTATGATTCTACTTTAGTGAGTGGTATTTATACGTGTATAAAAAACCATCTTCTATATCTGCTCTCTTATAGAATGTGAGATGCAGTATTAAAGAACTCCAAGGCGTATAGATTCGAGCGACCACATATATTTTAGTATGTATATCGAATGGATTTTTCACATGGTTTGTACAGGATACATGAAATTTCAAAATGGCTGGACATGAAGTTAGTTATATAGCAAAGGAAATTCTGTCCACGGGTATCAAAATTCTCGTATGCTCGCTTCCCTCTTCTTTCGGATGTGCAGGATTGAATACAAAATGTTCCTGATGCCTGGTCCTCCTATATTGATGGGGTAGACAAGCGTTAAACGTTTTCGCACGTGTCGCCGTAGCCAAAAAAAAAAACTCGTATTCGAGCAAAAAAGCTTGTAAATCCCTTTGCTCAACCAATCGCTGATATTCATCCACTTACCTATTAATCCATAGTAGTAATTATAAAGATTTTGTTATTAATGATGATAATTTATCCTCTCCTTAATGGAGGATACAAAAAATTGAATAGACTGTCATTTCTGACAGCGAAAATGTCATAAATACTATATCTTTGGGCAATCTTGCCACGAATGTTCTGTGTGCCAGTAACATGCTGTTCTGACCTGTCTCCGGCAGATGTCAGCACTAATTAACTCCAAAATTCTATAGAAAAAACCCATGTGTCATTTTAGATCTGTTCGCACTCGGCAGTAACTTGAGTCGAACTATCTTTTGCCTATTAGGAAGTAGCTATTTGTAAAGAAAAAGGGACTTAAGCATAAATATCTGTTGGTCAGTGAAAGTCATAGAATGGAACGAATCTAGGGTCACCGGTGACGTCATTAGTGATCATATTATCACTCATACTCATCTTGAACGTTACCTATAGATGTGCATATTACCGAACGACTTCGAGATTACTCCTAGAGTATCTGTCAGATAAATTGCTCACATCAATGAGAAATATTGCATTCAGGTAATTCAGCTGGGTTGAAACAGAGTTATCATGTTCCGACTTTGAATATAACCAGTAATCTGACAATCATCTGTCAGACAGAAGTTTCTCTTGCTTACGCACTTTAGTTGGTGTAAATACATCATTCTGCAGTTTTCTGTGTAAACCACATCTCCTGTAGTTTTACGTGTAAACCAAGCGTAGTGTCCATAGCGACAACTTCTAGTCGCCTATCGCTCAAAAATATTATACTTCCAAAGGAATGGCAAACTGCGCATGACTTGGAAATTCTCTTTTCAAAATGGAGACCAAGTAGATTCCAAGGGAAGTGGAATTTGTTCGTCGGGGTGGATTCTAGGTGTGGTTTTTTTTTTAATGGCGGACCATATTTAGTGCGTTCAGCAACATATGAGTTGACGTTCGGTTTCTCCGACAGATGGCACCGGTTGCAGACATTATTTGCAATTGGAGGGCAAGAAAGTTTTCCCTACAAATTATTAGGTTTGGGATGGGCGATTCCAATACTGTAGTGACACCACTAGATGCAAACCAAATAATTTCATCGAAACTGTCTCCTTCTTCTGAGGCTGAAAAAGAGCAAATGTCAGACGTTCCCTTCATGGAAGCAGTTGGTTACCTATTGTTTGTTTGCCAAACAACCTGATATTAGCTTCGCTGTAAATGTGCTTAGCAGATATTGTACTAATCCAGGGAAAGCTCATTGGACAGCTCTCAAGCGGGTTCCTCGCTATCTGAAGGGCACAATCGACAAAAAACTTGTATACAACAAAGAACCTACCCTGATACAAGGGTTTTGACATGCCGATTGGGCAGGTGATGCGGACGATAGGAAGTCTACAACGGGTTATATTTTTACCATGCAAGGAGCTGCAATAGCTTGGGCTTCAAAGCGACAGACCACTGTAGCCCTTTCGACTACAGAATCTGAATTCATGGCAATGGTTTCAGCGATCCAAGAATCGATGTGGCTAAAACGTCTTGAAGGAGAGCTCTTACCGAATTCTTCGAAGCAAACAACACACTACTGTGATAATAAAAGCGCCATACAGTTAGCCATAAACAACTCATACTCGCCAAGAACTAAGCACATTGAAATAAAAACTAGCTTTATTCGCGAGAAAATTGAAAATGGTGTTATAAAGCTTCAGTATTTGCCTACTGAAAAAATGTTAGCGGATATTTTAACAAAAGGTTTAGTAAATGTAAAACATTCTTTGAATTCAAAATTACTTGGTCTTTTATAAATGCAAACAATAATTATTATAATTAAAATAAATCTGAATTACTTAAATATTAAAATCAATCAAAATTATTGTAGCATTGAATCATTTTTTATAATTTATGATTTCCTAAAACAATGAAATTAATTTGAAGAAACTAAAACATAGAATAATGTATCAATTTTGTCAAATTGTAACAAATAAAATAAAATATTGATTCAGGGAAAGTGTTATTGTGAATTGATTATTATACCAGTTACAGTAGAATCAATATCTTATTATTGTAATAGATTAAATATCATTATCATTGACACTTAAGATGACTTTAATAAAATGTCTTTCTTCTTCCGGTTGTACTTCAACTCAAACAACACGTCTTTTCTTTTTGCTCCTCAAAAGACTATCTGATTTTTGCGCTCACATCTCAACATTTTCTTACTGGGTGTTTCGGAAAAAAACTTATACTTGCAATTCTGTAAAATTGACCAACCGGAGAATCCTTAAATAACTGTTTTTTATTAGCAATAAAAACAAGCTGAGGTGAGTTTCTTAGAAAAGCGAACATTTTATTTAGGAAATAAGTGTTAACATAGGAATTTATACAGGTTGTACCACATCTCCACATTCCAATTTTCGAGCGGTTAATTAAATAATTTTTATATTCTATAAAAATATAAGTTGATAATTTATAAGTATTTTTTTTTGTTTAAAGAATTATAAGGGGATTAGCCCCTATAATGTCCACTGTCAGCCTTGTCATAAAATGGTCTTCCTTCGTTGTAAATAATGCTCCTGTAGTGGTCGTCCGTCATAGCTCTCACGCTGAGGTATCTGTCATGGGGTTCGATGAGTCCTTGTAGAAGTTGCTGTACCTCCGGATTCGGGTGTCCTTCCAGATTTCCTAGAATCCGGCTGGATCATGTGGTCGTCAATGGGGATAATTCCTGATTTTTCATACAGCATCTTATTCGACCAATACTTCCTTGTTGTGGGGTTCCGGTATAATCCTGTGCAGACTCGCAGAACTTTTCTCTCAAAGTTTTTGATTTTTTTCATCGCTTTTGGTGAAATGGTGAACCAAATTGGACAAGCATATGTCAGTACTGGGCGGATGACCTGTTTATACTTCAACAATTTGGTTTTTGTGGTCAATCCATTTTGCTTCCTCATAAGCGGGTGCACCAGGTGAAACGAAAAGTCGGCTCTCCTCACCATGGCTTCAGCGTGCTTGTTGAATTTTAATTTGTTTGAAAAGTTTACTCCAAGATATTTTGTGGAGTCATTTGCATTTACTACGGATCTGTCTGGTAGCTGAATGCTGATGTTTTGGCATCTTGTTGCAAACCTTCTTCGTCCTCTGTTGCTGGTTACCGGTGTCCGGAAACAGATAAGTTCCGTCTTATCACTGTTGATTTTGAGGCCCCACTTCAAGTAGTATTCCCACAGATTCGCGATGTGCTTATGTACTCTACGTGCTGCTATCTCTGGAGAGAGTGAGAGTATGTGAGTGAATCATCGGCATATAAGTTCGTGTTTGTCCGCTGGGTGTTACTTGGCTGGTCGGAAGTGTATATGTTGAAAAGGAACGGCCCCAGTTTCGATCCCTGTGGAACTCCAGCTTTAATCCTTTTTGTTGACGAGTTTTCCTAAATAACCTGAAAAAAACAATCTATTAGTTAGGAAACTGTAAATGATTCTTACCAAATGGCTAGGAAGCCCAAGCCTTGTCAGCTTAAAAATAAGTCCATTGATCTAAACGCTATCAAAGGCTTTTTCGATGTCCAGAAGGCAAGCGACTGTTGTCTCTTTCCTGTTAAGTCAAGTCCTGATGTTACGTCCATGTGTAGACCCATGAGAGAGGGAACGGTTGAGTGCATGTTCCTGAAGCCAAACTGGAAGTCCGAGATGATGTTCCGATAAGTACAGAAATTCCGTACCTTTGAGAGAAGAAGTGACTCCAGAAATTTGCTCACACAGCAGAGCAAAGAGATGGTTCGGTAGCCATTGACGTCTGTCCGATTTGTTTTCTTGGGCACTGGCACAACTTTCGCAATTTTCCAGTGTGTTGGGAAATAGCTGTTGTTAATAAAATTATTAAAAATAATTGTGAGAAGTAGAAGGGCAACATTTGGTAACTTTTTTAAAACAAAGTTAGAAATGTTGTCCGTTCCGGCTGATTTTTTTGAGTTTCCGTGAAGGATAACGTCACTAACTTCCTCGGGGGTGGTGGTATTTCGTTCTGATTGGGATTTCTGGCCGGATTATCTTCATTGAAAGAAGTAATTGTTCTTGTATTTGCCGTTGAAGCTACTTCTTGGACGCAGGAATCTACTCCTTCGATGATTTCTGGCATATGGACAGGCGGGCGATCCGTAAAATTATCTTCAAAGTGGGTTGCAAAGGCCTCGGCTTTTTCAGAACAAGTTCTTGCTGTCTGCTGTCCATGAGTAATCACCTCCGGGATGGTTTTTGCCCTACCGACAATAGAGTTGATTTTTTTGAAGTTACCCGGACCAGGTTTGATCGCTTCCAATTGTTTCCTGAACAATGTGTCTGTGTGGTGCTTCACTGCTCTGTTGAACATCAACTAAGTACATTGCAGTTGGGAAAGTGTTCTCCGATATTCATCGTTTGCCGTGTTGAAGGTGCGATGAAGAATCCGTTGAAGCTTTCCCTCAGCTTCTGTCTGTGGTTGGTAGTACCCCGTGGCGTAGTGGTTAGTATGTCGGACTGCTACGCCGAAGGTTCAGGGTTCTATCCCTGAAGTTGCCACCTAAGTTCATTTCCGGGGTACTTCCTCTTGCGAGGAAGTGACAAATCCTCCAAGAGTATAACTAATGTCATGGAAAGTGCTTTTCTGTTAGCCGTTCGGATTCGGCGGTAAATTGTAGGTTCCTTCCATTCCTGCAGAATATTAACGCACACACAGGAATGGTTGAGAGTGTAAGTCACAGGCCCCGGCTCCACTTGGAGCTCTTGTGCCAACAATTTTTTTTTTATTTTTTTTCTGTCTGTGGTTGTGGATAGCTATTATGTGTGCTGTAAGGTTTCCGTACCTGTCTTTGTTAGTGCGTTGTGTCGATCTATTGGACTGTTAACAGCCACCTCAAACCGTCCAATGGTTTCGTTGATCTCATTGTTGGTAAGGTTGTTACTCGTTGAGACTTCTGGGATTTCCGTAGCAACATCCAATTTGAATCGAGCCTGGTACAGGTTGGATCACTGTGATGGGAGCATTTGTACGGACTTTCAGCTCTACGGCGCGATGGTCAGCGTCACTATCTATAGCAGTGCAGAAGTAGTTTCGAAACCGCGGGAGGAGATTGACAAAATTTGACGTTGCCAAGAAGAAGTCCAACGTTGATGGTGTCCTGGGGAATGTTGGCTTTGGCTGGGAAATGATTGCCAATGAGTGTTGGTCGGGATTATTTTCCATCCAGTTCACAATAGCTTGTCCTTGAGGGGAAATCACGGTGTCTAACCAAAGTGGATGCCTGGCGTTGAAATCACCACCAATAACACAATATGTGTGCCGCTCCGCCATACTTGAGAGTTTTTGTAGATCTGCAGATAAATTTATCACTGAAGAGCTGCACTTATCGTAGACCGAGACCAGAAGTAGAGTCTCTGAAGGAGAAATCTTTACAACGACAGCTGTGGCTTCCGAGCAGTTGAGGCCAGATGTGTTGATTTTCTCTCCATCTAACGTATTCCGCAAGTAAATTGCTGTGCCTCTTCTTTCCGTAGTTTTGTCATTTCTGAATATTTTGTATCCTTTCTGTTGGAGAGGGTTTCTTGACGTCAAGTTCGTTTCCTGTAAGAAAAGAATATCAGGTTTCCTAGACTTAATAAATAAGTTTAAAGAAATGTGTATTGAATAAATTGAATTAACATTGTACGAAACGGTACTTAGCTGGTTTATATGCATAATTCACATATGATGCTTCCAATTATTAATGTCTTAGCCGCTCCGCGTCAAGGAAGATGTTACCAGATCCCTGTTGTTGTTGCTTGGATCCTGAAGGTTTGGGCTTTTGGGCTGGAGTGGTTGTTTTGCTGACTGCTGAGAGCATAGCTGGCTTTACGGGCGTAAGTGCTGGTTCCTTAGCTGCTGCAAGTGAAGTAGCTTGGGCGAAACTTAGTCCTTTAGAGATTGTCCTTGTTGCCATGTCTTTGTTCAATTGGGTTGTCTTTTTTAAGGTTGGCTGCCTTTTTTTTCTCCGCCAGTTTCAATTTCAAAAAAGGACATCCTTTGTAGTTGGCTGGGTATCCGTGCTTCTTGCAGTTGACGCAGTAAACTTTGTCATCTTGTGAGTCCTTGTTCCTCTTGCACTGACCGGGTTCGTGTTGGAACTCACACTTCACACACCTGTAAGGAAGGTTGCAGTTAGAAGCAACATGTCCTGAGAACTGGCAGTTCTTGCATTATGGTGCGTGCGGATTCTTGTATTTCTCCCAGTAAACCCTCTGGCTTAGCAGAAGCGTTTTCTGGAATGTTGACGCCATGTCGCATGTCTTGTACAGCTCAATTACAAAGTTGTTGAATTTTTTGTCTGCACTGTTTGTCCGGTAGGGGCTAACTTGGATGACGTTAATGCCTTCAGCAACCAGCTTTTCCTTGATTTCCTCCACGTTGTAGCTGTGGTGGATCCCTTTTAGCACAACCAGTACTTTCCTGTCTTCCTTAGGGGTAAATGTGGTGAATTCCGTTTTGCGGGACTTCAAGTACTCCTTCACCATGTTGTAGGTTTCCTTGGTTTTGGTTGTGACAACCGACTTTGTGGTGTTAATGTTGTGGACTCTTAACTCGACTCCACGGAAATGTCTACCCAATTCAGCGACGTTCATCCCTAGCAGATGACAGGAGGCATAAATTGGGCTTTGTTAGGTTTGGCTGCGGTAGGGGCTTCTTTTGATGCTGGCTTCACTGTTGCTGATGGTTCTAACACCGCGGTTTCATCTGATGTTGAAGGTTCTGACTGGGCTGCATGCATTGGCTCAGAAGCCACAGTGGAATTGGCTCCTCCTGTGTTTTTGCCGCCTTAACTCTTTCTTTGGTTGGATCTCTTCCTCTTAATGATGATAGTTTTGACGTTGGGTTGTTGGTCTTTTTCCTCTTCTAAGTCCGAGTTATTGGTGGTTGTGGGTTTATTGGCTTCCAGGTCATCTATGTCCGACTGGAGTCCATTTAAATCCTCATCCTCATCCTCACTACCTGCGTTTAGTTCCTGGAAATTTGCGAGTTTCTCGTGAACGGTAAGGAGATAATCCTTTCCGTACTCGGAAATTCCTGATCTTATTTTTCCAATTAACTCGTCGCAGGTAATGTTGGCATCCTGCTTTCTTTTTTCCTTTTTACCCATTTTAAGTAGGTACTTAAAGGATAAGTTGGTTGGATAATCCCTTATCGGGATTAATTGCTGCTGCAGGTAAAACCGCAGGTAAATCCTTCGGGTTTCCCCCTTTTTTATTACTGCGGGTAATAAAAGTCCTTTTATTTTAAAATGTTTTAAATTTTATATTTATCCGCTCACTTGTGTGTTCGTTCGTGTCTGACCACTGAAACTGATAACCACTAAGAAAAAGTCGCTCAACACACTTCGTTAAATACTTACCTCTTGTATTGGTATTTATACTAAAAATTAATAGTAGTGAAAAAATTAAATATAGTACCAAATTTCGTTCTTGGTGGTTCTCATCCTTTGACCCCCTCAATCATATGAAAATAAATATTTTCAATTAGTATTACAAAAGATTATTACATCGGCGATGAAACGTGCCACAACCAAACGTACTACGACAAATCGTGTTGCGGCAAAACGTTTTGCGACCAAACGATACGCGACGAAACGTTACGCGACGAAACGTAGCCAACCCGATTCATAGCATACCTACCATAGTTTTGAAGTTTTGAGCACGGACCAAAAATGGCAAATTTTTTTTAAATCCCAGATTTTTTTTAATTTATTTGTTATTTTTCAACGATTACAACACTTTACAATTAAAAACAATTGTCTTTTTATAAAATAACTAGCTGTCCCGGCAGACGTTGTCCTGCCCTTCCGAGCAGATAGCGTGATACCTTTGGCTTCTTAATTTATTAAATTTATACCATAAAATTAGTTTGTCTAAACCAAGCGTGTCAAACTCAATGGCTACCACGGGCCAAAACAGCAGAATCTAAATTTGTGTGGGCCTAAAAAAAAAAAACAAAAAGATAAACTATAATTTTAATAAAATATATTTATTTCAAAAAACAAAACAAGAAAGAACAAGAACAATGGTAACTAAATATTTTCTTTCCGACACTTGGCACCTCTTCTCTGCTACCATTTTTTCTACTTGTGGGAAAATCTTGTTGGCACTGATAACTTTCAAAACAGCCCCAAGGTGTGTATCAGTTATTTTGGATCTTAAAGGTGACTTATTCCCCTTCATGAGCGAAAATAACTGCTCGCAACGATAGGTACTTCCAAACACGCAAATGATTTCATATGCCAAGTTTCGAGTGTGCTCAAATCTAACTGGCAAATACTTGTAGAATTCGGGCATCCCAACTTCACTGAACTTAGATCGTAATTCGGAGTCACACTATATTTCGATTACCTCCATTTGCATATAATTCGGTACTGATTCTATATTTATAGAAAAGATAGAAGAAAATAAACATAGCTTGTCCTTCAAAGACTCAAAATCTGCAAATCTTTTTTCGAATTCAGTACTAAGGCTTAAAATTTTGTCTGTGTATTTTTTATACGACGCAGTTTCACCTAAACTTAGTTTATTTATACTGCATGTAGGAAAGTGCGTTACATCATCGTTTCTCAACTGATTTTCCCAAAGAGTTAGCTTGCATTTGAATGCTTTAACTTGGTCATACATATTTGTAATAATGTGATCTTTTCCTTGTAGTTTTAAATTTAAGTCGGATAAATGTTTTGTTATATCTATCATGAAAAACAAATCCTGTAACCATACTAGATCACGAAACATGCTCGTGTCTTGGTTTTTAGTTATCAAAAATTGACATATTTCTTCTTTCAAGTCCCAGAATCGTTTGAGAACCTTAGAGCAAGATAGCCAACGTACCTCCGTATAGTAGGTTAATCCGGAATATTCGCTTCCTAATTCACTTAACAAATCAGAGAACTGACGCTGATTCAAGCCACGAGATCTTATAAAGTTTATAATTTTTTTTACAGGTTTCAACACATGTTCCATATTTATTACTTTTGTACATAAAACCTCTTGATGGATTATACAATGTATGTGATGAATGTTTGATCCGTCATAAGTTTCGCTTTTTTTCTTTTGTAGTATTGCTACAAAACCGTTGTTTTTGCCGTTCATTGAAGGAGCTCCATCTGTTGCAACAGAAATCATTTTGGACAGAGGTAGATTGTATGTTTGTAAAAGTTCATGAACACAATTAAAAATGTTTTGCCCTGTCGTAGTGCCACGCATCGGTACTAGTTCTAATAATTCCTCAAAAATATTGAAATTCTTGTCGCAAGCACGTAGAAATACAGCTAACTGAGCTGTTCCTCCAATGACCTAGTGGGTATACGTATACAAAGAAATGTCACCATCTCTTTTTTGTGTGGATAGGGTTGGAATGGAGAAATTGAAAACAATTTCATGGCACTCCCTGGTTTGCTTCATGTATGATGGATGGTATTTTTTCTTTTGGAAAAATTTAATGTGCGTGAAAACCAAAAATCTCAAAATGCAATTTTTAAACTTAAGTTCAAAATCAACAATGGGGGCTGGGCCGCAAAGTTATTTGTCGTGGGCCGCATGCGGCCCGCGGGCCGCGAGTTTGACATGCTTGCTCTAAACTATGGTAACATGGATTGTATTTTTTTTTTCAATTACATAAACTCAGAAAAGTACGCATACACCCGAGTGTACTATACTGTTTTATCGTTGTTTTTAAGTTGAAAAATTGCTGTAAATTTTTCTTTGAGTTCATCCGTTCATAAGTTTTATTTATTTTTTAACTGAAAATGTGAGTCATTATTATTGAATGGTTATAATTTAATATCTTAAAAAACAGAAATCATATAATATTTTTTTATTGTTTTATTTGATTTTTAATGCTAAAATTATTTTATTTTACTACCGTAATTCAAGCGGATATACAACGTTTTTAGTTTTTTTGTAAGGGTTATAATCGTATACATTTTTAGGTGTTCCTACATAGGTACATCTGGCCGTGGGAAAAGCATGCATTTTCTAAATTAAGGCCAGCAATCGTTAACGACTGTTCCTGCGCCTAATTGATGGTGATTGCAAAATCGCAGTCATTTAAAGCTAAACGGCAAATCTGTCGAAAGCATTGGTATTCGCGAAATCAGGACAACTTCGCCTTTGCTCTTGCCGGTAATAATTGTGGCCTCGATTAAATTTGGTAATAGTTTTTTTACGGCAAGTCTGGTCTCTGGTTCCGTTGCACAGCTTCGGAAGTTGCATAATGCGGATTAACATCAACGGTGGACCTATTTTGAGAATTAATTCATGTGGTTCCGCCTCCATAACTGTATCAATAGAATTGTACTTCATTTGTTTGCGGAAAATTTCAATTTGAATTTGATAGTTTATTTTGTTGACGTCATCGTTTTTTTGGTGCATGTTCACAAAACAAATCGCTATTTTTGTAGTTGGTCAGGACATCAACGAAAACCTTTTGCATAACATCGTTAGTTGAATGTTCCAACAGGCAAAAGTTTAGTGTTTTCTTCGCTAACTACCAATTTAAATTCATGATAAGGTATCGCTAAGTTAAACTTTTTGATTTCGGTTTATTTTTTTCCAATCATTGAAATATGTAGGTTGTAGGAAGGCATACCTATATACTGACTGACTAATTTGATAAAACTCACGCAAACAATCTAAGCACGTTTGATATATAATTGTAGGAACTCAATCAGTTTAGCCGTTCATCATTCAAAGATTTTGTTGCTGTTTTGCTTTGTTCAATATTTTTTATTTTTGCATCTCTACTGTTTTTGAAGTATTTTAAAATGCAACTGGCATCGAAAAAAGGTAAATAAAATTGAATTTGCAGTTGCATATGAAAATATGTATGATGATAAAACTTTTTCTTCGAATTATTTTTCTTTTCTCTTAATACAATTTTATCTTCAACTGCATTAAGAACCACACCACAATAGTAGCTTTCATTCAATTTTGTTAAGTCAATGTTATGTAAGATATTGTTGTTATTGTGAACTTATTTACGCAACTTTCTTTACCATGCATTTTTTCAAAATCAGAGACGTCAGTAAGATAGCGTAAAAAACAGCATTTTAATAGCTTTTTCTATTGGAAGTAAAAAAATCAATAGAATACCTACTATTTTTTACCCCATTTCACCCTATAAATAGCCATTGCATATATAAACTATAGTATTTCCACTTGAGGTGCGCCATCTATCGACGAAAAACTAAGCTTTAGAATACCATGGGAAGCAACAACAACGATTTCCACCATTTTAATTGTTGTTGTTGCTTCCCATGGTATTCTAGAGCTTAGTTTTTCGTCGATAGATGGCGCACCTCAAGTGGTAGTACTATAGTTTATATATACAATGAAACAGCTTAGTTATGCAAACAAATTTAGCCCTCAAGCCATCCGCAAACTGCAATCATTAAAAATAAAAACAATTTTTAAATTAAAAATTTCTAATATAGAAGCTTTTCAAGGACCCGGCGTGTCTTTCTTTTGCCTTATGGCCAAACTGGATGATCGATTTGGACCAAACTTTACAGGAACATTCTTGAAATAATACCAAAGATTTTCTGAAATTTTGAGCTCAATTGGTAGGCCGGTTTTGGAGTGCATAACATATTTACAAACAAACAAACAAACACGCATCCATTTTTATATATATAAATTGAACTATTGAATTCTTGCAACGGCAAAAACAAAAAAAAAACAGCTGTTCGATATATGTAAAAACGTATTGTGTGTTAAGTCTCGTTTGAAAATGAGATTTCAGATTTTGTTCTGAGAGCAAAAAAAGTGTTCTGGAATTGGTGAGCATTGGAAATCAAAATTTCCCTGCCAGAGCAAAAAAAATGCTCTCAGAGCGATGAAAATTGCTCTGGAGTGACCAATTAAAATCGAATTAGATACAGACCACCAAATTACTGCGTCACTGGGTGTTGCCACAATGGTACAAGTGTAACAAAAGTATTACACTTTTTAATTTTTGTATGCTTTTGTTACGATGTTACTTTTTCTCCGGTTTTGTTACACTTTTTTCCATTAAAATCTTATATGTTTTGCTCTTTAAATAATATGGAAAAAAGTTCAACTGGCAGCACTTTTTTCTTTCGGACAAACTTCCAGCGACATCTGTGAATGAACTTGTTTGTTTGCACAAATCACAAGCATAGCAAAACGTCAAACTGCGAGTGGGAAGTGGGAATGAAAACGAGAAACAACAAGCAAACAATAACTACAGTTATTTTTATGTCTCGCAGTTCGCAGTCGCCGTTGACAAAATGTGCAAACAAAGTTTGTGAAATTGAATTGAAATCGATTTTTTTTATTTTTATTTTTTTTTTCCAGTTTGTTACATTTTTTTTCATTTGTTACACTTTTTGGAAAAAATTGTTACACTTTTGAAAAAGTCTGCGGCAACACTTATATACAAAGATGATACAACTAATAGAGATATGGCATTGCGCATGATGCCAAACAAAAGTCAAACCATCGTCAAACTCCCCGTGTTCTTTTGACATAGGTGCGCAGAACAAATCGAAAATAAACATGGCATTGCGCACATACGATGAACGAAATCGGGTTTCAAACTATTGTGACGTCACGCCATACAGAAATTATATGGGTAAGTATTTTTAGGGCGTATTTCACTCTGTTTCCCTTAATAAGAATTTAAATTAATAATAATTATTCAATAAATAATATAATATACAAACGGTTGGCTGTTCGGTTTTTGGATGTTACAGCGACATGCGTAATAAATTGACTATAGTTTTCATACATTTCCTGAAAGAAATTCAAATCTATGCGAGCAGTGGACTTCGTTCTGCAAAAAAGAGGAGAAATCAATATTAAAACTGCTCGCATTTGCGGCTTACATTTTGTTAAAGAAGATTTTGAAAATAATATGAAGTTTGAAATGGGTAAGTTGAAAAATATAACAATTCAATGCTAGATTCAATAAAAACTTTCTTGAATTGGTCTTACAGTAAAACATCATCTGAAACCTGATGCAGTTCCAACAGTTTATTCTGAAGCTCAAATTAATGAATCAACTGACCAAGTGAACGAGTTGCTGGAAGTAGCAGTTGAGTTGTCGGAAAATAAAGCCGATGAAGGAATCGAAAATGGCTTCAAAGAGGACATTCAAAAGGCACAACAGCCTGAAGTTGACGAAATAACTCACCAAGAGTACAAGTTGCTGAAAATAGCACTTAATTTAGAGTCCGATACTCCGATATCTTCCAACAAAACGGTGAACAGCTACAACTACTTACTGTGCAAGAGGCTCAAATTAATGAGTTAACTGAACAAGTGTAAGTACATTATTAGTTTTAACATTTTAACTTAAAAGAATGGGAAGCCACAATTGATTATTAAAAATTCATTTAACATACTTACATTAAGAAAATCATTACTCAAAGAAAATGACGTCGTTAAAAAAAGGCAGTGATTGGTGAAAACAAAATCAAAACCTTAGAGGCTTAGGTGAAAAAGGCCGGGTTCCATCAATCCAACTTGGAAGCAAAACTGCTTCAAATTTTTACTCCCGGCCAAATAAAAAACTTCGACTGGGTTGGAAAAGATAAACATGGTCAGAAGAGGATATAGCTCGATGTATAATGCTCTATTCGGCAAACTCTCGAGCTTACAAACTATTGAGGAAGAAAAACTTACCTCTTCCTGCCATCAGAACCCTTCAAAATTGGGCTCAGAAGCTAAATATAAATATAACCCCAGGTCTCATAATGCCAGTAGCAAAAATTATGAAAGCAGCGCAGGAGCTAACGCAAAACCAAAAGCTTTGCGTTCTTAGCTTCGATGAAATGAAGATTAAAGAGGCATACTGCTATGACGAACTTCGGACACTACCTACACTTAAACCAGCATCTTCTGTGCAAGTAGGGATGCTAAGAGGTAAATATTTAATTAAAATCATTTTTAAAGTGTTCATAATATTCCCCACATCAGGTTTAATAGGAAAATGGAAGCAACCCATTTTCTACGATTTCGACTGCAAGATGACAAAAAATACTTTGGTTAATATTTTTGAAACTGTGGGTTCTTGTGGTTTCACAGTAGTTGCAATCACAAGTGTCTTAGGTGGGCTAACAGAGGACTCTATACGGAACTCAATGTTAGCTTGGAAAACCTTGGTAAGCAAATGATTAAAAAGAAATCCTGCATAACTCATCTTATTTGGTTAATAGGTTTTTATTCAGAGACAGAAAAATTGACGTGTTTGCCGACGTTCCCCACTTAATTAAGCTTATACGGAATCATTTCATTGACCACGGGTTTTTGGTCAACGGAATGGTAGTTAAGAAGGATATTATTCTGAAGCTCCTTTCATTAACTTCGGGAGAGTTGAGTATTACTCATAAAATTCAAGCAGAAAGACAGAAGGTCAAACTGGCAACAAAATTGTTTTCCCACAGCCCACACTGTCGCTAAAGCGTTATCCCGAGCTGTTGATCTTGGGCAACTCGAAGATGAAACTTGGGAGGAGAGCTATAAGCTATTTAAATATATATAATTCACTGAAGAAAACGATCATAACATTATACATACATTACATATGTCTAATGTGCAGATTAATGATGGTTCTACGTCATGAACGTCAGGTCACCCTACAGTGATTCTGGGGAAAGAGTTCACGCCTACGGACAACGGACTACACTTGGAATCGCAAAACAAAATACTAGACGATATGACGGAACTAATATTCAATATGCGAGTAGTAGTAAAAAATTCTTTACTTAAATTTCAAAAAGGTAAGAATATATAAATTCCATTAAACGCAATCAATTAACGTATTTAATTTTTTTAAGGTATTGTGCAATCTAACATCGCTTTGAAAATATTGCACAAAGATGTAAAGGAGCGTTCTGGGGTAGGCTTTATTATGACTTACCGACTGAACGAAGACGTCCGGAAAACTTTTTCATAGTCATAAGGTCTAAAGGTGGTCTACATGACCATCCTGATCGACAAGAATTCAAATATAGGCTCAGGTCGTACATTCTTGTTTCTTGGTCACAACGAAGGCGCTCTTTCGGAAAATGGTAACGTTGGTGTCGATGATACACCAGATTATGGATTCGAAGAAACTTCTCTTTCAGGTTTGACTTAAGTACCTACATATTTCAAAACAGATTATTGATATTAATACATTATTCTCATTTCATTTTTTAGGAAGGAAAGGATCTTCATCGTGGTTAAAGTCAAAAAACCGGTTCTAAACGATTCGGTTCCAGAAGAAAATCTGCCACTCCATTATGACGGTTTGGAAAACTTGGCAGGGGCAGGCTACATTTGTCACCGGTTGAAAAACAAAATACCCAACCTTGAGCAAGGTGCTCAAAACGAAAGCTCTTGGGTCAATCATTTTGACGAAGGTGGACTGTCTAAGCCAAGCACAGCCCTGATGAACCAATTAGCTTACATGGGCAACGTTTTTAATGCTGTAAACGGAGAAGGCTCTGGCTTATATATAAATGTAAACTACATACAGCATTTGCTCGAGGTTGCTGCGAAGGCAAATATTGACTGCGACGAAAAAATAAAAAAAATATTCTTTCGTTCTCGGATGTACCTACTTCCGAATAAGGAAACTAAATCGCGAAATAGTCGAAAATAAACGTTCGAGAAAACGAAAGTGTAACAAAATAATAAATTAAAAAGACATTTCCTTAAAGAAAAACACAGTAACGTCTTGTTATTATTTATTTTTTTCAAACAATATTACAGGTTACTACAAAATGGAAAAAGGACATAACACATTAGCTTTGTTTGTTGAGCCCTGAAGTCACCCTGGGGTCGCCACAGCACGTTTTTTGAATTACCTCAACTCACCCTCAATACGAAATTCTCTGTTTTTTTAAACCTGGGGTCGCCCTGAAGTCACGCTGGAGTCGATCTTGCTATTTAGCTGGAGCGAGTTGAGGTAACGAATCAGCTGTTGAAGTGACTTTTACTGTCAAGCATTTCTTGTGTATTTTTGATTTTGCATGTCTTTTTTTCGATAAAACTAAATGAAATGCAAGTGAATGCATTTATTTTGATGAAAGTAAGTACAAATCGAACAAATAAAACAAAATGGAAGCTTTTGATTTTGTGCGTTGTGAAAAATATACAATCAGCAGCCCTAATGCGTTTTTTGAGAAGGAGAAAACCCAGGTTTTCTTGACAACTCTTGGAGTTGTCAAGAAAACCTGGGGCGACCCTGGGTAAAGTTCAACAAACAAAGCTATTGTTTAAGTTAAATTTTTTCAGAAAATTCACAAAGCATATATTATTGTAGTTCATTAAATATTAAAATGAAACATAAACACAATGCTTTAATTTTCTTGGAGCAACTTCAACTACCTTGGCATGTTTCATGAATTTCGAATGAATAATCCTCCTAAATGCTGACAATTTTATGAGCGTCTTTGTGATATCTACCTTCGGAAACAGAAGTTGAAAACTATCGGTGTCCTCTTATCAAACAAAGCACGAGTACCTATAATCAATAATAATGTTGGCTTCACCAAAGACCAACATAAACTAGTTAAAATATGTATCCGTAGCGGGTCAGATTAGCGTCCACTGGCACTGGATAGCCCTATTTCAAAATAAAACACAAACAAAATAATGATTATTGTCTATTTTTAGACAAACGCCTGAGATGTTATTGAACCTCTTTGTCAATCAATTCCGATTTGCTTTGCGGGTATCCTACAATATTTTGATTTCCTTCTCCTCTTAAATGGATTGTTGTTTGTTACTTGTGTATTTAATTAGATTCTGTTGCAAGACATTAAAGTTGTGAATTGTGATGCAATTGTTCCGGCAATGTAAATAATTTTTTTTCTCTTACCAAAATATATTGATGGAAGACTTCACTCACATTTTCGTAAACGTACATAATATAGATGGCTGGGCGCTGTATGAATAGGGTAGATCCTGATTGGTATCAACCTGGCGATGCCCAGCGTTGCAACTGTTTTATACACATCAATTGTGCTTATTTTACCTCCTAGTTTTCTTCCATATGCTCCACATGACCCAGCCATCTAAGCCGCTGTATTTTCAGCTTCTTAACCAAGTCAATGTCGCTGTATAGTCCGTACAGTTCGCCATTGAATCTTCTCCTCCATACTCCATTGATACATACAGGACCGAATATCACCCGTAGAATCTATCTCTCAAAGCACCCCAGCCTGTATTCATCCGATTGTGTCAGTGTCCACGCTCCTGCCCCATACAGCAGGACTGGGATGATAAGGGTCTGGTATAGTGTCTCCTTGGTCCTTTGAGAGAGGGCTTTTCTACTAAGATGCCTTCTTAGCCCGAAGAAACAGCGATTGGCAAGAGTGATTCTTCGACTGATCTCTTCACTGATGTTGTTCTGAGAGGCTATAATGGAACCCAAATAGACAAAGTCCTTGACAACCTCAAAGTTATATCTGTCCATTCTGACGTTTTGTCCGAGGCTACGGTGATGATCTATTTCAACCGAGGACAGCATATACTTTGTTTTATCTTCATTTACATCCAGACCCATTCGAGCCACTTCCACTTCAATACTTGCGAATGCTCCACTGACAATGCTGAATGCTCCACTTCGTTCTTCCAAAAATGTCAATATCATCAGCATAGCCGAGTAATTGAACGGATCTAAAAAAAATCGTACCGCTGGTATTGACATGCGAGTTGCGTACGATTGCCTCAAGAGTGATGTTGAAGAGGTTACATGACACTGCGTCACCCTGTCGTAAGCCTTTCTCGACATTAAATGAGTCGGTGGTGTTCTTACCATCCTTGACGGAGCAGCGCGAGTTTTCCATAGTCATCCTGCACAATCGAACGAGTTTAGCAGGGATGCCAAGAAGTGACATGGCTCTGTATAGTTCGTTCCTGTTCACGCTGTCATAGGCGACTTTTAAATCGATAAAGAGGTGGTGAGTATCGATCTGGAATTCTTGGGTCTTTTCCAAAATCTGCCGAAGTGTCGACGGTTGACTTACCGGGCCTGAAACCACACTAATAGGGGCCAATCAGTTCACGTGCGAAAGGGTTCAGACGTTCACACAGAATGGCCGCCAAGATTTTGTAGGCGACATTTAGGAGTATTATACCTCTGTAGTTGGCGCAGCTTAGAGTATCTCCTTTCTTGATGATAGGGCACACAATGCTGAGGTTCCATTCGTCAGGCATACTTTCATCCGACCAGATTATACAGATGAGTTGGTGACTTGGTGTATGCTCCTCACCACGTCAACTCCCTCTGCTTTGAAGAGTTCAGCAGTAAGGCCATCCGCTCCAGTAGCCTTGTTGGACTTTAGTTTAGATATTGCTATCCGAACTTCTTCTTGGTCGGGTGAACGGAAATTTTGTTCATCATCATCCAAATCGAATGGATCATTCTGCCTGACAGCGATTAGTTGGTTGTCTTCATCGTTTAAAAGTCTACAGGAGTGTTCTTTCTAAATTCTCGGCACCGACTGTGTATCTACTATGACAATCCCATCCTCGTCTCTACATGCTTCCGCTCGGGCTTTGTAATCCTTGGACGAATGCTTTACCCTTTGGTAGAACTTTCGAACATTGCTTCTGCCGTAGCACCCCTCAATAGATTCAAATATTCGTTTTTCCAGTTCTCTTGTTATACCCTATTCCATAGAATGGGTATATTGTATTTGGTGTGGAGTTTGTAACATAGAGAAATAGTACCGTTAGGTATAGAAAAATATATATATATTCTGACTCAGAATCAAAAGCCTAGTCGATTTAGCAATGTCCGTCTGTCCGTCCGTCGGTCCATATGTTTACTCTTTAGAGGTCGCAATTTTTGAGCTAGAAAGCTGAAATTTGGATAATATAATCTTTGGTTAGAGAGTAAGACTAGGTTCTTGAACCGGTAAAATCCGCCCACTATCCCCATTTTTTATGAACAACCTCATGATTAAAATTCAAAGAAAAAAAAAATTTTTTCGTTGAAAAATTAAATGAAAAAACAACAACAAAAGTTGTTGCTTTTAAATTCAATACGAGCATGTACCAAGTTGGATGTTTAGATTATAAAAAATAAAATAAAGAATTCCGTGGCATGAGTGCGTTTCGCCCAAGTATGAACGGTGGGCTCATCAGTTAGATGCCGTTCATACTCTTCTAAAACGCACTTTGTTCGATAAAATCGACACTGTATATAATTTTTTTTTTTTTCTTTGAATTTTAATTATCAATTACTTGGCAAAACGAGCATGGCATTTATTAGGGTTTATGCTGTTTTATAAAGCTCCCTAAAAAATATATAATTTACAGTGTAGTTTTGCACTAATATATATTAAAGAGAAAAACATTAAATTTTGTCGGTATTACTTGCACATAAGCGTCTTATGTATGAAATCAAAAAAATTGATTTTGGGCATGGCTGCAGCGCCCACTTTTCACTAGAAACTATTAAAAAATTGTTTTTGTAAATAAACGTTATTTATAATGATTCCGCAAGCCAAAATTTTGCGTCTCTTAATAGAAACTAAAAAGTTTGTGTATGAAAAGAAATGTTTGAATTTTGGGTGTGGCTTACGCCCACTTTTCATGAAAGAACGAAAAACGTAGTCTCAAAAATTTAAGGTACTTCCAATATTCAATTTAAACCTTTTTCCTTCCATTCGTTATTTGAGAAATATATCTCTACATTTTCTTGTGTAAATTTGTTCAATACGCCCACTTTTGAAGGCGTGATTTTGATAAAATACCTTTGTTCAGGTAAGATTGTTTAAAAACTATTCGATTCAGCTGTAGTCTTACATATATGCCTAAATACTGATCAAAGCTCAGTTAGTGATTCAAATTTTTAAGACACCCCCACTTTTAAGGGGCGTTTCCGTCAAAAGTCGTATAATGCATCAATTTTTTAACTTTTTTTAACTATCGGTCGCAGTTTTGAAGTAAAAAGATGAACACTTAGATTAATATTCCTTGGTTACGTTACAGAATGTGGTCCAAGAATTGTTAAAAACACCCACAATCGCTATTTCCATTCAAAATCTAATTTTTTAAAATTTAAGTTTTGTCTTGCTTTGTTCAAATCGATCTGCAAGAATAAAATTGAATGTCACTAAGCTCATACCAATTGCCTTGGCAATACAAAGGTGCACGCCTTTTTTATTGTGCCAGCACTATTTGAACATCACGCCACACAAAACTAATGTTATTGAATTTTTTTCTGTCTGCTAAAGAAGAATTTTGTTTCTGAAAATGAAACATCGGCTGGCTGCGGGAGGCAGACGCATACACATACAAAAATATAGGGAAAAGAGTATCGAACAGTTCGTTGCAAACGTACTGAAGCTCTCGCTTATGTTTTTCCTTCTGAAAAGGCGATGTTCCTCTTTCCTCTTTTGCTGGTATACCGCACGAGAAGCGCTCTTGGCAGCTCTAGTTTCGGCATTCAGAACTGCATGATAGGCTTCGTCTTTGGCCAAGAAAGCGAGCCTGCACTCATCATCGAACCAGGTGTTTTGTTGTGGTCGGCTAATGAAACCCAAAACATCCGTGGCAGCGGTTTTGATGGCCATTCTGCAATGTTGCCACTGGGCCTCAGGGTTTGGCGCATATGCCAGGCTTGTCGAGGGATAAGAGGAGACATGGTTGGCAAAGGTTATGGCGGTCTCTTGCGATTGTTACTTCGCACCATCAACCTTTCTCACAGTGGATGCTCGATTCTGCGGTCTGGTGGAGATCCGCATTCGCACTTTAGCTACAACAAGGTAGTGTTCCGAGTCTATGATGGCCCCTCGGAAAGTGCGGACATCCATGACACTGGAGGCATGTCTGCTATCAATCGCAATATGATCAATTTGGTTGACGGTATTTTGATCAGCAGACCGCCAGGTTCCCTTGTGTATATTGAGGTGTGGGGAATATGTTCTAGCTAAGATGACACTTCGCCCCGCAACTAAGTCGATTAGCCTGTGTCCGTAACTGGAGGTGTTTTTGGCGTTAAAATCACCAAGAACAATCTTAGTGTCATACTTCGGGCATTCATCATACGTCTTCTCGAGAAGATCGTAGAATTCTTCTTTGGTCGTGTCATCTTTTTCCTCCGTGGGGGCGTGGACGCAGATCAGGGAGATGTTGCTGAATTTGGATTTAATGCGGATTGTGACAATGCGTTCGCTTATGCCACGAAACCCTAAGACTTCTTGCCTAAGCCTTCCTCTTATCACAAATCCGCATCCAAATAGCCGCTGTTTTCTTGTCCTGTAGCACTTGCCGTAGTAGATGTCACAGTTTTTCATCCTCCTTGTGCCTTCACCATCCCATCGCACTTCTTGGATGGCTGTGATGTTGGCTTTGACACCATCTAGGGCTTCCACTAATTGGTCGGCTGCACGTGGTCTGTTAAGGGTCCGGACATTCCACGTGCAGAACCGAAATTCGTTGTCCTTGTTTCGTTTGCTAGGGTCGTCATCAGTAGGGTGATCCATATCCGAGGCAGTTGGTTGTTTCGGAACAAAATGTTTTTTAGGTGGTAGGGAAGTTACCCCGACGCATAACCCCCAAAACTGGGGGACCAAGCCCTATGCTGCTCTCTTTGGACAAAAGGAGCTGGATAAATCCAGAGTCAGTAACCCACTTCGGGGATAAGAGAGCTCCCGTTGGTCCTATATAGGCTCATCCGCCACATTCTCTATTTCACTACCTTGACTAATAGTAGTGAAAAGACCCAAAGACCTGAGCTCCGAATATGTCGAAGTAGCTCAATGGGGTGCCTACCATGCTGTCTGTAAGCGTCGCCGTCGGTTCACTTAATTGGAAGCTCAGCCGCTGGTCGCTTGCTTTCTGAGGGATTCGTACAGAATAAACTGCTACCCAACAAGAGAAACAGAGGAGCTTTATGGCAGGGCAGTTATAGTGTAGCTATTTTCCCGTGATCAACACTCGCGCTTATAAGTTCAGCAAGTCAAGTGGACCAGTACCCGATGGCTTCCACTAGGAGGTAAAATAAGCACAATTGATGTGTATAAAACAGAAGTTGAAAACTATCGGTGTCCTCTTATCAAACAAAGCACGAGTACCTATAATCAATAATAATGTTGGCTTCACCAAAGACCAACATAAACTAGTTAAAATATGTATCCGTAGCGGGTCAGATTAGCGTCCACTGGCACTGGATAGCCCTATTTCAAAATAAAACACAAACAAAATAATGATTATTGTCTATTTTTAGACAAACGCCTGAGATGTTATTGAACCTCTTTGTCAATCAATTCCGATTTGCTTTGCGGGTATCCTACAATATTTTGATTTCCTTCTCCTCTTAAATGGATTGTTGTTTGTTACTTGTGTATTTAATTAGATTCTGTTGCAAGACATTAAAGTTGTGAATTGTGATGCAATTGTTCCGGCAATGTAAATAATTTTTTTTCTCTTACCAAAATATATTGATGGAAGACTTCACTCACATTTTCGTAAACGTACATAATATAGATGGCTGGGCGCTGTATGAATAGGGTAGATCCTGATTGGTATCAACCTGGCGATGCCCAGCGTTGCAACTGTTTTATACACATCAATTGTGCTTATTTTACCTCCTAGTGGAAGCCATCGGGTACTGGTCCACTTGACTTGCTGAACTTATAAGCGCGAGTGTTGATCACGGGAAAATAGCTACACTATAACTGCCCTGCCATAAAGCTCCTCTGTTTCTCTTGTTGGGTAGCAGTTTATTCTGTACGAATCCCTCAGAAAGCAAGCGACCAGCGGCTGAGCTTCCAATTAAGTGAACCGACGGCGACGCTTACAGACAGCATGGTAGGCACCCCATTGAGCTACTTCGACATATTCGGAGCTCAGGTCTTTGGGTCTTTTCACTACTATTAGTCAAGGTAGTGAAATAGAGAATGTGGCGGATGAGCCTATATAGGACCAACGGGAGCTCTCTTATCCCCGAAGTGGGTTACTGACTCTGGATTTATCCAGCTCCTTTTGTCCAAAGAGAGCAGCATAGGGCTTGGTCCCCCAGTTTTGGGGGTTATGCGTCGGGGTAACTTCCCTACCACCTAAAAAACATTTTGTTCCGAAACAACCAACTGCCTCGGATATGGATGACCCTACTGATGACGACCCTAGCAAACGAAACAAGGACAACGAATTTCGGTTCTGCACGTGGAATGTCCGGACCCTTAACAGACCACGTGCAGCCGACCAATTAGTGGAAGCCCTAGATGGTGTCAAAGCCAACATCACAGCCATCCAAGAAGTGCGATGGGATGGTGAAGGCACAAGGAGGATGAAAAACTGTGACATCTACTACGGCAAGTGCTACAGGACAAGAAAACAGCGGCTATTTGGATGCGGATTTGTGATAAGAGGAAGGCTTAGGCAAGAAGTCTTAGGGTTTCGTGGCATAAGCGAACGCATTGTCACAATCCGCATTAAATCCAAATTCAGCAACATCTCCCTGATCTGCGTCCACGCCCCCACGGAGGAAAAAGATGACACGACCAAAGAAGAATTCTACGATCTTCTCGAGAAGACGTATGATGAATGCCCGAAGTATGACACTAAGATTGTTCTTGGTGATTTTAACGCCAAAAACACCTCCAGTTACGGACACAGGCTAATCGACTTAGTTGCGGGGCGAAGTGTCATCTTAGCTAGAACATATTCCCCACACCTCAATATACACAAGGGAACCTGGCGGTCTGCTGATCAAAATACCGTCAACCAAATTGATCATATTGCGATTGATAGCAGACATGCCTCCAGTGTCATGGATGTCCGCACTTTCCGAGGGGCCATCATAGACTCGGAACACTACCTTGTTGTAGCTAAAGTGCGAATGCGGATCTCCACCAGACCGCAGAATCGAGCATCCACTGTGAGAAAGGTTGATGGTGCGAAGTAACAATCGCAAGAGACCGCCATAACCTTTGCCAACCATGTCTCCTCTTATCCCTCGACAAGCCTGGCATATGCGCCAAACCCAGAGGCCCAGTGGCAACATTGCAGAATGGCCATCAAAACCGCTGCCACGGATGTTTTGGGTTTCATTAGCCGACCACAACAAAACACCTGGTTCGATGATGAGTGCAGGCTCGCTTTCTTGGCCAAAGACGAAGCCTATCATGCAGTTCTGAATGCCGAAACTAGAGCTGCCAAGAGCGCTTCTCGTGCGGTATACCAGCAAAAGAGGAAAGAGGAACATCGCCTTTTCAGAAGGAAAAACATAAGCGAGAGCTTCAGTACGTTTGCAACGAACTGTTCGATACTCTTTTCCCTATATTTTTGTATGTGTATGCGTCTGCCTCCCGCAGCCAGCCGATGTTTCATTTTCAGAAACAAAATTCTTCTTTAGCAGACAGAAAAAAATTCAATAACATTAGTTTTGTGTGGCGTGATGTTCAAATAGTGCTGGCACAATAAAAAAAGGCGTGCACCTTTGTATTGCCAAGGCAATTGGTATGAGCTTAGTGACATTCAATTTTATTCTTGCAGATCGATTTGAACAAAGCAAGACAAAACTTAAATTTTAAAAAATTAGATTTTGAATGGAAATAGCGATTGTGGGTGTTTTTAACAATTCTTGGACCACATTCTGTAACGTAACCAAGGAATATTAATCTAAGTGTTCATCTTTTTACTTCAAAACTGCGACCGATAGTTAAAAAAAATTTAAAAAATTGATGCATTATACGACTTTTGACGGAAACGCCCCTTAAAAGTGGGGGTGTCTTAAAAATTTGAATCACTAACTGAGCTTTGATCAGTATTTAGGCATATATGTAAGACTACAGCTGAATCGAATAGTTTTTAAACAATCTTACCTGAACAAAGGTATTTTATCAAAATCACGCCTTCAAAAGTGGGCGTATTGAACAAATTTACACAAGAAAATGTAGAGATATATTTCTCAAATAACGAATGGAAGGAAAAAGGTTTAAATTGAATATTGGAAGTACCTTAAATTTTTGAGACTACGTTTTTCGTTCTTTCATGAAAAGTGGGCGTAAGCCACACCCAAAATTCAAACATTTCTTTTCATACACAAACTTTTTAGTTTCTATTAAGAGACGCAAAATTTTGGCTTGCGGAATCATTATAAATAACGTTTATTTACAAAAACAATTTTTTAATAGTTTCTAGTGAAAAGTGGGCGCTGCAGCCATGCCCAAAATCAATTTTTTTGATTTCATACATAAGACGCTTATGTGCAAGTAATACCGACAAAATTTAATGTTTTTCTCTTTAATATATATTAGTGCAAAACTACACTGTAAATTATATATTTTTTAGGGAGCTTTATAAAAAAGCATAAACCCTAATAAATGCCATGCTCGTTTTGCCAAGTAATTGATAATTAAAATTCAAAGAAAAAAAAAAAATTATATACAGTGTCGATTTTATCGAACAAAGTGCGTTTTAGAAGAGTATGAACGGCATCTAACTGATGAGCCCACCGTTCATACTTGGGCGAAACGCACTCATGCCACGGAATTCTTTATTTTATTTTTTATAATCTAAACATCCAACTTGGTACATGCTCGTATTGAATTTAAAAGCAACAACTTTTGTTGTTGTTTTTTCATTTAATTTTTCAATGAAAAAATTTTTTTTTTCTTTGAATTTTAATCATGAGGTTGTTCATAAAAAATGGGGATAGTGGGCGGATTTTACCGGTTCAAGAACCTAGTCTTACTCTCTAACCAAAGATTATATTATCCAAATTTCAGCTTTCTAGCTCAAAAATTGCGACCTCTAAAGAGTAAACATATGGACCGACGGACGGACAGACGGACATTGCTAAATCGACTAGGCTTTTGATTCTGAGTCAGAATATATATATATTTTTCTATACCTAACGGTACTATTTCTCTATGTTACAAACTCCACACCAAATACAATATACCCATTCTATGGAATAGGGTATAACAAGAGAACTGGAAAAACGAATATTTGAATCTATTGAGGGGTGCTACGGCAGAAGCAATGTTCGAAAGTTCTACCAAAGGGTAAAGCATTCGTCCAAGGATTACAAAGCCCGAGCGGAAGCATGTAGAGACGAGGATGGGATTGTCATAGTAGATACACAGTCGGTGCCGAGAATTTAGAAAGAACACTCCTGTAGACTTTTAAACGATGAAGACAACCAACTAATCGCTGTCAGGCAGAATGATCCATTCGATTTGGATGATGATGAACAAAATTTCCGTTCACCCGACCAAGAAGAAGTTCGGATAGCAATATCTAAACTAAAGTCCAACAAGGCTACTGGAGCGGATGGCCTTACTGCTGAACTCTTCAAAGCAGAGGGAGTTGACGTGGTGAGGAGCATACACCAAGTCACCAACTCATCTGTATAATCTGGTCGGATGAAAGTATGCCTGACGAATGGAACCTCAGCATTGTGTGCCCTATCATCAAGAAAGGAGATACTCTAAGCTGCGCCAACTACAGAGGTATAATACTCCTAAATGTCGCCTACAAAATCTTGGCGGCCATTCTGTGTGAACGTCTGAACCCTTTCGCACGTGAACTGATTGGCCCCTATTAGTGTGGTTTCAGGCCCGGTAAGTCAACCGTCGACACTTCGGCAGATTTTGGAAAAGACCCAAGAATTCCAGATCGATACTCACCACCTCTTTATCGATTTAAAAGTCGCCTATGACAGCGTGAACAGGAACGAACTATACAGAGCCATGTCACTTCTTGGCATCCCTGCTAAACTCGTTCGATTGTGCAGGATGACTATGGAAAACTCGCGCTGCTCCGTCAAGGATGGTAAGAACACCACCGACTCATTTAATGTCGAGAAAGGCTTACGACAGGGTGACGCAGTGTCATGTAACCTCTTCAACATCATTCTTGAGGCAATCGTACGCAACTCGCATGTCAATACCAGCGGTACGATTTTTTTTAGATCCGTTCAATTACTCGGCTATGCTGATGATATTGACATTTTTGGAAGAACGAAGTGGAGCATTCAGCATTGTCAGTGGAGCATTCGCAAGTATTGAAGTGGAAGTGGCTCGAATGGGTCTGGATGTAAATGAAGATAAAACAAAGTATATGCTGTCCTCGGTTGAAATAGATCATCACCGTAGCCTCGGACAAAACGTCAGAATGGACAGATATAACTTTGAGGTTGTCAAGGACTTTGTCTATTTGGGTTCCATTATAGCCTCTCAGAACAACATCAGTGAAGAGATCAGTCGAAGAATCACTCTTGCCAATCGCTGTTTCTTCGGGCTAAGAAGGCATCTTAGTAGAAAAGCCCTCTCTCAAAGGACCAAGGAGACACTATACAAGACCCTTATCATCCCAGTCCTGCTGTATGGGGCAGGAGCGTGGACACTGACACAATCGGATGAATACAGGCTGGGGTGCTTTGAGAGATAGATTCTACGGGTGATATTCGGTCCTGTATGTATCAATGGAGTATGGAGGAGAAGATTCAATGGCGAACTGTACGGACTATACAGCGACATTGACTTGGTTAAGAAGCTGAAAATACAGCGGCTTAGATGGCTGGGTCATGTGGAGCATATGGAAGAAAACGCTCCTGCCCGACGAGTCTTCAATTCCAACCCGGAGGGCCGACGCAGTTCTGGAAGATCCCATCTAAGGTGGCGCGATCAAGTGGAAAACGACCTCAACCAACTTTTTGTGCGCAACTGGAGGCCACTGGCAAGGGACCGGCCTAGCTGGCGAGGATTGTTTGTTGAGGCCGTGGTCCACAATGGACTGTCTGCGCCACCTTAAGTAAGTAAGTAAGTATAGAATAGCTCCCAGTCACATAGCTGGGTTCTGATTATGATGGCCATGATAATCAGCTATATGAGGTCGCGTATTCATAAAATGTTATAGTATTCTTACTGAATTTATTCAAAACACACAATTTGTATTTCCTTATAATTTTCTCAGAATATGTATATTTTTGGACTTCATACAACGGAAATTACATATTTGTTTATGCCTAAATAGAAAAAATAATAATAATTTTAGAAATACTAACCCAAAGACTGCCAATCTGCCATTGTTTTGCATACCTTTCAAATACTGAACGCTAAACGTCAAATTTGCGTGTTCTTATGACGTACATGCGCAGAACGCCAAACAAATTATACAAAGAAACAAATGAAAACGTGAAGGCGTTATCTTTTTAGTTGTATCATGCCACTGCATGGTCTCTCTTTTTGCCTACAAGCTGAAAATCAGCTGATGTGCCATTTATTCTGCTTTTTAAATGTGAGCAGTAAACACATCACAAAAATAAATGGCACACACACGGATGGTTGCCATTGCCATCACAAAATGCACAGACAGAGATGTACACGTATTCACAGGCACGAACAAATATTTTGAGGTACACAGGCAAGAGGAGTACGAGTTGTTGGTCTGTATTGGTCTGTGATGCAGGAACTATTAAATACATTATTAAAGAGTACATACATAACAGGATTATAGTGGATCGGTTAATCGGATCATGTTGTTTAGTTAGGATATCAAAGCATATTTTCGTGGCTCGGTAAAAAGTGCCAGTCGGTAAAAAGTTGTTGTTATCAGAAGTGCCTGAAAAAAAAAATTGTAACCAGTAAAGTTCTGGTGCGTGAATTTGTTTTGTTTCAAATAAAAATTATTAAAATATTATTAATTTATGTGTGTTATTTTAGTGTTCGAAACTAAATCGTGGTTTTTCAATTGTCGGTACCGCAATAAATACGTTATAAACAACAAATATTAACGTAAGTTTTTTCATAAGGATTGTTGTGTTTTAGGAAAAAGTCGGTAGTCCCAAGTTTTAATTAAAAGACTGGGCCGCCGACCAGTTTTATGTGATGATTTAGTTGGTAGGGTTTAAAATCACCCTGTGGTGAGTGGCAATCGACAGCTATACTCAAAGGGCTTCCAGGACAGGAGCACACATTACCCATCTTCACCCCCTGGGACACCCCTTGTCCCCCCCGGGGAACACCATCCGCCAAGTTTTTTTTTTTTAAAGAAAAATGAAGATCGCAGTGCTTAACTCTACAGCATCTAGAAAGCTTCAAAATAAGTTTCCCGTCCAGAATTGAATGGGAAAACGATGATGTGACAAGAGACTTTAATATAACTATCTTCACAGATGGCTCCAAGATGGAGTATGGTTAGGTCCTTCCGAAACATTCCGCTGGGGGCTGTGAAGTGTATTATCTCACTTTACACCTGTAACTAATCACAGGTGGAGCAATTTGACTAATTCCATCTACTGTCGATGACGTAGAAATTAGACAGCGAAGAAGACTATGTAAATGATGGTAAAACAAAGGAAATGGAGTATGGAGGGAGGAAAAGATTCAATGACGAACTGTACGAGATATAGATACAGCGACATTGAGCTGGTTAAAAAGCTGAAAATATACATATGGCTGGGTCATGAAGAGTGTATGAACGAAAACCCACCAGCAGTTCCCGAAGACCCCATCTAAGGTGGCGCTATAAAGTGGAGAACGTAGAAGTAAGTAACAACTTTCTAACACAAACAATCAAAGGATTGGAAGAGAAGGGGATTCAATGTTGTCTTGCCAAACAGCTACCTGCTTAGGTGGTATAAAGTCTGTGCTCTGCGCCATAGCAGGACCTGGATGATGATCGTTTATTACAGGTTTCTTCTAGGTTCTTCTTGATAGGGTTTAATTTTGTAGTATTTCTTCATCAACATAAAAGAAAAAGCGGTTAGTATGAGTTATTCTACATTTGTAAACAAATTCACTTATCTACCTTACACATCTGTCAAAGGTTGAGTTCTGAAAAAGTCGGGTCGAGGGGATACGATTTTTATTGATGATATCATATAATTCATCTTGTGCTCGTTGATAATAATCAATCTTATGGTAGTGAAGGCACGGTATTTTTCCCCAATTTGTTTCGTTCTAATAACGCAAACCAGTTTAGCTGGTACGAAACAGTTCTTCTCAGCCTACGCTGTCATAAGTCGTTTTGCAAATTTGCACCCCATGGGAGACTTCCCTGAAATGAAGTCATATTGGACGAATCGATTAAATCACCAGTCTTGATAAGTTGACATTAAACAATCAGATATTTTTATTGTGGATCGGACACATGATACCGAAAATTTGTACATCCGGCTTTCGACCGACTATATTTAGCAGATGAGTTAGTTTATGTTAAGGCCAAATTCCACCACATAAGCCTAATAAGCGCCCATGCCCCTACAGAAGACAAAGACAAAACTACCAAAGAATGTTTCTACGAGCTCCTCGCCAAAACATATGAGCATGACATTAAAATCCTCTTGGAAGACTTGAATGCCAAAATTGGGAGGGAGGACGACCAGAAAACACAGCCTGCACGACACCACCACCGATAACGGACTCAGGCTCATCGATTTTGCAGCGGGAAAAAACATGGTGCTAAGCAGCACACAATTCCCACGTCCCGACATCCACAAGGGCACATGGCGATCCCTAGATGGTCGAACCTGCAACCAAATCGACCATGTTGTGGTTGATGGAAGACACTCCTCATGCATTATGAATGTCCGTACATTCCGAGGAGCAAACATTGATTCGGAAAACTACCTAGTCGGTGCAAAACTTAGGTTACGGATCTCCATGGAAGTTCTTAGGCGAACACCGACTACACCGAGGAAATTCAATGTTGGACGTCTTCAATCGGAAGAGACCGCCAATGCCTATGCCGACCAAGTATCCCTTGAGCTTGCGAGAAATCCTTCGACTGATGACATGAACCCGGAAGACCAATGGCAGCTATGTCAACAAGCCATAAGAAGTGCTGCGTCAGAGGTATTGGGCTTCTCACATCCTCCCCCCCTGGTTCGACTCCGAATGTGCTCAAGCAAACAAAGCCAAAACGGAGGCATACAAGTCGTGGCTCCAGAGAAATACTAGAGCATCCAGAAATCTCTATGTTGAGCGAAGGAAAGATGAGAAACGTCTACTCAGGAGGAAGAAAAAAGAACACCAGCAACGCGAAGCCTAGGAGATGCAGAGATGTTTTTGCAGAAAAGAGGTACGAAACTTCTATAAAAGGGTGAAACAGTCTACATCCGGTTTCACAAGCCGCCCTGGGCCCTGCAAAGATCAGGATGGAAACACCATAGTGGAAACGCAGGCGATGTTAGCCATATGGAGAGACCACTTTAACCGGTTGCTAAATGGCGATGACAGCCAAGATCCCGCCCAAGATCAACTTGTTCCAGTCAATCTAGATGATGACCAAGAACTACAGACGCCCGACCAAAATGAAATCAAAGTAGCCATCAACAGACTAAAGATGAATAAAGCAGCTGGATGTGATGGCCTTCAAGCGGAGCTTTTTAAACACGCTGAAGATGACCTGGTCAGGAGCATACACCAACTCATCTGCAAAATAGGTGCAGGGAACTAACTCCACGGGCACTACCTTCACATGGGAATTAACTTCACCACTGGTGGGAACTAATTTCACTTTTTTTTGATGAAGTTAATTCCCACCGACAGTGGGAATAAATTTCACTATTTTGTGGGAATTGATTTCACTTTTGTATGAAGTTATTTCCCTCGGTGGGTGGGAGATAACTTCACTTCTTACTACAGTAAATGATATAATTATCGTTATTGTGTTATTTAGTTTAGCATGATAAACTAAGCCCGCTTCTGCCGGCTTTGTATTATAGAATGCACTGAAACTGCACTTGCAGCGAAAATAATTAAAACCAAATGTTTTAATTATTTTCGCTGCAAATGCAGTTTCAGTGCATTCTATAATACAAGTTGAAGGAAAAAAACAAAATTTTTGCAAAGATCAACTTTAGTTTTAGTTAAAAGTTCACGCGAATTTTTAACTAAAACTAAAGTCACACATTAGTAGCGAAAATAATTAAAACAAAATGTTTGCAAAGATTAACTTTAGTTTAGTTAAAAATTCAATGCATACATATTTCTTTAATAGGTCTATCCCTTTTTGTAAAAACTTTTGCTTATAAATTATAATAAATTGCTTAGTTTTTATCTCTTGAGATTTTCAAAATTTTGATGGGAATTTATTTCACACGATTTTTTGGTGAAATTAATTCTCACTTTCGGTGGGAATTAACTTCATAAAAAAAAGTGAAATTAGTTCCCACCAGTGGTGAACTTAATTCCCATGTGAAGGTAGTGCCCGTGAAGTTAGTTCCCTGCACCTGCAAAATATGGTCGGAGGAACGTATGCGCGATGAGTGGAATCTCAGTACCATCTACCTGATTCACAAAAAGGAGACCGCCTACTCTGCGCCAACCATAGAGGCATAAGTCTTTTAAACATCGCCTATAAAATCCTGTTTATCGTTTTCTGTGAAAGTCTCAAGCCGTTTGCTGATGATCTGACAGGTCCTTACCAATGCGGCTTCAGACCTGGAAAATCTACCACCGACACCCACTACCTGTTCGTCGATTTTAAAGCCGCCTATGACAGTGTTAATAGAGTTGAACTGTATCGTACCATGTCTAACTTTAGAATCCCTGCTAAACTGATATGCCTTATCAGGATGACGCTGGAGAATGCTCGCTGTTCCGTCAAAGTTGGTAGAGACTCTATACTGAAATCTTCGAAACCACCAGAGGGCTTAAACAAGGTGACACACTGTCATGCAGCTATTTTAACATTGTGCTGGAAAATGTCATGCGGCACACCCATGCCAGTACATCAGGCACAATTTTCAATAAATCGACACAATTACTTGAGTTTGGTGACCACATTGACGTAATAGGAAGAACAAAGCGAGCAGTTACCGGTGCTTTCACTACTATGGAGTCAGCAGCAAACAGAATGGGGCTGAAAATAAACGAGGACAAGACGAAGTATATGCTTTTATCAACAAAAGTCCAATCCCACCACCGACTTGGTCAGAACGTAACCATTGATAGGTATAACTTCGAAGTAGTCAGTGAATTTGTCTACCTGAGCACTGCTGTAAACACATGCAACAACATCAGCGCTGAAATCAAACACAGACTAACTCTTGCTAATCGCTGTTTCTTTGGGCTGAGTAAGCAGTTTTAAGTTTTGTGGCGAGGTGAGGTCCAGAGAGGAGACAAGATCCCCCCTACATCCGGCGAGCTTAGCCGTGCTACGCCAGCATGCCATGGTCCCTTCCTCTGGACATTCTTTCCCTTCCTGTTCCTTACCCTTTCATTTCCTGGAATCTTTTCCTTCTTAATTCTCCTTTTGTTTCCATCCTGCACTTTTATTTTTCCTTCCCTATATCCGGTATTCAAATTTTTTGGCTTCCATTTTTCTTGCAGTTTCTGTTCCTTGGTCCATTCCGGATACACATTCCATCCTGTTCCCAAATCCAACCAATCTCCATCCTATTACCCCGTTACAAAGCTCTATCGCGAAAAACCAAGGTGACACTGTATAGAACACTCATCATCCCGGTCCTGCTATATGGTGCGGAAGCTTGAACCCTCTCCCAATCGGATGAAAAGTCACTTGGAGTCTTCGAGAGAAAAGTCCTGCGTGCGATTTATGGTCCTATCTGCGTAAATCGCGAAACCAACATTTGGAGAAGAAGATACAACAACGAACTATACGAACTGTACAGCGACAAGCCTAGCCAGAAAAAAGCTCGTAAAGTCTTCAACGCCAAACCCGAGGGAGTCAGAAGCCAAGGTAGACCTCATCTTCGATGGAGCGACCAGGTAGAGGGAGACATCCGTCAACTTGGAGTGCAAAATTGGAGACAGCAGGCTAGAGATCGAGCCGGCTGGAGAGGCATTCTCATTCTCAGCAAGGCCCAGGAGCACCACGCTCCAGTGGTGGTCATAAGTAAGTAAGAGTTAGTTTATGTTCTCAATATTTATAGCGTGCTTAAAAAGCTCAGTTTGTAGACCATCAGCATCAGACTCTAGTTTGGATTTTAGTCTGTCGATTCCTATTTTTATCTCGTTTTCTTTGAGCGGTTATGAAACTCTAAGTTGCTATCTATAGCTAAACTAGCCCAGAATGTTCATTGGAGGGATGGTGGCTGTCATCACACTCTTCTTTGCTTTACTCTTCTGCAGCAAATTGAAACCCAAATGAAACTTTACATTCCGACAACTTGGCATTTACCGTCTAGAAAACCATAGATTTCAACTTTCCTCGAACCGATTCTATCCCAATGGCAGCTCCAGGGAAGCAGTTACGACACCATGGAAACTATAGTTAGGGTGGCAGACAACTGTTCCGCTTGTGGCCTGTGGCCTGATTTACGTGCGCACATTCCACGTGCATGTGCACAAGCGTTAAACAATTTCACTGGTACTCAAGCAAAAAAAAGCTTATCTTGTTCAAGCTTAAGTATAAAATCCACCTCCATCACCAAAGAAGAAATTATATAAGATACCCACTTGCAAAGAATTAGCTTTATTTGAATAAATACAAATACAATTTGTTGAATTCAATTAGCTCAACATTAATTAGCAAGTTTTTACTGGCTCAATTTCATTCTCTCTAATGCACTTAGTGAAATTCGTTTAAGACATCTCCATGGAATAGAATTTTATATTATACTCTTATTTCAAAAACCAAAATCAAACCAATTTCCTTGGAAACGTCTCAAATCCATTAATTCTTAATTCGCTCAAGTAAAAGGTCATCAATTTGTATTATTGTCTTTGCCTGTTCTGTCTACCTATGAGAGTATCTCATTTTAATACATATACAAAATACAAGCAAATTGGATAAGATTACCAACAGAAAACAGAGATACAGTAGACTCGCGATAGCAAAAACACCATCTTACGTGAACACCGGCTAACGTGAACACTTTTTTTTACATTGACTACTCTGTAGCGTGAACAGTGTGTAAAAGCCCTATAACGTGAGCAACTTTTAAATGCGTTTCACATAACAAACATAGCTTCCTTTGATCGTTTTCGGTTTTTCAAATCGTTTTATTAATGGGGAATCCCGTTAAGGATTTTCCAGGTATTATTTACTTTAGTTTGGCATTTGTCTTAGTGCGTGGTGTTGGTTTGGCGTAATCAAAGAGAAGATTTTCTTGAAAAATGTCGCAAAAAGTAGCAAAATTCTTGTCTTTGAAGGACAAAGTAAGTGTTTTAGAAAAATTAAAAGGAGGATCAAGCGTAACCAGCTTAGCAAAACCAAACAATGTTGCAAATTCAACAATTTGCGCTATCAACAATCTCATCTTCCCTTGTCTCTTTACCCTTTAATGTTTCAATTGAACTCATTTGTGTTAAGGTTTCTTTTCAATCAAATGATCTTTTTATTATTAATGTTTATATTCCACCGAAAAGTTCTGCGTCAGTTTTTGCCGAGCTATCGTTAATTCTTGATCATATGATTGATATTGCCAGTTCAAATAGCAACATTTTACTGTTGGGTGACTTCAATTTACCTAACATTACGTGGACCCCTTCTGAAGACGAGTCCTATTTAGGAGCTGCCTTGACTTCTTCGCAACAGGAACTTCTTCTTTTGGATAACGTAACCTCTACTGACTTACAGCAAGTAAGCTGTATTAATAATTGTAGAAATCAAATTCTTGATTTAGTCTTTTCTTCTGACGCTGTTAGTACGGTAGTGATAGAATCTACCTCTGCCATTTCTAACGTAGACTCCTACCATCCCCCATTGGATATATTTTTTGATATGAGCAGCAATTTACTTAATAACAGTAATGCCGAAGACTCTTCTTATTCACTTGATTTCCGTAAAGCTGACTTTCAATTACTTTACGACAATTTGAGTGCTTCTAATATTTCGAATATTCATGTTTGCTCTAACATTGACGACGCAGTTACTCAATTCTACGAAATTTTCAATAGCTGCTTGATAAATTCAATTCCTCTTAAGATATCTAAAAATATCAACTCCAGCCATCCGTGGTACACGAAAGAGCTTAAATCTCTAGGCAACAAACGGAATAAGGCTTGGAAGTCTTACATTAAAAGTCTTTCAATTTCTGATCAAAATGTCTTCCTTGCACTTTTTGAAGAGTTTAATTTACTATCCAGAAACCTATATGCAGCATATGTGAAGGAAATGGAAATTTCGTTGAAGATTGATCCAAAGAAATTTTGGAAGTTTGTAAATTTAAAGAAGAAGTCTGATGGGTATCCAGTGAACTTTGTTTACAAAGATTCCGCTTTGACAAGCTCACCTGAGATATGCAATGCGTTTGCAAAGCATTTCAGTAAGTCCTTTATTGAAAATCCCGTCAATATAGACTTTGATTTCTTTGACTACTCCCGTGATTACCCCCAAGCCACTTTTAACAACATCCAAATTGATAATGATAAAGTTTTGCATTATCTTTCATTGCTGAAAGATGATTACTCTCCCGGTCCTGATGGCATTCCTCCTATAATATTAAAAAAATGTTCCTCCGTTTTACCTTCTCCCTTGCAATTCCTTTTCAAGCTATCCCTTAAATCCGGTATATTTCCTCAAGTATGGAAAGATTCATACATTACTCCCGTCTTCAAAAAGGGTACTAAGTCCGATATCACCAACTACATACCGATTTCTAAACTGTCTTCTATTCCAAAGCTTTTCGAACAAGTAGTTTGTGATAGCTTAACGTTTTTCTGCAAACATTTAATCTGCCATCAACAACACGGCTTCATGCAGAAGCGGTCTACTGTCACAAACTTACTAACCTTTATGAACAAGTGCTCAAGGGCATTAGAGAGTGGACAGGAGCTGGATTGTATCTACACAAATTTCTCAAAAGCTTTTGACCAACTCTCACATGAAATCATCATTTTCAAACTGAAAGCTTTAGGTTTCCCTGTAGGATTTGTTAATTGGATATATTCATATCTCAGATATAGTTAAGTTCAGAAATTCGTTTTCTAAACCTTTCCCAGCAAAATCAGGAGTCCCACAAGGCAGCCATCTTGGTCCGTTACTGTTTATACTAGCTATTAATGACGTAACTTCGTGTATTCATTCTAGTGAGATCCTTGTTTTCGCTGATGATATGAAAATTTTCAAATCTATTACCTCAGCTAATGACCGCGTAGAATTGCAAGCCGACATCGACAGATTTGCTATCTGGTGTAGCAAGAATTGTTTAAGCCTGAATCCAGCGAAATGTCAGACAATGACATTTTCAAGAAAACGGGTACCAAGTACATACGGCTATTACATTTCACAACAAGTTTTGCATCGCGTTTTTAGTTTTAAGGATCTGGGAGTAAACTTAACCCCAGACTTGAATTTCACGGAACACATCAACTTTATTGTTAAAAAAGCTAATTCCATGTTGGGATTTGTTAAAAGATGGTCCAAGGAATTTCAAAATCCTTATGTAACCCTAGCTTTATATAACTGTCATGTTCGCCCCCATCTAGAATATGCATCACAGGTATGGTCTCCTTTCTACGAAGTTCATAAGTCTAGGATAGAGGCAGTTCAGCGTAATTTTATTCGATTTGCTTTAAAAGGTCTCAACTGGGCAGATCCATACAACCTCCCACCTTACGAACACCGGATTCAACTTCTACAGATTCAAACCTTGTCACAAAGGCGTATTAACAATGATGTTATTTTTATTCACCAACTTTTAACGGGATTTTTAGACGCACCCGATCTTCTATCATGTGTAGGTTTTAATTATCGGGGAGGGGCTCATCATCTTCGTAATTTAGAGCTATTACATTGTCCCCAACACCATACTAATTATGGCATGAATGAACATCTTACCCGCATGTGCAAACTTTTCAACTCAAATAAAAGTATTGTTGATTTTAATATTAGTAAATCCTCTCTAAAAAAAACATTTAAAACCAGTGCACCACGCTCATAGTTTATGTTTTGTATGTTCTCAATGTTTTTTCTATCTATTTTGTGTAAATGTATTTGTTTATTTATTTTTTATTTTTTGTGCTTGTGTTATGCTATTTGTATATTTTGCTTACTAACAACTAACACCTTCACTAAATGATGTAGCCAGTGAGCACATAATATGTGTTGGCTAATCTCTGATTGTAAGTTAATGCTTGATATAAGCTTCTTACTCTCGAGAACTGATAGTGTAAAAAAAAAAAAAAAAAAATCGGAGAAAATTTTAAAATGTCTTAACAATACATTTCTTGGACCTGGAATGCGGAAGACCATGAAGCGTTCTGAACTTCCTAAAATGGAAAAAGCTCTTTACAGCGAGAAAAAATTATCCAGTCAATGGATTGATGGTTAAGGAAAAAGCTAAGTTTTTCCATTCAAAAATTAATGAAACTCAGGGCGATTTTAATGTGAGTGACGGATGGTTGCAAAGATTTAAGAAGCGTTATGGTGTGCTTTTTATCAATATAAGTGGTGAAAAGTTATCTTCTAGACCTGACCTTGTGGACCCTTTCAAAAACAAGCTGCAAGCCAAAATAAAAGAGCTAGGTCTATCTCACTATCAAATATACAGTGCGGATGAATCCGGATTATTTTGGAAGCTGCTTCCTGACAAGACATACGTATCACCTCAAGAAAAAAATGCTCCTGGCAGAAAAACGGAAAAAGAGCGCGTCACTTTTCTTGCTTGTACAAACGCAACAGGAGAACATAAAGTTAAGCTTTTAGTGATTGCTCTTTTAGGAATTTTAAATCTCCTGTTGACTACAGTTGCTCCAAATCGTCATGGATGACAGCTGCTATTTTTAAAAATTGGTTTCATCATTCCTTCGTACCAAAGGTAGGAAACAGATTGCAATTTTGCATTGATTTCAAATGTTTTCATGTGTAGGTCAGAACATTTTTAAAACACCAAGGGTTGCCCACCAAAGCTCTTCTTTTAATTGATAACGCTCCATATCATCCACCCGAAAACGAATTAACATCTGAGGACGGGTTAATAACTGCGATGTTTATGCCGCCGAATGTCACGCCGCTCATACAGCCGATGGACCAAAATGCTATAAGACTAACAAACACTTTTCTACAGAAATAGTCTTCTGGCATCAATTGTGGCCGAAAAAACTGATGTTATTGAAGCATTAAAAAAATTGACGTTAAGAAACGCTATTTGCTATTTAAATTCGGGTTGGCAACATCTTGAAAAAGAAATAATAGCAAAATGCTGGACGAATATTTTAAGCTCATTAAGAAATGAAAAAGACTCTGAAGAGGATATCCCTCTATAGACCAAGAGCCGAGAGCAATTTTTGGGAGTGGAGGTATAACCAAAATTGGTATACGTGTATGTGTAGATATACGCGACAATATATCAAATCGAAAAGTCTGGCAGGGTTATTTTTCAGCCGGGGCAGTAGACGGCCGTTCGAAAACGGTAATTTTTGTGTGGAAGGTATAACCACTTCAAATCATACAGAAACGATAGAGAATTGCTCACTGATTTTAAAAATCTCGGTGCCAGACGTTTTACTTTCAGCTTTCCCCTTGCCAGACGCCCACCAAAAGGAGCGAAAAATCAGTTTTTGGTGTCAGAGGTATAACCAAATGAGTGATACGTCAAAAAATCAGAAAAATTCTCCTGATTACAGATATGTGTGTCCCAGACATTTTACTTTCAGCTAACCCACCGCCAGACGCCCCTAAAGTATGCCCAAAAATCAACTTTTTTTCTTTAAGGTATAACCAAATGAATGATACACCAAAAAATCAGAAAAAATCTCCTGATTACAGGTATGTGTGTCCCAGACGTTTTATTTACAGCCTTCACCCCGCCAGACGTCCTTAAAGTATCCTGTTTTGCATTTTCTTATGAAAATTCAATTAAAACTTTTTTTTAAAAGCTATAACCATATGAAGATCATATCAAAATACTCTCCTCTTATTCCTGATTACGAATATGTGGGTCCCATACGTTTTATTTACAGCCTTCACCCCGCCAGACGTCCTTGAAGTATCCTGTTTTGCATTTTCTTATGAAAATTCAATTAAAACTTTTTTTTTAAACCTGTAACCATATGAAGATCATACCAAAATACTCTCCTCTTATTCCTGATTACAGGTATGTGTGTCCCAGACGTTTTATTTACAGCCTTCACCCCGCCAGACGTCCTTGAAGTATCCTGTTTTGCATTTTCTTATGAAAATTCAATTAAAACTTTTTTTTTAAACCTGTAACCATATGAAGATCATACCAAAATACTCTCCTCTTATTCCTGATTACAGGTACGTGTGTCCCAGACGTTTTATTTACAGCCTTCACCCCGCCAGACGTCCTTAAAGTATCCTGTTTTGCATTTTCTTATGAAAATTCAATTAAAACTTTTTTTAAGCTATAACCATATGAAGATCATACTATAGATTGTTTTTTCAATAAAGGACACTCTTTTTTAATTTTTAAAATAAATTTAACAGTTCGTATATACTCGTAAATAAAATGTTCTAATTACAAAAAAATTAACGTGATTCGGAGACGGGTTGAAATTATAATATTAGGTTTTTTGAAATTGCAGTAAATTGCCTGTAGCAACCACTTTGATAACCACTGACACTATCTGTTTTAGTAGGAAGGTTAAAGTCCGCAAATTTATATTTTCGAGATTTTCTTATACTTAGTATCTTTTGACATTTTTCTAAAGTTTTTTCATTAAACAAAACTATTTTTTCACTTTGATTTGTACTATCACTGCAATGAAGGCAACATTTAACACTCATGGTATTTGATAAATTTATAGCACCAAACACAATAGTTTATATCAATATTAAATTGATTTTTTAAAACGTTTATTTAACGAAACACTTTTTATTCAATATAATAAATCAACATTAACGCAGGAGAGATACTTATATAGAGAACAACTGACTTAAAAACAGCATAAGTCACAGATGCAATAAATGTGTAAGAGACTACTATAATTTGGCGTATTAGATAATACCAGGTAGAAAATAAACCATTTTTTTTTGTATTCGACTATTAAAATGGTAATAAAATAATTTATTGTTTTGGCGAAAATGCTGTTACTGATTTGCCGAGAAGAAGGTGCCAATATATTTTATATACAAAAACTATGTAGATTGTGTAATAATTTAAATTTTAAATTTTGGTATGATCTTCATATGGTTATAGGTTTAAAAAAATTTTTTTTTATTATTATTTTTTTTTATTATTATAATAGAAATTTTTTTTTATTCATTTTAACATAGAACCTTTGTATATAGACACTATAGTAATGGCGTCAATGAGTATAAAATTACGCGATTGTTGAACGTTGGATGTCGCTGTCAATGTGCTGGCAGAGAAAATTGCGAAGAAGAGTAGAATGTTGCAAGAATAATAGAAAATTTTGTTTAGAATGTCATATCATAAGTAATGAAATAAATGTTGAGTTGAGGTGTTTCATGGAAACTGAGTGGAATTGGTTGTATTTTACACCTATACATACAAGGAAAATCGTTTGTATGTAAATGCATAGCCAAGTAGAAAAGCAGTATTTTTGTTTAAAATGCTAATAATGTAAAATAATATATTTCAAATAAAAGCTTCTTAGCAATATTTTGTATTATTCTTGCTACATTCTATTCTTCTTCGCTTTTTTTGCTGCCAGCACATTGACAGCGACATCCCACGACGGCCTTTTGCGTAAATTTATACTCGTTTACGACAGTACTATAGTGTTTATATACAAAGATAGAACTTATAAAGCATAATTACATTTATAAATACATTGATGCATATAGTTAAATTGAATTTTCATAAGAAAATGCAAAACAGGATACTTTAAGAACGTCTGGCGGGGTGAAGGCTGTAAATAAAACGTCTGGGACCCACATATTCGTAATCAGAAATAAGAGGAGAGTATTTTGGTATGATCTTCATATGGTTATAGCTTTTAAAATTTTTTAATTGAATTTTTATAAGAAAATGCAAAACAGGATACTTTAAGGACGTCTGGCGGGGTGAAGGCTGTAAATAAAACGTCTGGGACCCACATATTCGTAATCAGGAATAAGAGGAGAGTATTTTGGTATGATCTTCATATGGTTACAGGTTTAAAAAAAAAGTTTTAATTGAATTTTCATAAGAAAATGCAAAACAGGATACTTTAAGGACGTCTGGCGGGGTGAAGGCTGTAAATAAAACGTCTGGGACACACATACCTGTAATCAGGAGAATTTTTCTGATTTTTTGGTGTATCATTCATTTGGTTATACCTTAAAGAAAAAAAGTTGATTTTTGGGCATACTTTAGGGGCGTCTGGCGGGGGGTTAGCTGAAAGTAAAACGTCTGGGACACACATCTGTAATCAGGAGAATTTTTCTGATTATTTGACGTATTACTCATTTGGTTATACCTCTGACACCAAAAACTGATTTTTCGCTCCTTTTGGTGGGCGTCTGGCAAGGGGAAAGCTGAAAGTAAAACGTCTGGCACCGAGATTTTTAAAATCAGTGAGCAATTCTCTATCGTTTCTGTATGATTTGAAGTGGTTATACCTTCCACACAAAAATCGGAAAAATTACCGTTTTCGAACGGCCGTCTACTGCCCCGGCTGAAAAATAACCCTGCCAGACTTTTCGATTTGATATATTGTCGCGTATATCTACACATACACGTATACCAATTTTGGTTATACCTCCACTCCCAAAATTTGCTCTCGGCTCTTAGACTACTAGCTGTTTTGAGAGAAAGAATTTGTTCACCGATCAACTCTCAAGAGGAACGAACACTAGAACTTTTTCACGCAATTAATCCAGAGGTTTGAACATTTTCTCTTGTATACAGAAAAACATTTGATTCGATTTGTGCCCTTCTATGTAGATCATTTTTACTTGCGATTATAGGTATTATAAGGCAAGTTATGCATTCGTAAAAAAAAAATTTTTTTTTGGACAATCAAACATAACATTACGATGATAGAGAAGTCGAAAAAAGTAGGTCCGACAATTCTGTCTGTCTGTCTGTCTGTCACGATTTTTAGTGAAAAATTAATTTTTCTCGAAAACGGCTCCTACGATTTTGATAAAACTTTCTAAATAATGTTTTCTGTGCAAACTTTATGTTTTGGTTGGAATAGATTTTTCAGGAAAAGCCTTATAACGGTACCTCCCATAAGACCGGTTTTTGAAATCCGATTTTCTCATAAGCCACTCGCCGAATTTCGATGAAATTTTTAATGTGGAAGCTCTTTTATAAACGAAATAATAGAAAATTTTAAATTTTTCAAAAAAAGTTTTTTTGAATTTTTTAAAAAAGTTTAAAATTTTTTTTTTATTTTTTGTTTTTTCCAAAAACGGTCTAATCAATTTTTTTTCAATTTTATTTTTCTGATAAAAACTACAAAGTTCTAGAAGTTGGCATACTCAAAAAAATTTGGAATATGTTTTCGAAAAGTTTTTCAAAAAAAACCGTTTTTGAAAAAACTGGTCGAACGATTTTGAAAATAAATTTCCTTAAAATTTAAAAGAACAAAAGAAATCTGATGGTTTCCTTCATTTTCTCCAAAAAACGTTTTAACTATTGATTTTTAAGTGATTAGTAAAATTTCATATGATTTTTGCATTGCCTTTTCCGAAAATTTCAATCCCCAAGACCATTTTAGCACATTAGAGCAAGTTCGTACGACCCAGCCGTGCACTTTATTTCGGTTGCTGATGTCCATGAATATAATGAAGATCTTCCAAACGACACCGAAACGAACGAGGTTTTGATCAGTGACGAATGTGAAAGCGAGGACAGTATTCTGGAAACAGCACATACCAGAATAGAGCCTAGGGAAGCAATCGACATTTTCAATAAGGCTTTGGAATGGGCTGAATATGAAAACGTTAATACAGTAGACATAAGCGTACTTAAACGACTTCGCGAAAAGGCAGCTTTCAGCCAAATAGAAAAAAAGAAAATTCAGAAAATGATGACGCATTTTTTTCATTAATTGCAACACAATTACATTTTTTCATGTACATATACATTTGAAATAAAAAAAAAAACATACATTTTAGTTGAAACAAAGGTCTAATTTATTTTAAAAATTTTAAGAACTACACCTTCGTCAACATGAACAACTTCGATAACGTGAACACGCTCGGTTTTTAATAGTTCACGTTACCTCGAGTCTACTGTATTTAAATGGGCTTCATTTTTTCGAAGGAGCGTGTGCACAATAATTATAAATGAATATACACTTTTAAGAATCGCAGTAATTGAAATGGCAAAAGTGATTTCAAATGCCACCCAGGAAAAAATATCAAATTATAAATGTTTTTCTTCAAATTAAGAGATGGCCTTGGCAGCAACGCAACCACATCTCTAAACAATAATTATTTTGCATTTAATTTATCTCGCCTACATCATTACTTTTATAAATTATACCTACCCACGTTTTTGACGTCTTTTGCGGTTCTAATTCCAATACAAACGGATACTGATACATAAATCTTAATCTCATATTTGCCAAGGAGATTATCTAGATCCAGATTATTCATTGAAGCAACAAACACAAGTTAGAGGGTATGTTGGATGTAGGTACTAATCTTTGAATGAGTCAACTTATTTGTTTGCATAGATAAAATTTTTGTGAATATTCTTTTTATAACTGTACCTTTAAATAAAATTTGATATGTTTGTCCCAGCCACTCCACGTCAAGACAATAGACAATTAGGTACAAGCTTTTCGGCTTTAAAAAATTAATTTTAAAGCTCATTAAAAGACATTGAAGACATAGAGGTAAATTCTTGGCTTACGACAAATTAAAACAAAATGATTCTTTGTAGAATCCACTTTACACAATATTGGTATAATTTGTTTTCGTTTCAAGTAATTTTTGTAGAAGACTGAACTGCACTACAGCAAAACTGCACACATGTCTTTGTATGAATGTGTATGTGTTAAGTCGCACTACGATGCAGCGGAACAGCACTTCAGCGACAATAAAGGAAAAAGTTGGTAGTTTATCCAACTTGTGCAGTGCAATTCCCCCTAGTGATGCCTTGCTTTTAGAAGATAAGGTTCAATTTGAATTGCCCCAATACCAGTGTTGTTCCTCTACGCGTCGACTTTGATTGTCTACCTTTTCACGTAGACAATTGTGTCAACAATGTAGACAATGTCGACAATGTAGGCAATGAAGACACTCCATTCCAATCTGTCATTCTTGATTATAATGTCACATGGTATATTTCGATTTAGAAAAGGTGCGTGTTTGATTTAAATTGAATATCTAATAATTCAGTCCTTTGTTGTTGAAATATGTCTGGTCTGTCTGGAAAAAAGGCTTTGATGACCTGGGTTTCCTTTTAATGAAATCTAACAACAAATATGTAGCATATTGCAGTTTATATCGAGCTTCTTGATACAGTACACTTTAATAAGCTTTAATTTAATAAGTTTTCAACAGTATTTTAACTGGCGGCCATTTTGTCAGCTGTCAAGTGATTATTTTTAGTTTGGTTTGTGATTTTAACATGTAGACTGACGTCTGAACAACGCAACGCTTCCAAATTATTTATTTTAAAAAACATGGTTGTACTCGTGAAACGATTTTCGATTTTCACAAGAAAATTTTGTTCAGCGATGAGGCTCACTTTTGGTTGGAAACTGCCGTATTTGGAGTGATGATTATCCTCAAGTGCATGTTTAGACACCGTTACATCCACAAAAACTGACTGTTTGGTGTGCTTGTGGGCTGGTGGAATAATTGTTCCGTACTTCTTAAAAACGATGCTGCCCAGAACGTTACAGTCAATGCGATTTAACGCCGCTTGATTATTTTCTGTGGGGATATGTGGAGTCGCAAGTCTACGCCAATATGCTCGAAACGATTGACCACTTGAAGGACAACAAGGCATCGAAAATTGGCCCTCCAGATTAGACTCCATCCGAGCCATCAGTGGCGGTCATATTCCAGAAATCATATTTCAATTATAATGTCATAAAATTATCTTCCGAATAAAGTAAATTTCATGTCAATTTCAAACAATCATTTTTGTTTTATTCCATTTCAAAGTTTTAAACCTTAAAAAAACACCCTTTATAAGTGAATATTATGTATTAAGGCTAAATGATTCATAAGCTTTGATTTTTGGTCAAAGTCAGATGCTTAGTCAAACCAGTATAGTGTTGGAGTCTATGCTTCGAATCAAGACACCGATCATAAACCGAATTGTCTGCTATCTTATGAAACTGAAGATCTCTTCAGTTATGCTGCGGAAAGGATACAAGTCAGAAAAATCATTTTTTTGATTTCTTGCAACAACAAAAGTTGTTGCATTTAATTTCAACTCGAGCACTAACTAATTTAAAATGTAAAACAAAAAGTAGTTCCTTTGAGTTATGTGCGTTTCGCCCAAGCATAAACGGTGGAATTAGGATTTTAGATCTCTTAACGTGATTTATATATTATATTTTAATATTTTTAACTTCAAAAATAAGATCACCGTGAACATTGTAGCACTTAGCATTATTTTATTATATCAAAAATACAAAAGGGTTGGTTTTAATCTTGACGTTTCGATAGATACATTTAAAAACATTTGTTAAATAATATTCAAACTTTAACTTCATAATAACTTTAAATTTTGTATACATATATATCAATTGGTATAATAAACTATTATATAATATTTAGATATTAATTATGTTTATTAGGATATATATGTAGCTCCAACAATCTATATATATATATAAATGGATGTATGTTTGTTTGTGTTTGTTTGTTTGTTTGTAAATATGTTATGGACTCCGAAACCGCCTATCCAATTGAGCTCAAACTTTCAGAAAATCTTTGGTATTATTTCGAGAATGTTCCTGTAAAGTTTGGTCCAAATCGATCATCCAGTTTGGCCATAAGGCGAAGGAAGACACGCCGGGTCCTTGAAAAGCTTCTATATTAGAAATTTTTAATTTAAAAAATTATTTTTGTTTTTAATGATTGTAGTTTGCGGGTGTCTTGAAGGCTAAATATTTCTTGCAAGACCAAGCTGTTTATATGGTGAAATGGGGTAAATAAATAGTAGGTATCCTATTGATTTTTTTTTAAATTTCCGATAGAAAAAGCTATATTAAAATGCTTTTTTAACGCTATCTACTGAAGTCTCTAATTTTGAAAAAAAATGCATGGTAAAGAAAATTGCAGTTAATTAGTTCATAATAACAACAATGTCTTACATAATATTGACTTAACAAAATTGAATGGAAGCTACAATATTGTGGTTCTTAATGCAGTTGAAGATAAACTTGCAGTAAAAGAAAAGAAACAGTTCGAAGGAAAAGTTTTATACATCATACATATTTTTATATGTAACTGCAAATTCAATTTTATTTACCCTTTTTTGATGCAAGTTGCATTTTAAAATACTTCAAGAACAGTAAAGATGCAAAATAATAAATATTGGAAAAGGCAAAGCAGCAACATAAAGTCTTTGGGGAGGAGGAGGGGGGATGACAGAAGTAAAAGATGAACGGCTAAACTGATTGAGTTCCTACAATTATATATTAAACGTGCTTAGTTTGTTTGTCAATGATTGGACAAAAATAAACCAAAACCAAAAAGCTTAAACGATAATCATAAATTGGTAGTTAGCGATGAAAACGCTAAACTTTTGCCTGTTGGAACATTCAACTAACGATATTGTGCAAAAGGTTTTCGTTGATTTCCTGACCAACTACAAAAATAACGGTTGGGTTGTGAACATACACCAAAAAAACGATGACGTCAACAAAATAAACTATCAGCTTCAAATTGAAATTTATGGCAAACAAATGAAATACAAATCTGTTGATACAGTTATGGAGAAGGAACAAACTATCAACTACCCAATCGAATTCTTGAACTCATTGGAGCCATATGGAATGCCATCACATGAATTAGTTGATGTTAATCCGCAATGCGCAACCTTCGGAGCTGTGTAACGGAACCAGACTTGCCGTAAAAAAAAACTCTTATCAAATTTAATCGAGGCCAAAACTATTACCGGCAAGAGCAAAGGCGAAGTTGTCCTGATTCCGCGAATACCAATGCTTTCGACAGATTTGCCGTTTAGCTTTGAACGACTGCAATTTCCGGTACGCCTAGCCTTCGCCTTCGCCTTCACCATCACAAAAGCGCAAGGACAGTCGTTAACTATTGCTGGCCTTAATTTAAAAAATGCAAGCTTTTCCCACGGCCAATTGTATGTCAGATGCTCCAGAGTTGGATCACCTAAAAATTTACACATTTATACACCTAATAAAAAAACTAAAAACATTGTATATCCGCTTGCACTGCAGTAGTAAAATAAAATAATTTTAGCATTAAAAATCAAATTAAACAATAAAAAATATAATACGACGCCTGATTTTCAAGTTATTAAATTATAACCATTCAATAATAATGACTCACATTTTCAGTAAAAAAAAGTAAACTTATGAACGGATGAACTTGAAGGAAAATTTACAGCAATTGCTATTTTTTCAACTTAAATACAACGAAAAATAAAATGCACGACTGGGTCGCACGAACTTGCTCTAATGAGTGACAGTGGTTTAGGGGCTTGAGATTTTGATAAAAATAAAATTTTCAAAATTCTTAAATAAATACTTAAACTAATTTGAGCTGAAAAAAAAGTACGCCATTTTATTTCTTGGATAAATTTGAATTTATGAGAATAAATTTATAAAAATCTGTGGAGCGGTTTTTGAGAAAAAAAGTTTTTTTTGAAAAACTTTTTGAAAAAAATTTTCAAAAAAATTCAAAAACGCCAGTTCATAGGTATTCAGCAAATACATTTATTAAAAATTTTTACAAAAAAATTTGATAAGCAGTTCTCAAAATATTAATTTTTAAAATTTTTTTTTTTAAATGATTTTAAAAATACAAAAAAATATTTTTCAAAAATATTGGTTTGCTGAGCTACCTAAAGCTATATGTGTGTGTATTTCGAAAGAATCGGTTGAGTCGTTTTCGAGATAGTCGAAAGCAAAAAAACCGGTCCTATGGAAAGTACCGTTCTTAGCCATTTTTTAAAACTTTTTTTCTTTAAATCGAAATCGTTAGAGCCGTTTTTGAGAAAAATAAGCGTTAACGTAACGGTTGTATGGCAGGTACCGTTATTTTTTGAGCTAAAAAAAAAATTTCAATTTCCCCTCTGTACAATACCTAAAAAAGTCTTTATACCAAGTTTGAAGCAATTCGGCCCACCCGTTTGGGCTGTAGGTGTACAGACAGACAGACAGACATACAGACGGACAGAATTTTTAGACCATCTTTTTTCGTCTTCGCTATCATCGTAATGTCATGTTTGATTGTTATCTCAAAACTTTTTTTTTCGACGAATGCATAACTTGCCTTATAGTACCTATAATCGCAAGTAAAAATTTCAATAGCATAAATACAGATAATTAAGTGTGCAGGTTGGTAACATGCACACGATGTCAGTACTTCTATATGAAATCAAAGTGAGCAATGTTACTCAACAGAAATTCTGAGGTACAAAATTCATACTCATGTACACAACAGTGTGCAAAATTAAAAATTGCACCTATGAATTTAAACTCTTTCGGTTGGGTGTTTTTTGTACTATGTTTAAGTTTGTCATTGGCTTCTCTTTATGAGTGGAATCTTATCACTCGTCTGGAGCGATGAGACATGAGAGATGACAAAGGGTTGAGTTGAAATTTAAATATGGAAATAATGAGTGATGATGACTGATGATGATGAGTGATGACCAGCGCTACCACTTTACTTCAATTGAAGTAGATCTGCTTCTTTTTATCAAAAAAATTTAAAATCTACTTCCTACTTCGCACTATCACCAAAATACTGAAATCTGCTTCATTTTAAAATTATCTGTTTCAACCTACTTAAATTTTACAGAAAAAGGCAAAATCTACTCCCTTTTTTCCATTTCACTCCAATTTTTGTTTTACATACTACACATATAGAAATGAAGATGAAAATAATTTTTTTTTGTTAAATTAAATTAAAAAGTGTTATGAAACAATATTTATATAAGAAGTCGGAAAGACTTTCAGTTTGGTTTTCGTTTGATTGAATTAAGGCTATTAAAAAAAATTTATAATTTAGAGGGTGTCCAAACCCAAGTTTTTTTTCGGGCTCTAGCTCACGGATTTCTTGGAAAATATTGGCTTTAAGTAATATAATCGCTTCCGGATTGTTGACATAACGTCGGTCCTTCACGGTTTCTAACAAAAAGTCCAAAGTAGTCGTATCACAGCTCCGAGGCGGCCAATCGATAACACGATTTTGGAATTTAGTGAGCAAAAGATCGATTGTAGAATGGGCTGTGTTTCATAGCGCGTTAACCTGCATGAAGTAGAGGTCTTCCTAATCCATGTCTTCACATTGCTCTGTAACACCCACCGTTGACCGAAACGTTGTTTCCAGCCTCATTTTCGAACAAAAATGGTCTAATGAACGATGAACTCATCACTTCACGATCCGCACCAAACTGTCACACTGTTTGTGGATGCATTGGCTTCTCGACAACAACGGGCGAGTTTTCCAGAGACATTTTGTTTGTTAACGTAGCCGCCGAGATGAATATGCGCCTCATCAGAAAAGTTGATTTTTCGCCGAAAATCGTTGCACAATTCAAGCTGCTCTTAGCCCCAACGAACTCACACAGCATTCACTTTGGAAATAAGTTTTCAATATTTTCCAACGCTGTTCAAGCATGAAGCCACACATTTCGTTCCGCGGAGGTATGATACTGAATATCTTTCAAGATTTCGAGCGGGAAACAGCTGTCAATGTCAAAATAACCTACGATTTAAAAATAAACCACTAAATAGCCCACCCTAGATGTAGATTTTTATAAAAAAGTTTAGTTTTAAAATCTACTTCGATTTTTATCAATCTGCTTCACTTTTTTCTTCAAATCTGCTTCGATTTTTTTTCTTGAAGTGGTAGCACTGGTGATGACCGATGATGATGCGAATGAAGAGGTTTGTCGTTTGTCGTTATTGAGTGAATCTTTTTTGTTCAATTTTCTTTTTTTCTCTTTTTTTGTTCTTGCCTGCCAGTCATTGTTTCCATTAAAAAAAAAAAGAATTTTTTGACTAATACAGGGTAATCGGTGTTAGCAAATACATATAACAAAAAATACTTGTTGTATTATTTTTGGTGTGAGGTTGTTTAAAGAGCTAGAGCGAGTAGGTTGAGTTGAGACAAGAAAAAAATAGCATGGAAGGGGGGTCTATTCATCTCCGTTAAGCCAGGAGGCGCAATTTTCTAAAAACATGACTTAAATTGGAACAAAAATAATTAAAAATAACGGTAACTCCTACAATGCCATGCCATATCTTTTTGTAAAGTCATAAATCTCCTCCTTTTTAGTGTTTTTAAATAAAGCTATTTTAGTGATCAGTTTTCAAAATATTAACTTTCAAACTCAAAATTATGGCAACAAAAAAATAGAAAAATTTTTTTTTTCAAAATTTGATGTATTCAAGTATTATTTTTGTTGTCCGAACTCAATGCTCTTATTCGTTTTGGGTCAGACACTGAAAACCGTACGGCTCTATGACTTTTTGTTGCCAAGCTATTCAAAAATATCCGAACCTTCTTGTTCATAAGAAACACAAAAATTTGCATTACTTGTGCCATCTCGTAAGGCTTGATTTTCGTGTTTTTATGCAGAAATTGGTTCTTTTATTTTTGAATAGCTTGGCAACAAGAAATCCTTGAGACATACGGTTTTTAATGTTGGACTTGAATCAAATAAGAGCATTGAATTTTTTCAAAAAAATACTAAATATCTAAGGTAAAATTTTGAAATAAAATTGTAGTTTGAAAATTTGATTTTAACTTTTTTTTTTTAAATTTTGAGTTTGAAAATTAATATTTTGAAAAGATTTCACTAAAATAAATATTTTTCAAAACAAAAAAGGTAAAAGAAGAGGTTTTTGGCCTTAAAAAATGGCATAGCATGGTGTTGTAGAAGTTGTTTTGTTATTTTTTAATAATTTTTGTTTCCAATTTAAGTCATGTTTTAAGAAAATTGCCCCTTCTCAGCTTAACGGCCCCCTCCCACATGAGTTTTTCTTGTTCCAACTCAACCTACTCGCTCTAGCTGTTTGACACACCTCAAGTGGATCACCCTTCATAAGCTTTCACTTATGAAAATTCACAAACTGTACGTTACACAACCTACCTCAAATATATCTTGTATATCTCCTATAATTTTGTGATATATTTTTTGACTTAAATTTACAATTATTTTTGTATTCTTTAGTTACTATTATTTTTTTGATATATCGAATAGGCCTGTTGGGGATACCTGGTTAAAAAAAAACGCATTGCAAAGTCTACCCCTTGGGTAATGAGGAAATAACTTCTTCCAAAAATCACCGCAATTGAGGGCGCCAATAATAAAGCTTGCACAGGGCGCTAATTTAGCTCGGGCCGGCCCTGGCTACATGTAAACTCATGCTAAAACACGATGCCATGAACGAAACAAATCTAAGGTGGTCAAACTTGACTACCTGTCAGGCGACAAAACAGATCTGGCCAAAACTAGATCCAAAACGCTCCAAATGTTTGTTATCTCTTGGTAGATCACACCTTACCTCCTTAATCGGTGTCATAACTGGACACTGTCTTATAGGCAGACATGTTATTAGACTCGGTGTCTTCTCGAATGATTTCTGCAGAAGTTGCATGGACGAGGAAGAAGAAGAGACTATAACACATCTTCTTTGTTCATGCCCTGCTCACTCACAAAGAAGAAAATTGCATTTGGGAGATTTCTTCCTCAACGATATCAATGATCTAACTCAGACAGACATACATTGTCTCCATCGCTTTATTAAAAGTTCCAATTGGTTTTAAAATTAGTGAGGTAATGCCTTACTTTATAATGTGGTATCACAATGGACCTAGAATTTGGTCTGGTCGTTGACTGACAGCCACCTTAACCTACCCTAACCTTGTACACAATAGTAGTATGACGTCCTACAACAAAGGGGTCTAGTTCTAAAACTAACGGTACATACGATTTTTAATGAAAATTTTTTTTTTCTCAAAAACGGCTAATACGATTTGGAAAAAACTTTCAGAATGGTATTATTAGTGTTAACTTTATATTTTGGCTGGAATAGATTTTCCATAAAAAGTAACGGGACCACCCATAGGGCCCCCGAAAATTACGCCAAAAATTTTTTTTTTTTTTGTAAATATCTTTTTTTTAAATATTAATGTAAAACATAGCCCCTAAGCAATTTATCTAGCATGTGAGCAAGTTCTTGCTACCTAGTCGTGCTTTGAATCTGATTGCGTTATTAAACTGTGCTTATACATATAGGACTGGTTAAAATGTTGGTTTAATATTATAGATGTTTTAAATTTATTGCGCCTCCATCGCAGTTGTTCTGCGTTCTATAAGGGTGCTTCTTTTAGAAAAAGTTATATTAAAACGATTGTTAAATAGTCAATTAATTATAAAGAAGTTATTTTTACGTTCCTTTAGTTTATGTCTTTTAATCAAACACTAACATGAGGACTTACCTAATAAAATGCACGACTGGGTCGCACGTACTTGCAATAGTATGATGAAAACAAACTTTTCGATCAATAAGAACAATTCGTTTTTGAAAAATTTGGTAAAAACCAAAAAAAATTGGCTAAAACTGGAAAACTCGATATACGGGAGGTAACGTTAAGAAACCTTTAATATTTAAAATTAAGACGTTATCTTTTGGGTGTTATAAATGATACAAATGTCCACTTATGGGTTATGGCCTAATTAATAATACTGTTAAAAGCAATTTCCGCTATTATAATGTATAGCCAAAAACTAAAAATGCAGTTTTGTTTGAAGTATTCTATGTATGTTATATACAAAGTTTCATAAAAATCGGGGGAGCCTTTTTTGAGTAAATTAGAAAAAATGAAAAAATTGGCCAAAATCTAGTGGCTCTTTGTATAGGAGCCACCATTTAAAAAAGAGAAACTGAAAAAAAATCAATGCCATCTGATAGGAAGCTGTAAGGAACTATACGAAACAAAGTTTGAGTGAATTCGATGCAACCGTTGACAACTTATGGCCATTTGAAAAAAAGCCGTTAAGAGCAGATCTCCGTTATTTGCATTTTTAGCCAAAAACTTAAAACGCAGTTCTCTTAAAAACACTAAAAGAATATAACGAACAAAGTTTAATTAAAATCGTTAGAGCCATTTTCGAGAAAATTAGAAAAAACCAAAAAAAGTTGGCTAAAACTCAACGGCTCGTTGTATGGAAGCCACCGTTTAGAAAGGCTTCAGTGAACAATTTACTAAGCCATCCTATAGAACACTATTAAAAACTGTGTCATACAAAGTTTTAGTTGATTCAATCAAGCCGTTGTGAACTTATGGCTATTTGAAAAAAAGCCGTTAAAACCTGATTTTCGTTACGACCATTTGAGGCAAAAACAATAAACGCAGTTTTGTTAGAAATGCTTAAAGTAAGCTAAATTATAAATTTAATCAAAATCTTTAGAGCCGTTTTCGAGAAAATCCAAATTGAAAAAAGCCGTTACTTGAAAGGTACCAGTTTGAGCCGGGCTAAAACAAAATAAAAAAAACCTCGACAATGGTTTTTCTTGAAACTGCTATATACCAAGTTTGAAGAAAATCCGTCAAGCCCTTTAGGCTGTAGCATGACGTGAAAAAGCGCACATCCGCACAGACAGACCGACGGACGGTATGGCGAAAACCACTTTTTTGGGCTTCTCTATCATCGTAATGTCATGTTTGATTAAAACCTCGATTTTTTTTTCTGCACGAAACCAATACTTGCCCTATAGAGCAAGTAAAAAGTAAACACAAAATATATGCAAACAACAAAACGTTCCATATTTCTCAGGCCGATCTTGAAGAAGTTACCTTGTTCGCCGATGGGCCCATCCAACTTTTCCTCACATACGAAGGCATCAAATACTTGATTATGTACCTTTCGCAAGAATACTGTACCTTATGGGAGCCATACGAAGGAAAATACCTAAAATCTGAAGAAGACAGCGCTGACTAGCAAGTAGCATTAGGCACCAACACAACAATCAACATCTATATATACTATCATAGACTGACTAATAATAAAGACAGGCATAGAAGACATAAAGTGCACGACTGGGTTGGACGAATTTGCTCTAATTTGTGACAGTGTGGTCTTGGGGTTTGAGATTTTGGAAAAAAGCAGGGAAATAAAATGCACGACTGAGTCGCACGTACTTGCTCTGTTGGTGCAATAGTACGATGAAAACAAACTTTTCGATCAATAAGAACAATTCATTTTTGAAAAATTTGGTAAAAACCAAAAAAATTTGGCTAAAACTGGAAAACTCGATATATGGGAGCTAACGTTAAGAAACCTTTAATATTTAAAATAAGACAATATCTTTTGGGTGTTACAAATGATACAAATGTCCACTTATGGCCAAATTAATAATACTGTTAAAAGCAATTTCCGCTATTATCATGTATAGCAAAAAACTAAAAATGCAGTTTTGTTTGAAGTATTCTATGTATGTTACATAAAAAGTTTCATAAAAATCAGGGTAGCCTTTTTTGAGTAAATTAGAAAAAATGAAAAAAAAATGGCCAAAATCTAGTGGCTCTTTGTATTGGAGCCACCATTTAAAAAAGAGAAAATGAAAAAAAATCAATGCCATCTGATAGGAAGCTGTAAGAAACTATACAAAAGAAAGTTTGAGTGAATTCGATGCAACCGTTGACAACTTATAGCCATTTGAAAAAAAGCCGTTAATAGCAGATCTCCGTTATTTGCATTTTAAGCCAAAAACTAAAAACGCAGTTCTCTTCAAAACACTAAAATAATATAACACACAAAGTTTAATCAAAATCGTTAGAGCCATTTTCGAGAAAATTAAAAAAAACCAAAAAAAGTTGGCTTAAACTCAACGGCTCGTTGTATGGAAGCCACCGTTTAGAAAGGCTTCAGTGAAAAATTTACTAAACCATCCTATAGAACACTATGAAAAACTATGTCAAACGAAATTTGAGTCAATTCAATCAAGCCGTTGTGAACTTATGGCTATTTGAAAAAAAGCCGTTAAAACCTGATTTTCGTTACGACCATTTGAGGCAAAAACAAAAAACGCAGTTTTGTTAGAAATGCTTAAAGTAAGCTAAATTATATATTTAATCAAAATCGTTAGAGCCATTTTCGAGAAAATCCAAATTGAAAAAAACCGTTACTTGAAAGGTACCAGTTTGAGCCGGGCTAAAACAAAATAAAATAAAATGCACGACTGGGTCGCACGAACTTGCTCTAATGAGTGACAGTGGTTTATGGGCTTGAGATTTTGATACAAATAAAATTTTCAAAATTCTTAAATAAATACATAAACTAATTTGAGCTGAAAAAAAAGTACGCCATTTTATTTCTTGGATAAATTTGAATTTATGAGAATAAATTTAGAAAAATCTGTGGAGCGGTTTTTGAGAAAAAAAGTTTTTTTTGAAAAACTTTTTGAAAAAAATTTTCAAAAAAAATTCAAAAACGCCAGTTCATAGGTATTCAGCAAATACATTTATTTAAAATTTTTTAAAAAAAATTTAATTAGCAGTTTTCGAAATATTATTTTTTTAAATTTTTTTTTAAAAAATGCTTTTAAAAATACAAAATTTTTTCAAAAATATTGGTATGCAATACAAATTGAGCTACCTACAGCTATATGTGTGTGAAATTTCGAAAGAATCGGTTGAGTCGTTTTCGAGATAGTCGAAAGCAAAAAAAACGGTCCTATGGAAAGTACCGTTCTTAGCCATTTTTTAAAACTTTTTTTTCAGCCATATGATTGGTCGTACCTAAAAAGCAACACTGATTTTTTTAATTAAAAATCGTTAGAGCCGTTTTTGAGAAAAATAAGCTTTAACGTAACGGTTGTATGGCAGGTACCGTTATTTTTTGAGCTAAAAAAAAAAAATTCAATTTCCTTTCTGTACAATACCTAAAAAAGTCTATATACCAAGTTTGAAGCAATTCGGCCCACCCGTTTGGATGTAGGTCTACATACAGACAGACAGACAGACAGACAGACAGACAGACAGACAGACATACAGACGGACAGAATTTTTAGACCATCTTTTTTCGTCTTCGCTATCATCGTAATGTCATCTTTGATTGTTATCTCAAAACTTTTTTTTTCGACGAATGCATAACTTGCCTTATAGTACCTATAATCGCAAGTAAAAATAAGCGAGAGCTACAGTACGTTTGCAACAAACTGTTGGATACCCTATTTCCCATATTTTTGTATGTGTATGCGTCTGCCTCCCGCAAACAGCCGATGTTTCCAAAACAAAATTCTTCTTAAGCAGACAGAACAAAATTCAATAACATTAATTTTGTGCGGTGTGATGTTCAATTAGTGCTGGCGCAATAAAAAAAGGCGTGCGCCACGCCCAAAGTTAAAACGTTTTATTGCCAAGGCAATTGTTTTGAGCTCAGTGACATTCAATTTTATTCTTGCAGATCAATTTGAACAAAACAAGACAAAACTTAAATTTTTAAAAATTAGATTTGGAATGGAAATAAGGGTCATGGGTTTTTTTAACAATTCTTGGACTACACTCTGCTACGTAACCAAGGAATATAAATCCAAGTGTTCATCTGTTTACTTCAAAACTGCGACCGATAGTTAAAAAACTTTAAAAAATTAATGCATTATACAACTTTTCACGGAAACGCCCCTTAAAAGTGGGCATGTCTTAAAAGGGTTGGGTTCGGGAGCCCGTTTTTCAGAATCCTGTTTTTTAAAATCCTGTCTTTAAAATCCCGTTTTTTAAAATACTGTTTTTAAAAATCCCGTTTTTATAAAATCCCGCTTTTAAAATCCTGTTTTGTACCATACCGTTTATTAAATTCCCGTTTTTATAAGCCCGCTTTTGGAATCAACACAAGGTGTTTTATTTTAAAAATCGCGGCGATTTTTAAAATAAAACACCTTGTGTTGATTCCAAAAGCGGGATTGAATTTATTTTACAGCCCAATGCTGATGATGATGAGGTGACATAATGTTCATGGGCGTTATGTCGTATGAAAGGAGACAAAAAGAAAACAAAAAACAAATATTTGGAGAAGTTTTTTTTTTTGATTTTGTATATTGAGTAAATTTATCAAAATACGAAACGGGCTAAGCGGGATTAAACGGGATTTTAAAAAGCGGGCTCACGAGAAACGGGATTCTGTTTAAACAGGATTATTTAAAGCGGGATTATAAAAAAGCGGTACTTTAGAATCGGGATTTTAATTTTTACTTGCTCTATAGGGCAAGTATTGGTTTCGTGCAGAAAAAAAATCGAGGTTTTAATCAAACATGACATTACGATGATAGAAAAGCCCAAAAAAGTGGTTTTCGACATACCGTCCGTCGGTCTGTCTGTGCGGATGTGCGTATGTGCGGATGTGCGGATGTGCGGATGTGCGTATGTTCGTCTGTGCGCTTTTTCACGTCATGCTACAGTCTAAACGGCTTGACGGGTTTTCTTCAAACTTGATATATAGCAGTTTCAAGAAAAACGGTTGTCGAGATTTTTTTTATTTCATCTTAGCCCGGCTCAAACTTGTACCTTTCAAGTAACGGTTTTTTTCAATTTGGATTTTCTCAAAAACGGCTCTAACGATTTTGATTAAAAATAAAATTAAGCTAACTTTAAGCATTTCGAACAAAACTGCGTTTTTTGTTTTTGGCTCAAATGGTCGTAACGAAAATCAGGTTTAAACGGCTTTTTTTCAAATGGCCATAAGTTCGCAACGGCTCGATTGATTTGACTCAAACTTCGTTTGGCATAGTTCTTTATAGTCTTCTATATGATGGCTTTATACATTTTTCAGTGAAGCCTGTCTAAATGGTAGCTCCCATACAACGAGCCGTTCAGTTTTAGCCAACTTTTTTTGGTTTTTTCTAATTTGCTCAAAAATGGCTCTAACGATTTTGATTAAACTTTGTGTGTTATATTCACGGTTAGAAATTTTGGGTTAGATTTTAATATTTTGAGGGTTACATATATGACAACACCAGAAAAATATTAAAATCTAATAAACTGCAAATATTAAAAGAAGATAAGTAATAAAGCAAATATTAAAAAATAATACTGATGAGATATTAAAAATTAATACTTTTTGTATTAAAAAGTAATATGCCTTTTATTAAAATTTAAATAAAGGTTGTATTAGATATTAATAAAAGTTTATTAGAATTGTTAATATTAAATTATTAAAAGGTAATCAAAAGCGGTATTTAATATTACTGCAATTGTTAAAACCAATATAACTTTGCATTAAAAATTAATACAATTTTATATTTAAAATTGATACAATTTTGTATTAAATGTTAATAAAATGTTGTATTTAAAATAAATTAATTTTTTTATTAAAAATTAATAAAATTTTGTTTAAAAAATTAATAGAATTATATATTTAAAATAAATGATTCTTTATATTAAGAAAAAGATAAAATTTAATACAATTTTATGGATTTGTATTAACATTTGAACAAATATGGAAATTCAGATGAATTCGAAAAATATCGAAAAGAAATACTTTCTGTATTACTTTTTGACTTGTAATACAAAATGTAAGATAATTATGAATAAATCAAATTAAAAATTATACAAACCATTTTCATCGACCCAGCAATTGACTAGGAAATAAAATGTTATTAAATTTTGACACGAGGGTATTAAAATGCAATACAAGAGGGTTTGTTTTTAATAAAATTGTATTACTTTTTAATACATGGGTATTCGAATGTAATAAAAACTAGTATTACATCTTAATACAGTTAAAATGTAATACAAACAGCTATTACATTTAAATGCAAGTATATTAAAATGTAATACAGGCGGGTATTATATTTTAATACAAGGGTATTAAAATGTAATACAAGAGGGTTTGTTTTTAATAAAATTGTATTACTTTTTAATACATGGGTATTAGAATGTCATAAAAACGAGTATTACATCTTAATACAGTTAAAATGTAATACAAACGGGTATTACATTTTAATGCAAGGATATTAAAATGTAATACAAACCGGTATTATATTTTAATGCAAGGGTAATATGTAATACAAGAGGGTTTGTTTTTAATAAAATTGTATTACTTTTTAATACACGGGTATTAGAATGTAATAAAAACGAGTATTTCATCTTAATACAGTTAAAATGTAATACAAACGGGTATTTCATTTTAATGCAAGGGTATTAAAATGTAATACATGAGGGTTCGTTTTTAATAAAATTGTATTATTTTTTCAAAATAAGGGTATTAAAATGTAGGAAAACCGGTATTAAGTTTTGGTTTTAATTCCAAATGTATTGAATTCTAATCTTTTTGTATTACAAATAGTAACTTTAAGACAAAAATATTAAAATTTAATCCAAAATAAATTAAAAATGAAAAAATTAATCCAAAAATATTAAAATTTAATACAAAATATATTAAAATTAAATGTAATAATTTGAAAATATTAAAAAGTAATATTTTGTGTATTGCATACAGTTGTAATACAGGAGCTGTATTAAAAAATATCCCAAAATTTTTAACCGTGTTCTTTTAGTGTTTTTAAGAGAACTGCGTTTTTAGTTTTTGGCTAAAAATGCAAATAGTGGAGATCTGCTCTTAACGGCTTTTTTTTAAATGGCCATAAGTTGTCAATGGTTGCATCGCATTCACTCAAACTTGGTTTGGTATAGTTCCTTACAGCTTCCTATCAGATGGCATTGATTTTTTTTTCAGTTTCTCTTTTTTAAATGGTGGCTCCTATACAAAGGGCCATTAGATTTTGGCCAATTTTTTCGTTTTTTCTAATTTACTCAGAAAAGGCTCCCCCGATTTTTATGAAACTTTGTATGTAACATATATAGAATACTTCAAAGAAAACTGCATTTTTAGTTTTTGGCTACACATGATAATAGCGGAAATTTGTTTTAACAGTATTATTAATTTGGCCATAAGTGGACATTTGTATCATTTATAACACCCAAAAGATAACGTCTTAATTTTAAATATTAAAGGTTTCTTAACGTTAGCTCCCGTGTATCGGTTTTTCCAGTTTCAGTCAAATTTTTTTAGGTTTTACCAATTTTTTCAAAAATGAGTTCTTCTCATTGGTCGAAAAGTTTGTTTTCATCGTACTATTGCACCCACAGAGCAAGAACGTGCGACCCAGTCGTGCATTTTATTTTTTTGCGGGATTATAAAAAACGGGATTTTAAAAAAGGGGCTTCCGAACCGCTCCCGTCTTAAAAATTTGAAGCACTAACTGAGCTTTGATCAGTATTTAGGGATATGTGTAAAACTACATCTGAATCGAGTATTTTTTAAACAATTTTATCAAAATCACGCCTTTAAAAGTGGGCGTATCGAAAAAATTTACACAAGAAAATGTGGAGATATATTTCTCAAATAACGAACGGTTTAAATTAAATATTGGAAGTGCCTTAAATTTTTGAGACTACGTTTTTCGTTCTTTCATGGAAAGTGGGCGTAAGCCCAGCCCAAAATTCAAACATTTCTTTTCAAACACAAATCTTTTAGTTTCTATTAAGAGACGCAAAATGTTGGCTTGCGGATTCATTATAAATTCCGTTTATTTACAAAAACAGGTTTTGTATAGTTTCTAAAGAAAAGTGGGCATCAGCCACGCCCAAAATCAATTTTTTGATTTCATACACAAGATGTTTATGTGCAAGTAATACCCACAAAATTTAATGTTTTTCGCTTTAATATAACAATTGTTATTTTATAAAAACAATATTGATGGTTTTGTATGAAAAATGGGCGTCAGCCACGCCCAAACTAAAATATTTTTATTTAATTGCAAGAAGGTTTGCCTAAAGCTTACGTGTGCAAAATTTTAGCGTTAGGCTTTTATCGTAACTGTACAAAAAACATAATTTAATTTTATTAAATTGAGGTTGTTAATCAAAAATGGCGATTGTGGGCGCGTTTGTGGTCGGATTTTACCGGTTCAAGAACTTAGCCTTACTCTTGAATTAAAGATAATATACACCAAATTTCAGTTTTCTAGCTCAAAAATTGCGACCTCAAGAGAGTATACATACATACGGACGGACGGACGGACGAACGGTCATGGCTAAATCGACTAAGATTTTGATTCTGAGTCAGAATATATTTATACTTTTCTATACCTAACGGGATTATTTCTCTATGATACAAACTCCATACCAAATACAATATACCCATTCTATGGAATAGTGTATAAATACTGTCCACGTTCTCATAGTTTAGACAAACTAATTGGACGGTATAAAAATAATAAATTAAGAAGTCAAACTTATCACGCTATCTGCTCGGAAAAGCAGGACAACGTCTGCCGGGACAGCTAGTTATATTATATAGTATCTAGTCTATAGAGAATAGAGATAGTAATCTGATTGATGAAATAAACTAATCTTACATTTTACATTTATGCGCAAAACGAGCACTTTTCGCAAAATTAAGAGTGATGAAATGATGCTCGTTATGGTTTACAGACTTTTGCATATTCAAATTGCCGCACATGAGGAACAAGGCATAGCCTACTTGGACATTGCAGCAGGGACGAGCGTTTGTGGAAGAGAATTATGGATTAACCTAGTCAAAAATGAAACCAGATTTACGCAAATTCTAGCTAATGTTACCCTGGCAGGTGGCAATACAACAAAGACAATGTTTTCGTGGGTGAGACCCGTATAATTATTGGAAACCGCCCTCTACCTGTAAAATGTATCGCTTTCCCAAAAGCTACCGTTAATTGTAAGCTCATTGGGATTGATTTTCGTGAGAAAAATGGAATAGTTCTAGATCTGGGACAAAGATTTTTCTGACCCTAATAGTGAACTAGCAAATCCAAAAATGTGTAAGCAAATCTCACCAAACGATGGAAGTCCTATGAAAACACCCGCTTTGTTTGAACTTTGCTGGCCTTCCACTCTCACACGCACCGCTAAACAGGTGCCAGGTGACCGGATCAATGAATAATGATAAATTGTATACTATTTTCCGTAGCTAGCTCTCCACCCACTTTTCATGAAAGAACAAAAAACACAGTTTTGCAAATTTAAGGTACCAATATTCAATTTTAACCATTTTTTTCGTTCGTTGTATACAAAATATCTCTTAATTTTTTTTGTAAAATTTTTCAATACGCCCACTTTTAAGGGCGTGATTTAAAAAAATACTTTTATTCGAGTAAGAACGTGAAAAAACTACTAAAATTAGCTGTACTTAGTTTTACAGATATGCCTAAAACTTGACTAACGATCAAAGCTCAGTTAGTGCTTTAAATTTGTTTTTAAAGGTTTAAGGACACGCCCACTTTTAAGGGGCGTGTTCGTTTAAAGTCTTAATATGTATTAATGTTTTCAAACTATCGGTCGCAGTTTTGAAGTAAGAAGGTGAACTTTACGGTTTGTATTTCTTGGTTCCTTCGCGACGGCAGTTACCTTGTTGTGGTGCGAAGGCTTAAGTTTCAAAGACTCATTTGGGGCCGGTTGATTGAGGGAAACCCCACTCTACTAGTTCTCTTTTGAGGAGTTACGAACCAAGAACTGCCACCCTTAACCCAGGGTGTTATGCGATCCGTTCCTATTGGATGGTTTGCAGCCAAGGGTAACCGGCTGTATTCTAACGGAGCCTCTTTGAAACTGGGTCGAATCAAAGAGTAACTAGACCTTACTGTAGCATGCGGAGCTCTGATACAGTGGACTTTTAATTCTCTAGCTAATCGTGGGAACCAAATATACAAAACAAAAAACAAAAACTATAAAAAAATTTTCATTCCGCGGGATGTAACCGCCAATGAACTTGCGGATCGCATGGAAAAAGATCTCCATGGCACAGATCCAAAACCGGCAAGCAACAAAAGCCAAAGGAGGATGCCTCCTAGGCAGCAAAACCGGGAAGCTGGACGTGGCTCATCGTGCGCTTGTGAGGGTAGGAAACCTGCCGGACAAGAGGAAAATGGGACTCGAGGAACGTCTTCTAGTAGTCAGGGGAGAATACCTCCCGGTCACGAAGAAGATGTTGAAAAACCCCAAAAAATCGACTGTGGTGATAGAACACCAGTACCACAGGAGGTAGCCTCAACTTCATCTGGTGAGGCGAGGCAACGATAAAGACCACCATACAGCCGCAATCGCCGACTTACACCACTACCGAAATTGGGTGAACCAGGCGCACTGGATGATCCACTCAGGAAAGGGTTAAGCGGAGCGGGTACAAAGTGGTACCTCCGATTCCTGGACGAGGGCATGCCCCCTCAGGAAGCCAGGAAAAAGGTGGACGAAAGGAAAATTATTCCTAACGATGGGCAGCACAACTACAGGCAGGGTAAGAGGGGCAGCAGCCACATCACCCCTCCCCAAAAACAAGCACCCAAGAAACCTAAAACGGCAGAAATAGTAGAATGTCCCAACACCGCAAAAACAAGACCGAGCGCAGTCAAGAAAACTTCCTATGCCAACGCTGCCAAACTGGTGAAAGTAGCTGTACTGCCAAAAGAATATCCCCAAGTCACGCTCAGTACAGCCGACTTAACGTTACTTGAGGAGGCCCTTATTGAGGAAGTTTCCTTAGGGTGGGAGCACAAACTCAAATTTGAAGGCATACACTTCAAAACTGGCCTGCTTGTGGTGGATTGCCTGGAATCTAACACAGCTAAGTGGCTTAGAGAAAAGGCTCCCAAACTAAGTACTTGGAAAGGAGTAGAACTCACGTCGTGCCTGGGGGATGAAATCCCGAAAATGCACACGATCACTCTATTTCTTCCAAGAAGCTCTGGGCAAGAAGACCAGAGAACGCTTGCTCTGATAAAAGCACAGAATGAGGGACTAAACATCCAGGCATGAAAAGTCCTCAAGAGCAAGGTCGAAGGCAGAGGTCAGCTAATGGTCATAGGCATTGACGATAAGTCAGCTGAAGCCATTATGAAGGCCAACCACGAACTTCACTACAAGTTCGGGAAAGTGGCCGTGTCTGGCCTCAGAAAGACGGATACTGGGCTAGTTCACCAGTCATCCGAAGCAGTAAGGCAGGCAGACACTGACATAAGTGGTACCCCCTCCATACCCCCTCCTGACAATCGCCCCATCCCCCCAAAATCCATAAACGCTCCCTCAACTCCTGAAAACCCCCTTCCAACCAACAACTCCACCATAGAATCCCATCCATCCAAAAGAGTAGTTGGAACACCTTCCCTAAACTCTAATCCACCTGACTCCCAAAATACACCTTTTTTTTTTTTTTTTTAGTTTGAGCCCGCACACAAGGGGTTATTAATACCCTTAATATGAGTCAACACAGTGCGAGCGTTCAGGAAATGAGGATAGGAGATAAAAGGAGGTGCCGGTGCACATTGGTTTTGAATGCCTGTATATCGTAATGGGAGGGAAAAATCGAGCCGGGTAAAGCATTCCACATTCTTGTAGTGCGGCTAAAAAAAGTTAACAGTACGTCCGAAGTTAGGCTCGAGGGTAAATTGATGGGCGTTCCTTGTGGTGCGGGTGTTACGGGGAAATTGTTTTAAGGGAGGAACGCATCTGGCTATTTCGCTGGAGCACTGTTTGTGGAAGTAGCGATAAAACAAGGTTAGACAAGAAACATTACGATGATGTTCAAGTGAAACAAATGTTTCGGTAATGGTTCTTTCACCTATCAATTTTAAGGCTCTTTTTTGAATCCTATCCAGGAGGCGCAAGTGAGTGACAGGAGCACCTGCCCAGATATGAGAATTGTACTCTAGCTTCGGGCGAATGAATGCCTTGTAGATTATGGCCAGATCAGAAGGGGAAAAATATTTCTTGCATCGATTTAGGAAACCTAAGCAATTTGCGGCATTTTTGGCGACGTCAAATATGTGATCGTTCCACAGAAGATGATTTGTGATGCACATACCTAGAACGCAGAGCTGATCTGTTTCCTCAATGCAAGTGCCACTCATGGACAGTGGCATAGGGGGTAGGTTATGCTTTAACGACAGAAGACAGCATTGAGTTTTTGAAGCATTAAATTCCACGCGGTTGATGATTCCCCATTGGACAATGCTGTCAAGATCGGAATTTAATGAGCTTATCATACGATTTCGTTGCAGTTCCACATCCGAAGGACATGGATGTGAATCTGGAAACGAGTATGAAAAGCTGAGAGTACTGTCGTCAGCAAAACAATTTAGTGGATTAGAAGTATTAGACAAGAGATCATTTATAAAGATTAAAAAGAGAGTCGGAGACAGAACGGAGCCTTGGGGCACACCAGCATTTATTTTGTGGGTAGCAGACTGAAAACCGTCCAAAACAACGCGAATTGAACGGTCCGAAAGGTAATTTCTAATCCATCGAAGGAGGGGTTCATCGATGCCAAATGCACGCATTTTCGATAAAAGAGCTTCATGCCAAACTCTATCAAATGCCTTAGAAATATCAAGTGCAATAATCTTACTTTCTCCAAAACGATGTAAAGATTTGTTCCACTGTTCGGTGAGATATACCATCATATCACCAGAGGACCTATTGCTACGAAAACCGTACTGCCGGTCATTAAGAAGTTTCCGTTTCTCAAGATATTTCTTGATCTGAAAGTTTATCAGAGTTTCCATGACCTTGAAAAGAAGGGAAGTCAGTGCAATTGGTCGGTAATGTGAGGGGGATGAAGATACGCCTTTTTTTGGGATGGGCTGGACAAATGCTGTTTTCCATCCACTCGGGAAGAGACCTGTAGAATAGGAAAGATGGAAAAGCTTACGCAGTGGTTCTTCTCCGGCAGATAGCGACATAGAGGGCATGTACCTCTCTCCAAGCCGAGAAGAAGCCGACGAAACGCTTCCCACAGAGGAAGAAGAAGACCATCTGCTTGCTGATGAGGGGGCAATTGCCCCCACCTCTTAAACCAAGATGACCAGACGCGGGATCAGCACCAGGGCAGCCCAAGTGAATATCCATCATGCTAAAGCGGCGTCAGCCGTGATAGCTAGGAAATTCACGAAGGACAACTTAGAGCTAGCGCTGATCCAAGAACCCTGGATATACGGGGGACAAGCTAGAGGCCTTAATTGTAAGGATTAAAAGCTAATCTGGGATACGCGAGAAGACTCGCCCAGAACATGTATAATAATAAGAAATAATATAAACTTTATATGTCTTTCAGAATACATGACGAGGGACTTGGTACCAATCCAAGCGGATATAACCATCGGGGGCAACCACAGTACTCTGGTTATAGCATCGGCCTACTTTGCAGGTGACGGCGAAAATATTCCACCAGCGGAAGTACAAAAACTGGTGGACTACTGCAGCAGTAGGAACTTACCGATACTAATCGGTTGTGATGCGAACGCCCACCACACAACATGGGGCAGCACCGACATAAACCAAAGGGGTGAGTACCTTTTAGAATTCCTTCTCGTAAAAAACCTAGATATTTTCAATGTAGGGAACACCCCTACCTTTATAACTAGAACAAGAGAAGAAGTCGTAGACTTAACCTTTGGGTCACCAAACTTAGGTCAAGCTCTAAGAGATCGGAGAGTCTCCAACGAACCCTCAATGTCTGACCACAGAATCATTGTGTTTCTAATAGAAGGCCTTCTCGCAGAGAATACCTCTGTAAGGAACCCAAGAAATACGAACTGGCAACTTTATAAAAACACCCTTAAAACCAATATTGAAGAGTTAGGTCCAGTTAGTACGACTAATAGTCTCCCTGAACTAGAGAATATAGTTAAGCAGTTTAGTGGGGCAATCAATGAGGCGTATGAACTCAGTTGCCTTATAAAAACTGCTAGAAAACTGAAAGACGCTCCATGGTGGAGCAATAATCTCTCAAAATTAAGATCTAGGGTAAGAAAACTCTTTAATGAGGCAAAGATAACTGGAGAGTGGCAAAATTATTCTGAAGAACTTACCAAATACAACAAAGAACTAAGGAAGGCCAAAAGAAACAACTTCAAAACTTTCTGCGAAGACATATCCTCCACACCTGTAGCTGCCAGACTACACAAAGCACTGTCGATGGAGAAAACTTTAACATCATTGGCACTTAGGAACGCAGATGGTAGCTTCACAGAAAATGAAGAGCAAAGATCTAATTTGCTACTGAGTACCCACTTTCCAGGTAGTTCACCCATAGTGAACGATAGAATTGAAAGAATACATTTCAAACCAAACAGAGAAGACTGGAAGATAGCAAAAACTATCTGTTCAGGAAAAAGAATAGAATGGGCAATTAGTACCTTCAACCTTTTAAATCACCCGGCATAGATGACATCTTTCCTGCCTTACTGCAACAGGGCAAAGATGAATTAATTCCATACCTAATTAGCATACTTCGAAGCAGTATTGCACTTGGGTATATACCAAGTCTGTGGAGAAAAGCTAAAGTTATCTTCATCTCAAAAACGGGGAAAAAAGATACAACTCATCCGAAGTCATTCAGACCGATAAGTCTAACATCTTTCCTACTGAAAACTTTGGAGAAAGTGATCGACAATTACATCAGATCAGAAGTTCTAAGGAATATGCCTCTGAATCAACGTCAGCATGCCTATAGAGCGGGCAGATCAACAGAGACCGCTCTCTTTGAATTAACGAACACTATAGAAAGGGCACTTGATGCCAAAGAAACCGCCCTAAGTGTGTTCCTCGACATAGAAGGTGCTTTTGATAATACCTCTCACGAGGCAGTCGGATGGCTGGGTGTTGTATGAATAGGGTAGGCCCTGATTGGTATCAACATGGCGATGCCCAGCGTTGCAACTGTCTCATACGCATCAATTGTGCTTATTTTACCTCCAAGTGGTAGCCATCGGGTACTGGTCTTGTCCACCCGGACTTGACTTGCTGAACTTATAAGCGCGAGTGTTGATCACAGAAAAATAGCAACACTATAATTGCCCTGCCATAAAACTCCTCTGTTTCTCTTGTTGGGTAGCAGTTTATTCTGTACGAACCCCTCTGAAAGCAAGCGAGCGGCGGATGAGCTTCCAATTAAATGAACCAACGGCGACGCTTACAGACAATATGGTAGGCACCCCATTGAGCTACTTCGACATATTCGGAGCTCAGGTCTTTGGGTCCTTTCACTACTATTAGTCAGGGAAGTGAAGTAGAGAATGTGGCGGATGAGCCCATATAGGACCAACGGTAGCTCTCACATCCCCGTAGTGGGCTACTGACACTGGATCTCTCCAGCTCCTTTTGTCCAAGGAGAGCAGCATAGGGCCTGGTCCCCCAGGTTGGGGGTTGTGCGTCGGGGTAACTTCCCTACCACGTAAAAAACCTCTTGTTCCGAAACAACCAACTGCCTCGGATATGGATGACCCTACTGATGACGACCCTAGCAAACGAAACAAGGACAACGAATTTCGGTTCTGCACGTGGAATGTCCGGACCCTTAACAGACCACGTGCAGCCGAACAATTAGTGGAAGCCCTAGATGGTGTCAAAGCCGACATCACAGCCATCCAAGAAGTGCGATGGGATGGTGAAGGCACAAGGAATATGAAAAACTGTGATATCTACTACGGCAAGTGCTACAGGACAAGGAAACAGCGGCTATTTGGATGCGGATTTGTTATAAGAGGAAGGCTTAGGCAAGAAGTCTTGGGGTTTCGTGGCATTAGCGAACGCATTGTCACAATCCGCATTAAATCCAAATTCAGCAACATCTCGCTGATCTGCGTCCACGTCCCCATGGAGGAAAAAGATGACACGACCAAAGAAGAATTCTACGATCTTCTCGAGAAGACGTATGATGAATGCCCGAAGTACGACACTAAGTTTATTCTTGGTGACTTCAACGCCAAAATCGGAAAGGAGGGTAACTTTGGCTCGACAGTCGGAAAGCATAGCCTGCACGACAACACTTCCCGTAACGGACACAGGCTAATCGACTTTGCTGCGGGGCGAAGTGTCATCTTAGCTAGCACATACTTCCCACACCTCAATATACACAAGGGGACCTGGCGGTCTCCTGATCAAAATACCGTCAACTAAATTGATCACATTGCGATTGATAGCAGACATGCCTCCAATGTCATGGATGTCCGCACTTTCCGAGGGGCCAACATAGACTCGGACCACTACCTTGTTGTAGCTAAAGTGCGAATGCGGATCTCCACCAGGCCGCAGAATCGAACATCCACTGTGAGAAAGTTTGATGTTGCGAAGTTACAATCGCAAGAGACCGCCACAACCTTTGCCAATGATGTCTCCTCTTATTTCTTGACAAGCCCGGCGCCTGCGCCAAACCCAGAGGCCTAGTGGCAACATTGCAAAATGGCCATCAAAACCGCTGCCACGGATGTTTTGGGTTTCATTAGGCGACCACAACGAAACACCTGGTTCGATGATGAGTGCAGGCTCGCACACTTGGCCAAAGACGAAGCCTATCATGCAGTTCTGAATGCCAGAACTAGAGCTGCCAACAGCGCTTTCCGTGCGGTATACCAGCAAAAGAGGAAAGAGGAACATCGGCTTTTCAGAAGAAAAAAAAGAGAACTGGAAAAACGAATTGTTGAATCTATTGAGGGGTGCTACGGCAGAAGCAATGTTCGAAAGTTCTACCAAAGGGTAAAGCATTCGTCCAAGGGTTACAAAGCCCGAGCGGAAGCATGTAGAGACGAGGGTGGGAATGTCGTTGTAGATACACAGTCGGTGCTGAGAATTTGGAAAGAACACTTCTGCAGACTGTTAAACGGCGAAGACAACCAACTAATCGCTGTCAGGCAGAATGATCCATTCGATTTGGATGATGATGAACAAAATTTCCATGCTCCCGACCAAGAAGAGGTTCGGATAGCAATATCTAAACTAAAGTCCAACAAGGCTGCTGGAGCTGATGGCCTTACGGCTGAACTCTTCAAAGCAGCGGGAGAAGACTTGGTGAGGAGCATACACCAACTCATCTGTACAATCTGGTCGGATGAAAGTATGCCTGACGAATGGAACCACAGCATTGTGTGCCCTATCCACAAGAAAGGAGATACTCTAAGCTGCGCCAACTACAGAGGTATAAGTCTCCTAAATGTCGCCTATAAAATCTTGTCGGCCATTCTGTGTGAACGTCTGAACCCTTTCGCACTTGAACTGATTGGCCCCTATCAGTGTGGTTTCAGGCCCGGTAAGTCAACCGTCGACCAAATTTTCACACTTCGGCAGATTTTGGAAGGGTTGGGTACGAAATCCCGATTGCCAGAATCCTGAACGACATAATCCCGACTGCCAAAATCCCGATTGCCGAAATCCCGAATCCAAAATCCCGAATGACAAAATCCAGTATCCAAAATCCCGATTCCCAAAATCCGGTATCTAAAATCCTGACTGACAAAATCCCGATTTTGGCACTACTTTTTTTTTGTACTATCTACTACTATTTAAAAAAAAAAAAAAAAAATGTGTATGCTCGTTTTGATTTTTTTTTGTCGATGTTTACTATTTGAGGTACAATTTTATAAGTATTTTTATTGTAATTTTGCTTATATCTTTGGCAATTCCCATTATATTTACTATTTTTCTTTTGAAATATGTAAAAAACCAACCAAGAATTTAATAAAATCTAAATTTGTGTATTTTGTATTATTATTTTGGGCAGTATTTTACTTTCTTTTAAATATTTTTTCATCCTTTAGCGCACTTTTTTAGCAAATTTTGATGCTTGGTTCTTTCTGATTCTCAGAGATACACATAAGCTAGCAATTTAACGACCTCAATTATAGTTCTGTGTTGAAGTGTTTTGAGTTAAGTGTTTTTAGTGGAGTGAAGTGTTTTCTAAGTGAAGTGAAGTGCTTTGACGTAGACTATTATCCCGAAAGACTAAATCCCGACTGAAAAAATCCCGAATGACAAAATCCCGACGAATGAAATCCCGACCGACAAAATCCCGAATAACGAAATCCTGACCCACAAAATCCCGACTTACAAAATCGCAAACGACATAATCCCGAATAACGAAATCCTGACCGACAAAATCCCGAACGAAAATAAAGCGAGTGCGAAAATTTTGTGTATTGTTCCGTGTTGAGTTTTTTGTTGTGTGTGTAAAATCGATTTTTTTAAAATGGATTCCAATATACATGTAGAAGTTATGAAAACGAACAAAAATGGTCTCAAAGCGGTATTAGATGGATATTTCTTTCATTTTGAAAGAACAGGTTCAGAGTCTTTGTGCTGCGCTAACCGCAAAAATAAAAATTGCAAAAGCCGATTGGTAACAACGCATGAGCAAAATGGACTGTATTTCTTAAAAAAAAAATAGTTCTAATCATACTCATGAACCCATGGCATATGAAAAAAAAAGTTTGCGAAGCCCACAACTTGCTCAAATCAAGAGCCCATGAAGCCTGTAATCCGTCACAGATAATACGAGACGTAATTGTGAAGACCGATCCAAGCGCCCGAGTCTATTTGCCATCTAAGCTGGCTAATAAAAAAACAATTCAAAGAGTACGGGCCAATGATATAAAGGAACCACAAACCCTCCAAGAAATTGATATACCGGCAAACCTGCGTTTCTTAGAAGGTGAAATATTTGTTCTGTCGGTATCTGTGTATGGAGATGGAGAAGATAAAAATATTTTGCTTGGAACTCCGAGTTCTTTAAAAATGCTGGCAGATACTCAGTGCTGGCTCATGGATGGAACCTTTGCAGTTGTGCCAACAATTATGAACCAGCTCTTCTCTATCCATGGATTCTTTAATGGCATAGTTGTTCCGCTGATTTTTTGTCTTATGAGTCGCCGAACAAGAGAAGCGTATGATCAAATGCTTTACGGTATAGTGAAAAGTGCAAATGAATTCAATATATTTTTAAATCCCACAACAATAGTGTCCGATTTCGAGCTGACCATACAAAATTCTCTAAGAGGCTACTTTCCAAACGCTTCTTTTCAAGGCTGCCTTTTTCACTTTGGCCAAATTTTATGGCGAAAAGTCCAAAAAGAAGGTTTTACCCGGAAATATGGAGAAAGTGAAAGTTTTAGCCTAGAAGTGCGAATGATAAAAAGCCTTGCATATGTTCCCGCTGCCGAAGTTGAGTCTTACTTCGAAGAATTATTTGATGTTTTGAATAATAGAGAGAGTAAAAGAATAGGAAGATGGTTCCGCGAAAACTATATAAGTGGAAAATTTCCGTCCTTTAAGCCACGTTATTCGCCAGACTTCTGGACCTTAGGAACAACAGCAGAAGAATGTAACTTCCCACGCACTCAAAATAGCGTGGAGGCTTGGCACCGCCGCCTAAAGATTGTAGTTGGCAAGCAACATGCAGGCCTGTACAAATTGATAGCCGACCTTGCAAAAGAACTTGTTGTAGCAAAAACAAATGTCGACAAGATAAGAAGCGGACAACTGGTAAAAACATCAAAAATACTCCAAAAAAATATCAATATACAAACTTTAATACAAAATAGAAACGAAACAGAAAAAGTGCTTTTTTTAAAAAACATTGCGATAAACATGTCTCTGTCATAAACAAAACTACAACTAAAAGATATATTTGAACTACAAAAGTTAAAGAACAATGAATATTCTTAATTTTTATTTATTACGTGAACATTATTTTGTTATTAACTCATAAGTGAACTCAAGAAAATATAGAAAAATGTATACGAATCTATATTTATTTTATTTTTTTTTTTCTGTGAATAATTTTTTATTTTTGTTTTACTCGTGAATTCGGAAAAATATCGAAAAATCTACACAAATCTATATTTTTTTTTTTGGTGAATTTTTTTATTTTTATTTTAACTGCTCTTTTCAGGGCGAACAAATTTTCAAAAAGAGATACAAATCGATATTCAATAAAATGATGCAAATAAGAGTTGAGATTTCCAGTTTTCTGTGAAATTTTTTACTTTTGTTTTAACCGCTCTTTTCAGGGCGAAACAATTTTCAAAAAGAGATATAAATTGATATTCAACAAAATGATGCAAATAAGAGTTCAGATTCCCAGTTTTCTTATATAATAATATATATAATATAGTAAGAACTTTGCGAGATATCAAATAGTATAAAAGCAATCTTTAGTTTTTGAGCATAAGAGTAGGTAAAAGTAAGAAATTCGTGCGAATTTCTTACTTTTACCTACTCTTATGCTCAAAAACTAAAGATTGCTTTTATATTATTTGATATCTCGCAAAATTCTTACTATATTTCACAGTTTTCGTAGTATATATAGTAAGAATTTTGCGAGATATCAAATAATATAAAAGCAATCTTTAGTTTTTGAGCATAAGAGTAGGTAAAAGCAAGAAAATCGCGCGAATTTCTTTTTTTTACCTACTCTTATGCTCAAAAACTAAAGATTGCTTTTATATTATTTGATATCTCGCAAAATTCTTACTATATTTCACAGTTTTCGTAGTATATATAGTAAGAATTTTGCGAGATATCAAATAATATAAAAGCAATCTTTAGTTTTTGAGCATAAGAGTAGGTAAAAGCAAGAAATTCGCGCGAATGACAGCGTAAACAGGAACGAGCTATACAGAGCCATGTCGCTTCTTGGCATCCCTGCCAAACTCGTTCGATTGTGCAGGATGACTATGGAGAATTGACATTATTGGAAGAACGAAGCGCGCTGTCAGTGGAGCATTCGCCAGTATTGAAGTGGAAGCGGCTCGAATGGGTCTGGCTGTAAATGAAGATAAAACAAAGTATTTGCTGTCCTCGTTGGCTCGGACAAAACGTCACAATGGACAGATATAACTTTGAGGTTGTCAAGGACTTTGTCTATTTGGGTTCCACTATAACCTCTCAGAACAACATCAGTGAAGAGATCAGTCAAGGAATCACTCTTGCCAATCGCTGTTTCTTCGGGCTAAGAAGGCATCTTAGTAGTAAAGCCCTCTCTCAAAGGACCAAGGAGACACTATACAAGACCTTTATCATCCCAGTCCTGCTGTATGGGGCAGAAGCGTGGACACTGACACAATCGGATGAATACAGGCTGGGGTGCTTTGAGAGAAAGATTCTTCGGGTGATATTTGGGCCTGTATGTATCAATGGAGTATGGAGGAGAAGATTCAATGACGAACTGTACGGGCTATACAGCGACATTGACTTGGTTAAGAAGCTGAAAATTCAGCGGCTTAGATGGCTGGGTCATGTGGAGCATATGGACGAAAACGCTCCTGCCCGACGAGTCTTCAATTCCAACCCGGAGGGCCGACGCAGTTCTGGAAGACCCCATCTAAGGTGGCGCGATCAAGTGGTAAACGACCTCAACCAACTTGGTGTGCGCAACTGGAGGCCACTGGCTAGGGACCGGCCTAGCTGGCGAGGAATGTTGGTTGAGGCCGTGGTCCACAATGGACTGTGTGCGCCACCTTAAGTAAGTAAGTAAGAGGCAGTCAAAAAAGCACTAGTTAAGAAGAGTTTTCCCATCACAATAACCAGATGGATAGACGAAATGCTGAGTACTAGAATAGCAGAGGCACATTCCGTACAAAACGTACAGAAAATCATCACAACAAGAGGATGCCCGCAAGGAGGGGTTCTATCACCCCTGCTGTAGAGCCTCGTTGTGGATGAGCTCCTAGAATGTCTTACTGCTCAAGGTATACAATGCCTAGGCTTTGCCGACGACATTGTTATAACAGCCTATGGACAGTTTGAAGAAACCCTCTGTGACATAATACAAAGGGGTTTGACAATAACAAGCAAATGGTGCAAATCAGTGGGACTAAATATCAATCCATCACAAAACCACAATTGTACCATTCACAAAGAAAAAGATCGAGCCAGATGGAGGGGCATGATAAACAAAGCCTACGAGCACAGCGCTCTAGTGGAGCCATCATAAGTAAGTAAGTATTTAACCTAAATTTCTTCAGCAACCACATTTTTAAACTAAAAACATACGGCTTTAAAAAAATAGGAGTAAATATTTCTTATCAAAATGAATGTATCTACTCCTACCGCACATGAAACCCATCCGGTTAAAAGGTGAAGTAATCGACACGAAGAGGGAGGTCAAATTCCTAGGAATTACCCTAGACAGCAAACTCCTCTGGAACAAACACCTTGAAATAACAGTCGGGAAAGCCACAAAGTCCCTCATGATATGCAGGCGACTTGCAGGAAAATCATGGGGTTGCGTGGCATAAAAGAACCGAACTAGCTACGACTAGAAAATCACTTGAAAAAGTGCAAAGGCTCGCATGCTTATGCATCACAGGAGCAATGAGAACTTGCCTTACGGCAGCAATGGAGGTCATATTGCATCTGACCCCATTACACTTTGTGATACAAAGTGCAGCTGAGGGAACAATCATGAGGTTTTCAAAAGAGGGCACTGTCAAAGGTAAACAAATAAGTCTTAGACAAAAAGACTCCCTGTCCAAAACAATACCCTCCCTTGATATTCCAAGAGATAGCATGATTAAGATTTACAACTTCGAGAAAAATTTCCAAGCGAAGTTAAGTAGCAAAAAAGAGTGGCTAGGAGAAACAGAAAACTACACCTTTAAAGGAAATGCCATCAAGTGGTACACTGATGGATCAAAAACTATTGAAGGAACGGGAGCAGGAATCTTTGGGCCTAGAACCAAAGTCTCTGTTCCAATGGGACAGTCCTCAAGCATCTTTCAAGCAGAAGTTAATGCGATAGGAAAATGCGCTGAACTAAACTTAAATAGGAACTATCGCAAGCAAAACATTGCAATAATGTCAGACAGTCAAGCAGCACTTAAAGCCCTTAGCTCATACAGTATCAGTTCCAAACTGGTATGGGAATGCCTAGACAAACTCAACACTTTGGGCAGGGAAAACACAGTCACTCTCCATTGGATACCAGGCCATGTTTGTGTTGAAGGCAATGAAGAGGCTGACCGTCTGGCGAAAATAGGGGCAACAACACCCTTTATTGGACCGGAACCCTACTGCGGTTTTGGTTAGAATGTGATCAAAAACAAGATCAAAACAAATGAAGAAATCAAAAGATCCAACCATTGGAAAGAACTCCCAAAGCTAAGACAGGCAAAAATGTTACTGGGGAACTACAACCTAGAAAGATTTACAGCCTGCATTAACTTAAACAGAAACAACCTGAGAATTATAACGGGCTTTCTCACAGGGCACTGCAAACTAAAAAGACACCTCAATATCCTAGGGCTGTCAAGCAGCGCAACATGCAGATTCTGCGATGAAGAAGAAGAAACACCGGACCACATACTAGGTAGATGTGGTGCACTTATGCACATAAGACAAAAACACCTGGGTAATTACAAGATAGAGAAGGGCAGGTAACATTCTCTAAAAATACCTCAAATACTTGGCTTCCTAAAAGAAACCAAGTTGGAGGAAGTGCTGTAGGATGAGTATCCTCATCCAGCGCTTTAGAGAAGGGGGCACAATAGATCTTAAAGGTCGCAGCAGGGCCCGATCCACCTTTTTTGCCGCCCTGGGCAAAAATTTAATTTGCCGCCCTTTTACAATGAGAACATATAAGTTATAAAATTGTTGGTGCATTTTTTGACCGACTTTTGAAAAATGGAGGTATTCATTCCGACCCGCAAGAATGTAATATTGTCGAGAATTTTCTTTTTTACAATTAAACATGACATTACGATCATAGAGGAGCCGAAAAAATAGGTCGGACAATTCTGTCTGTCTGTCCGTCTGTTTTTATCGGGCCGTACACCCTTAACGGCTGGACCGATTTGCTTCAATCTTGGTACACAGAACACAGTATTATTATAACATCTGATAGATTGATTTTTGGACCTAGCATTCTAGCTCCGAAATTAACGGTACCTGCCATGTGGTTTTTATTGACAAACTCATTTAGGTATCTCAAAAACGGCTTATACCATTTTGTTAAGATAATTTGAGTAAAATGTATGTTTTGGTTATTATAAATTTGTCTGAGAAATTCTTCATATGTATACGGATTAATAACTCCAATAGGGCCGAATTTTGCTAATCAGATTTTCTCCTAAGCCACTTAAAGGATTTCAGTGACATTTTTTAAGCAAAAGGCCTTTTATAAACGAAATAAATTTGTTACTTAAAATTTCATAAAAAATAAAGTTTTTTTTTGATTATTTCAAAGACAATTTAATAATTTTTTTAATTTTGTCTTCCTGATAAAAAGCAATAAAATGCGTTTTTCTTTTTACTTGCGATTATAGGTACTATAAGGCAAGTTATGCATTCGTAAAAAAAAAAAAAAAATTCTAACTATCAAACATGACATAACGATGATAGAGAAGTCGAAAAAAGTGGGTCCGACAATTCTGTCTGTCTGTCTGTCTGTCTGTCTGTCTGTCTGTCTGTCTGTCTGTCCGTGTGTCTGTCTGTATAGTTACCTACAGCCTAAACGGCTGGACCGATTTGCTTCAAACTTGGTACATAGTATTATTATGACGTCTTACAGAGGGGTTTTTGGAATTAGCATCCTAGCTCCAAAACTAACGGTACCTGCCATACGATTTTTTGTGAAAATTTAATTTTTCTCAAAAACGGCTCCTACGATTTTGATAAAACTTTCTGAATTGTGTTTTCTGTGCAAACTTTATGTTTTAGTTGGAATAGATTTTTCGGGAAAAGTCTTATAACGGTACCTCCCATAGGACCAGTTTTTTGAAATCCGATTTTCTCGTAAGCTACTTGACGGATTTCGATGAAACTTTTTATGTAGAAGCTCTCTTATAAAAGAAATAATATAATTTCGAAAAATTTTCAAAAAAAGTTTTTTTGAGTTTTTTAAAAAAGTTTCAAAATTTATTTTTAATTTTAGTTTTTTCCAAAAACGGTTTAATCTACAATTTTTTAATTTTATTTTTCTGATAAAAACTACAAAGTGCTAGAAGTTGGCATACTCAAAAAAAATTTGGAATATATTTTCGAAAAGTTTTTCAAAAAAAACTGTTTTTTGAAAAAACTGGTCCAACGATTTTGAAAATTTTTTTCGTAAAAATTCAAAAACGTAAAAGAAACCTGATAGCTTACTTCATTTTCTCCAAAAAACGATTTAGGTATTGATTTTTAAGTGATTTATAAAATTTCATATGATTTTTTCAACGCTTTTTTCCCAAAATCTCAAGCACCCAAGACCATTTTAACACATTAGAGCAAGTTCGTACGACCCAGTCGTGCACTTTATTTAGTTCACAGCAGAGCCTGAGTTGTCGAACAAAAATAAGTTTTTTTTTTTTTATAAAAATTCAAAACTGTTCAAGAAATCAGATGGCTTACTTCATTTTTTTCCCTAAAAAAAACGTTTTAACTAGCGTTTCTTAAGTGATTAATAAAATACTTCGACTTTATATTTTTGACGGACATATACCTTTAGTCAAAATTCTTTATAGCGAAACTTCAAGGGAACAAAAAATAAAAAAATTATAAAATTCGTTATAAAAAAATGTGAAATGTGCTTTGAAACCTCGTTTTAGTTTTTATTTTCAAAGAAAATTGGTATAAAAAAGAAATTAATATAAGAAATTCATATCTTTTGTTAAGATATTCAATTTTTGATTGCGCATTTAAAATTTTGATTTTTATTTTATTATACCAATTTAGAAAATAAAAAATTTGCATTATCTTTAGTTTTATCACTTGTTTCAATAAAACTTCAAAAATTCTTAAATGCAGTTCTCTTATCACTAAGTAGGGCTTTTCGTCTCGTCTGAAGTAAACTCTTTTCAAATTGCTACTGTTCTCCATTCTTATTGATCATATCACTGACAATAGATCTTAGTCTTCATCGGACTTAAACTAGATAACTGTACATTTTTAATACATCTATACATTCGGTGGAACCTAACTTAATATGGGATATTTTTACTTGCGATTATAGGTACTATAAGGCAAGTTATGGATTCGTGCAGAAAAAAAAATTTGAGATAACAATCACACATGACATTACGATGATGGAGAAGTCGAAAAAAGTGGGTCTGGAAATTCCGTCCGTCTGTCTGTCTGTCTGTCTGTATGTCTGTTCGCGCCTCTGGAGGCTGAACGGGTGGGCCGATTTGCTTCAAATTTGGTATTTAGGATTTATTTGGCCGTCCCTCGGAACAAATTTTTTATTTTTGCTCTAGATCCAAAAATAACGGCATCTGCCATACAATCTTGAAGACAAAAATTGATTTTCTCAAAAACGGCTCTAAAGATTTTGATAAGACTTTCAGAATGCTATTTTTGCAAGAAAATCTATCTTTTGGTTCGAAATTTTTTTTCAAAATTTGTCTAATAACGGTACCTCTCATAGAACCAGTATTTTCAAATCAAATCATTTCAATTCATTTCAATAAAATTTTGGCCACAGGAAGTCATTCATAATTTTATTAATATGGCATTTCAAAATTTTCAAAAACTTTTTTTTTTGATTTTTTATAATTTTTTCAAAAAAAATTTTGGTTTTCGAATTATGTTGGAAACGGGTACATTGATTTTTTTTTTTAATTATTTTTCAAATGTAAACTATAGATTGCCATATATTTGCATACTCAAATAAATTTCAAAATATTTTTTGAAAAAGTTTTTCAAAAATAACCTTTTAAAAAAAAACTGGTCCAACGATTTTCAATATTTTTTTTTCCTAGATTGACGTATAGCTTTGAAATTTTATTGCATACTTAGTTTTTCCGAGAAAACTCTTAAAAAATAAAAGAATTTTCGAAATTATTTAATTTTTTATTAATATCCATATATGCAGCCACGAAGCAGTTGCTTATTATCAGAGCAAGTTCGTGCGACCCACTCGTGCATTTTATTTTAAGAAGAAGTTGAACAAAATTAAATTTGCTATAAGAAAGTTCGTTATAAATTAGTTTTACTGTATACCTACATATTTATGTATGATGGGACTGGGAAAGTAGGGAAAGATGAATATATTTCTGATGACGGATAAAATTTTTTGTGTGTTTCTTCGGTTACTTGAGAGTTGAGAGACTACATTTACTTCAGCTCCCCACACACATCACACTTGTGTGAGAAAATCAAAATTCTTTCTGATTTATATATTTTTTCCCATGATGATCTTAATAAGAAGGAAACAAGTAAACATTTTTTGGAAAGACATAGCTTTAATAATCCTCAATTTTCAAATTTTGCCGCCCTTGAAATTTGCCGCCCCGGGCAAATGCCCGGCGCGCCCCCCCCTGGATCGGGCCCTGGGTCGCAGTGCACTTTCCCCCAATTAATTAATTAATTCATTCATTCATTTCTTGGTTACGTTGCAGGTTGTGGTTCAAAAATTGTTAAATACACCAAAAATCGCTATCTTAATTCTAATTTTTAAAAATTGAAGTTATGTCTTGTTTTGTTCAAATCGAGCTGCAAGCTTCAAATTGAATATCAGTTACCTCATAGTAAGTGCCTTGGCAATAAAAAGTCTCAACTTTGGACGTGACACACACGCTTTTTGTATTGCAGTTATTGAACATCGGCCACACAAAATTAATTATATTGTATTTTTTCTGTCTGCTAAAGAAACTTTTGTTTCTGGAACTGGACAGCAGCTGACTGCGGACGGCAAACGCATACACATAAAAAAAATAAAATGCACGACTGGGTCGCACGTACTTGCTCTGTTGGTGCAATAGTACGATGAAAACAAACTTTTCGATCAATAAGAACAACTAATGTTTGAAAAATTTGGTAAAACCTAAAAAATGTTGACTGAAATTGGAAAAACCGATATACGGGAGCTAACGTTAAGAAACCTTTAATATTTAAAATTATGATGTCAGCTTTTGGCTGTTGTAAATGATACAAATGTCCACTTATGGCCAAATTAATAATACTGTTAAAAGCAATTTCCGCTATTATCATGTATAGCCAAAAACTAAAAATGCAGTTTTGTTTGAAGTATTCTATGTATGTTACATAAAAAGTTTCATAAAAATCGGGGGAGCCTTTTTTGAGTAAATATGAAAAAATGAAAAAAATTGGCCAAAATCTAGTGGCAATTTGTATTGGAGCCACCATTTAAAAAAGAGAAAATGAAAAAAAATCAATGCCATCTGATAGGAAGCTGTAAGGAACTATACCAAACAAAGTTTGAGTGAATTCGATGCAACCGTTGACAACTTATGGCCATTTGAAAAAAGCCGTTAAGAGCAGATCTCCGTTATTTGCATTTTTAGCCAAAAACTAAAAACGCAGTTCTCTTAAAAACACTAAAAGAATATAACACAAAAAGTTTAATCAAAATCGTTAGAGCCATTTTCGAGAAAATTAGAAAAAACCAAAAAAAGTTGGCTAAAACTCAACGGCTCGTTGTATGGAAGCCACCGTTTAGAAAGGCTTCAGTGAAAAATTTACTAAACCATCCTATAGAACACTATTAAAAACTGTGTCAAACAAAGTTTTAGTTGATTCAATCAAGCCGTTGTGAACTTATGGCTATTTGAAAAAAAGCCGTTAAAACCTGATTTTCGTTACGACCATTTGAGGCAAAAACAAAAAACGCAGTTTTGTTAGAAATGCTTAAAGTAAGCTAAATTATAAATTTAATCAAAATCGTTAGAGCCGTTTTCGAAAAAATCCAAATTGAAAAAAACCGTTACTTGAAAGGTACCAGTTTGAGCCGGGCTAAAACAAAATAAAAAAAACCTCGACAATGGTTTTTCTTCAAACTGCTATATACCAAGTTTGAAGAAAATCCGTCAAGCCGTTTAGGCTGTAGCATGACGTGAAAAAGCGCACATCCGCACATCCGCACAGACGCACAGACGCACAGACAGACCGACGGACGGTATGGCGAAAACCACTTTTTTGGGCTTCTCTATCATCGTAATGTCATGTTTGATTTAAACCTCGATTTTTTTTTTCTGCACGAAACCAATACTTGCCCTATAGAGCAAGTAAAAAAGGGAATATGGTATCGAACAGTTCGTTACAATCGTATTGTAGCTCTTGCTTATGTTTTTACATGAAACCTATAAAAACCGTGAGTTTCCTACTTTTAGCATGAAAGTGTGTTTGCTCAGAAATTAATTATTCTGTGTGATATCCACTGGGTTTTAAACAAACATAGGCAATCTTTTGAGTAGATTTCTGTCATAAATGACACAAGCAACTGGAGTTGGAGGATCGAAATCATAATTCCGAGTTTAAGGAGTTTGAATTGACTTGAAGATTCCAAAAACTTGTTTAAATTCTTTCACACAGCTATAATGGTCTATAAGGACTTAACGCGTTGAAATAAAATAAGAAATAAATAAAAATCACCAAGCTTACATATATATACATACTAGCAGACCCGGACACGCGTTGCTGTGGCTAAGGTAGGTATATGTCAAATGGTAAATTATTATTTTCGAACAACCATGAAATCGTTATAGCGGGTATAAAAATGATTGAAATTTGAATTTTCGTAAAGTTGATAAAGCAAAAATCAGCATTATTAATCTAACCTATCAAGTTTGTAACAAATGAGTAAATTACAAAAATGATACTTAAATATGTAACATTTAATTTTAGACATGAAGTAGGTAGGGTAAATAATTCTTTATTCTTAACAGTAATATTTATTATTTTGAATTATAAATATTTATAATTTAATATTAGTTCAACACTAATCGGTGCACAATATTCTTTGTTAATCTGTCTCTAGCTAACACAAATAGATTCGATAGTTTTCCCACACGTGAGCATGCAGGTGCCGTGAAATAACGCCGAATGCAATAACGCCGAATTTCAAAACTCGGCTTTATTGCACTTTACGAAAGTGAAATAACGCCGAATTTTGACGTTCGGCCTTATTTCACTATAATAAAGTGAAATAACGCCGATTCGGCGTTATTTCACTTTCTAAATATTATTTTTATGACTTTTCATGTGTCTATCATATTCTCTAAGTAAGGTACCATACTGAGAGCTTTGGAATCATTAAACAAATGTTTAAGTACCCTTTGTATATCTTTTTTGTACAGGACCAAGTTCCACTTAAAAATAAAACAAAGCAAATATGTTCTTCCCAAAAGTTCGTTTTAATGAAAAAAAAAATAATTTTTAATAATTCTTTTTTGTTGAAAAATACATATACAGTCGAACCTCGATAAGTCGAACTTCGATAACTCGAATATCTCGATAACTCGAAGATATTATTTGGCGTCAACTTCGATAAGTGTGTATGTTTTACTTGATAACTCGAAGTCTTGATAACTCGAATTATTTTTTTGGAAATTGATGGTTCGAGTTATCGAAGTTCGACTGTATGTACTTAATAAACATAACAGATTAACATTTCGATATTTAAAATTTTAATTATTAAGTTTACGAAATGCATACTTCATTATATTTTTAAAACCTATAGTGCTGTTAAGAGAAGTCTTTTGAAGTAAAAGTTTCAGTATTTATTGAACTTAAAATGTATATGTAGATACCTAGGTATCTACATATACATTTTAAGTTCCTAGGTATCTACATATACATTTTAAGTTCAATAAATACTGAAACTTTTACTTCACTTAAAATGAAGGTTCACTTTATGTTCAGCAAAAATGAAGAATCAAAATTGTATTCGAATTAAAAGGAGATCTACATTGGATTTTCATTGACATATTATGAACAAAAATGATTGTGATCAAGAAATATGTAAAAATCTAATAAATCTTTTTAAATTTCCTTCACTCTTATGTATAAAAGTGAATGTTAACATACAATTGTAAAGAAAAAGCGCTTAAATACATTTATTTTGGTGAATGTTTCTCTAATCATTTATATATCATTTTTAAAGATTCATAAATGAATGCCCATTTCTCAGGAGATTTGATTGGAATTGAATCGTTAGTGAATTCATATCTGAAGGTTTTCTTCATTTAAATGAATCATAATGATTCATTTTTGAAGGAAAATGTTTGCTGGGAATCTGCAGCGTTCAAAAATATAACATACTAAGCAATAAAACAAAATCGTATTACAGAAACACATACTTACATATCTAACGATATCTCTTGTACTTCAAAACAAAAAACAATACACTAATATAATCAAATTCTGACTTATACATAAATATTTCAAATAATTGACACTTTTACACTCCTCATTTTTACTTGCGATTATAGGAACTATAAGGCAAGTTATGCATTCGTCGAAAAAAAAAGTTTTGAGATAACAATCAAACATGACATTACGATGATAGCGATGACGAAAAAAGATGGTCTAAAAATTCTGTCCGTCTGTATGTCTGTCTGTCTGTCTGTCTGTATGTATAGAGACCTACAGCCCAAACGGGTGGGCCGAATTGCTTCAAACTTGGTATATAGACTTTTTTAGGAATTGTACAGAGGGGAAATTGAAATTTTTTTTTTAGCTCAAAAAATAACGGTACCTGCCATACAACCGTTATTTTAAAGCTTATTTTTCTCAAAAACGGCTCTAACGATTCTTATTTAAAAAAATCAGTGTTGCTTTTTAGGTACGACCAATCATATGGCTGAAAAAAAAGTTTCAAAAAATGGCTAAGAACGGTACTTTCCATAGGACCGTTTTTTTTGCTTTCGACTATCTCGAAAACGACTCAACCGATTCTTTTGAAATTTCACACACATATAGCTGTAGGTAGCTCAATTTGTATGGCATAACAATATTTTTGAAAAATATTTTTTTGTATTTTTAAAAGCATTTCTTTAAAAAAAATTTAAAAAATTAATATTTTGAAAACTGCTTTTTAAATTTTTTTCTAAAAATTTTAAATAAATGTATTTGCTAAATACCTATGAACTGGCTTTTTTGAATTTTTTTCAAAAAGTTTTTCGAAAAAAAAACTTTTTTTCTCAAAAACCGCTCCACAGATTTTTCTAAATTTATTCTCATAAATTCAAATTTATCCAAGAAATAAAATGGCGTACTTTTTTTTCAGCTCAAGTTAGTTTAAGTATTTATTTAAGAATTTTGAAAATTTTATTTTTATCAAAATCTCAAGCCCATAAACCACTGTCACTCATTAGAGCAAGTTCGTGCGACCCAGTCGTGCATTTTATTTTACTTGCGATTATAGGTACTATAAGGCAAGTTATGCATTCGTCGAAAAAAAAAGTTTTGAGGTAACAATCAAACATGACATTACGATGATAGCGAAGACGAAAAAAGATGGTCTAAAAATTCTGTCCGTCTGTATGTCTGTCTGTCTGTCTGTCTGTCTGTCTGTCTGTATGTATAGAGACCTACAGCCCAAACGGGTGGGCCGAATTGCTTCAAACTTGGTATATAGACTTTTTTAGGTATTGTACAGAGGGGAAATTGAAATTTTTTTTTAGCTCAAAAAATAACGGTACCTGCCATACAACCGTTATTTTAAAGCTTATTTTTCTCAAAAACGGCTCTAACGATTTTTATTTAAAAAAATCAGTGTTGCTTTTTAGGTACGACCAATCATATGGCTGAAAAAAAAGTTTCAAAAAATGGCTAAGAACGGTACTTTCCATAGGACCGTTTTTTTTGCTTTCGACTATCTCGAAAACGACTCAACCGATTCTTTTGAAATTTCACACACATATAGCTGTAGGTAGCTCAATTTGTATGGCATACCAATATTTTTGAAAAATATTTTTTTGTATTTTTAAAAGCATTTCTTTAAAAAAAATTTAAAAAATTAATATTTTGAAAACTGTTTTGTAAATTTTTTTCTAAAAATTTTAAATAAATGTATTTGCTGAATACCTATGAACTGGCACTTTTAATTTTTTTTTGTAAATTTTTTTCAAAAAGTTTTTCAAAAAAAACTTTTTTTCTCAAAAACCGCTCCACAGATTTTTCTAAATTTATTCTCATAAATTCTAATTTATCCAAGAAATAAAATGGCGTACTTTTTTTTCAGCTCAAATTAGTTTAAGTATTTATTTAAGAATTTTGAAAATTTTATTTTTATCAAAATCTCAAGCCCATAAACCACTGTCACTCATTAGAGCAAGTTCGTGCGACCCAGTCGTGCATTTTATTTATTCTTGCACGCATGGTAGGTCATCGTAATTTTTCGTTACACCTTCCCTGATTTTCAATAAATATTTGAAGATAAAAATTTCCCAAATTGGTCCAGCCATTCTCTTCTTCCTTAGAAGATGCTACCAAAAAATTTATTACCATACTAATAAAATGCACTAAAATTGCTTTCGTGGTACATAGATGTACTGAATTTTGACCAATCTTCATGAAAACCTTCGTAGTCATCCTTAGAATATCCTACGAAAAGATTAATTATTAATTTATTAAAATGCACTACAAATGCACTAAAAATGCATTTGTGTCAAACTGCTTTATAAATTGAGAAATAAACTATCCTATCTTTTAAGTTGGATCAAACTGCACACAGTTTTCAAAATTTGATTAAAATCTGTTCATTAGTTTAGGAGTTCATTGCGGACAAACAACGAGACACTCGATTTATATTATACTAGCTGACTCGCGAACTTGGTTTCGCCAAAATTCATCAATGTATTGAAAATAATAATTCTTTCATTTGTATTAAGTAAATAGCTAATATTTTACACTTTTTATTTATGTGCATAGATACTGTGTAATTTTAAGTTAATTCGGCTTATCAGCTATCTGCCTGTGAAAATCCCGTCAAAATCGGCCCATAAATAAGATTTTTTGAAAATTGCAACCGCAGCGCCACCTTCAGGAGTAATTAAAAAAACCTTAATTACTCCTTAGAACATCAGCTATCCGCCAGTGAAAATCCGGTCAAAATCGGTTAAGCCGTTTCCGAGATTAGCCGGAACAAACAGACAGACAGACAAAAATTTTAAAACTTGCTTTTTTGTTCTAAGTACCGGATGTATTTTCATACGCATTTAGTAAAAAACTGATATTTTGAAATTACAAACAGACACTTCATTTTTATTTATGTGTATAGATTAGAAGATGTACATAATGTAAGCCATTCTAGTCATTATTTGTAATCCAAATATAATATTGAAAAGCCTATTATAAGAGAAATAAGAAACATCCCGCCGGGGAAAAAACTGTAACCTACTTATTTTAAAATTGTCCAAAACATCGACAGAATCATGATCTCTCGATAATAAAATTTTTTCAAGCAATAACAACTACTCTTAGTGGTATAAAATAATAAGCAAAGAAGTTTTGCCAAAAACTAAGAACGCAGTTAGTTTTGCAATACTCGCAAGACAATGCCTACAAAGTTAATCAAAATTACAAAATTCAGAATTCTTAAAGCTTTCTTTGAGAAATTAAAACATATGTAGATGACAGCTTGTGGGTGCTATGATAGATATATAAGCTTTACCCGGTCTGAATCATTTTGTAAATGCAGTTGTCAGTCTTAACCATTTTGTAAATGCAGCTTTGTTAACTCATGGACACTTAAAAAAAAAGGCTAAAACCAGATGTCCATTGACTCAAACTTAGTGGCTCGTTGTACGGGAGCAACCGTTAAAAAAGGAGTAGCTGAAAAAACTGTACCAAAAAAAATAAAGTGCACGACTGGGTCGCACGAACTTGCTCTAATGTGTTAAAATGATCTTGACTGCTTGGATTTTGGGAAAAAGCGTTGAAAAAATCATATGAAATTTTATAAATCATTTAAAAATCAATACCTTAAACGTTTTTTGGAGAAAATGAAATAAGCCATCAGAATTCTTTAACTTTTTTGAATTTTTACAAAAAAAAAATTTCAAAATCGATCGACCAGTTTTTTCAAAAAACAGTATTTTTTGAAAAACTTTTTGAAAATATATTCCAATTTTTGTATGCCAACAATAAAATTAAAAAAATATAGATTAAACCGTTTTTGGAAAAATCAAAAAAACTCAAAAAAACTTTTTCTGAAAAATGTAAGAATTTTAATTATTTCTTTTATAAAAGGGCTTCTACATTAAAAATTTCATCGAAATCTGTCAAGCGGCTTACGAGAAAATCGGATTAAAAAAAACCGGTCCTATGGGAGGTACCGTTATAAGACTTTTCCTGAAAAATCTATTACAACCAAAACATAAAACTTGCACATAAAACACTATTCAGAAAGTTTTATCAAAATCGTAGGAGCCGTTTTTGAGAAAAATTAATTTTTCACTAAAAATCGTATGGCAGGTACCGTTAGTTTTAAAGCTAGAATGCTAATTCCAAAATCCCCTCTGTAGGACGTCATAATTATCCTATCTACCAACTTTGAAGCAAATCGGTCCAGCTGTTTAGGCTGTAGGTGCCGATACAGACGGACGGACAGACAGACAGACAGACAGACAGACAGAATTGTCGGACCCACTTTTTTAGGCTTCTCTTTCATCGTAATGTTATGTTTGATTTTTTTTTTTTTTTTTTACGAATGCATAACTTGCCTTATAGTACCTATAATCGCAAGTAAATAAAATGCACGACTGGGTCGCACGAACTTGCTCGAAAGTGTGACAGTGGTTAAGGGGCTTGAGATTTTGATAAAAATAAAATTTTCAAAATTCTTAATCAAATACTTAAACTAATTTGAGCTGAAAAAAAAGTACGCCATTTTATTTCTTGGATAAATTTGAATTTATGAGAATTAATTTATAAAAATCTGTGTAGCGGTTTTTGAGAAAAAAAGTTTTTTCTGAAAAGCTTTTTGAAAACAAATTTAAAAAAAAATTCAAGAAAACCAGTTTATAGGCATTCAGCAAATACATTTATTTAAAAATTTTAGAAAAAAAATTAATAAGCAGTTTTCAAAATATTAATTTCTTAAATTATTTTTTAAAAAATGCTTTTAAAAATACAAAAAAATATTTTTCAAAAATATTGGTACGCAAGCAAAAAAAACGGTCCTATGGAAAGTACCGTTCTTAACCATTTTTTAAAACTTTTTTTTCAGCCATATGATTGGTCGTACCCAAAAAGCAACACTGGTTTTTTTAAATAGAAATCGTTAGAGCCGTTTTTGAGAAAAATAAGCTTTAACGTAACGGTTGTATGGCAGGTACCGTTATTTTTTGAGCTAAAAAAAAAAAAATTTCAATTTCCCCTCTGTACAATACCTAAAAAAGTCTATATACCAAGTTTGAAGCAATTCGGCCCATCCGTTTGGGCTGTAGGTCTCTATACATACAGACAGACAGACAGACATACAGACGGACAGAATTTTTAGACCATCTTTTTTCGACTTCGCTATCATCGTAATGTCATGTTTGATTGTTATCTCAAAACTTTTTTTTTCGACGAATGCATAACTTGCCTCATAGTACATACCTATAATCGCAAGTACAAATCTGCGTAAATTCGATCAAGCCGTTGCCTACTTATTTCTATTTGAAAAATAGCCGTTTAAACCTCAATTTCGTTATGACTATTTAAGCTGAAAACAAAAAACGCTGTCTCTTCAAAAATACCTTATGTTTGATAAATTATTAGTTTAATCAAAATCGATCTGTTTTTGAGAAAATCCAAAATGAAAAAAAAACCGTTGAAATGTATATACCAGTTAAATTCGAGCTTGAATAAAATAAGAAAACCCGACAGGTATTTTTCTTAGCACTGCCTTATATGAAGTTTCAAGAAAATCCGGCAAGCCGTTAAGGCTGTAACTTGATAACAGACTCATATACACACCGACAAAGCAAGGCGGAAACGACTTTTTTGGGCTTTTCTGAGAAAAGTTTTCTCTATCATCGTAATGATATGTTTGATAAAAATATGGATTTTCGTCTGCACGAAACCAAAACTTGCACTAAATAATGAGTAAAAAGTTAAATGAGAACCTTCGCAATGGCAGAATCAGCTTCAAAGTTGATTCAATTTGTGCGAATTCATTGACAGTCTTCGTTGATGTGACAGCTAGAAATTTATTCAAACCTCAAGCTTTCGGAAGAAATTCAGCAAAACAATTTGAGTTCTCTTTGCCAAGAATTCATTTATTGGGCATTTATACATAAAAAGCTCACAGTTTACCTGACGTTAATGTTTTAAGGAGTTTTTAGAAAAACTTTAAAACCTTAAAACTTTTATATGCGATATGACAGGTGCAATTTTCTACAAACAAAAAAACAAAGAACACATAAATCATACGGCGATAGCCTCACCCAAACTTTTACAGCATTTAAAATTCGCGTCTAAGTTTTGAAGTTTGAAATAAAAAAAATTTCTGTTTCCTTTCCTCCTAGAAAAAAAAGGATGACCACTTTAAATGGATAAAGTCCATTATTTGTGCTTTTAGATACGTTCTTTACTTTGTTTGGTCGTGGATAAGTAGAAAAGTGGTCAGATGTATAATGTACATTATGTATGTATACATTATGTAAGGGCAAAGTTTGTGATAGTTTATTTTTGTCGACATTCCCTCTGGATTTAAAGTTTTACATTTTGATGTTCTAACGATATTCTTGGGATGAAGCCAACTCCAGTGCAGGTTTATTGCTTACCTATTTTAAAATTATGTTTCGTTACTCGTTCATGCTTTGAACGAAGATGATTGATAGCTCAACTAGTAGTTATTCTCTAGGTAATTTTAAATCCATTTAGCTAATGGAGGTTGTTTTGAAAGTGAGGTATTATTTAAGTGAACTAGTCTTACAAGCAAAATTGACTCACGGGAGGTTTTGTTGCTTGGATTCAAAAAGATCTAGAAAAACAAAGTGTATAAAATTAATTAAAACTACAAAAACCAACGATTTTGAAAAAAAAAAATTGAACTTTTTCCAATCTCCTAACTTATTTTTTGCATCACAACTAGAAGTTCCGGTAACTCATGAGCGGGTGACGTGAAAATATGCGAGAAAAAAGTTAACTCCGAAGGAAATAAAATACAAAACGTGATTTCAACCAGGGGCTTTATGGTGTTTGTTTTAAGATAAAAGTTGATAATTAGCGAGTTACTTACATTGGGTAGGAAATGAGAAGAAATGTGTTTTTTTATTTATTTGCCATCTTATTTCATTTGACAACTCGATATATTTGTGCTTCTTTTTCTATTATTCCATTTTTAGCTTTTAACTTCCTAAATTTGAAATTGTACAAGTATGAAGATTGGTGTTAAACGATTTCACCTAATTTGGAACATAATTTAATCGAAATTTGGAATCGTATTTAGAAATTTGCTATGAAATTACCTCATTAAGCTTAATGAAATCACAGTATTAAATTCAATATGATGGATTTTGCTAAAGCTCTAAGTGATAGTCGAATTAACCACACGTCTTAATTGAGGGTCTTTAAGGGCCCCTTAAATGATGTGGCTTTGATATAAAGTCTTATAAATAATACATTATTTTTTGTATGTATGTCTACAGTGGCCATCGTTATACGTGCATCTTACATCATATGGGTGAATGTATGGACTTTATAAAAATGATAAGCAAAAAATTATCATGAAAACGTGACTTAGGATCAACCGAAATCGTGAATGGAGCAACTTTCAAGAAATCATAAACATGAGTTGTTAAGTTTCTTATTATATGAAAGTAGTCACATACTGTTTTCCTTATAACGTTTTGCTTTTAAGTAAAAAAACATAAGCGAGAGCTACAGTACGTTTGCAACGAACTGTTGGATACCCTATTCCCCATTTGTATGTGTATGCGTATGCCTCGGGAACGGTACGAAATCCCGATTTCCAAAATCCCGAATGCAAGAAATCCCGACTATTTTCGGGGACAAAAACGACATAATCCCGAAAACCAAAATCCCGAATACAAAAATCCCGAACGACATAACCCCGATTTTCAAAAAAATCCCGACTGATCGATTTGAAAATCCCGAATGTCAGTACTTTCTAGTACTTTTTAGAACTTTTTAATTTTACACTATTTAGAGAAATCTTGTTTATATTTAGTTCGTTCTGGTTGATTCTCATGTTTTTAAATGATATTATTGCAATTTAACCCCGATTTCATGCCATTAATTACGATTTTTGTAGTTCGGGATTTTTGGGTCGGGATTTTGTCATACAGGATTTTGTCAATAGGGATTTTGTCGCTCAGGATTTTTTCATTCGGGATTTTGTCGCTCAGGATTTTTTCATTCGGGATTTTGTCTTTCGAGATTTTGTAAATCGGGATTTTTTTTTTAATTAGGCGCCTTAGAAAATAATTTTTGGTTGGTTCTTGGTGATTCTCATAATCTGGCTACCCTTTTTGAATGATTTTTTTGATTTTTCCCTTGAAAAAATTGAAAAAATCGGAAAATCAAGAAATTTTTATTTATTTTGAAAAATAAAAAAAAAATATTGTTGGAAAGGGGCATTCATTACCTATCAGAAAATGCAACAATAATCAAAATATTCAAATCAAAATCCTATATTTCAAAAGTTATTGACAAAAAACGGAGAAAAATCGACCCTCTAGGACGTCTATTAACGAAGTTACAGCCAAAAAACAAAATGACTAAATTATCCGATTTTTTTCGTTTTTAATCGTTTTAAAACCAATATATAAAGCATAATATGCGTACAAATAGTAAAACATTATATATCATTGGAAAGTTACATTCATTACCTTTAATAATATGTATGAATTAGAACGAAAGCTCAAACATTTCAAAGGTTATTGACGAAAACATGAGCGAGAGACCAAAATCCAAAAAAAATATTGAAACAAAAAAATGTATTTTTTCTTCTTTTGATTAATTTATATCCTTCGGGACTTCCAGGTTCTATTGATTACGAAAACTGTAAGACATAGGCGCCTGCCTGACAAATTTACATACCCTTAGTGGAGCAGCGAAGCTGCGTGAGCGCGGTGTGCCCCCGAAAAAGGAGGAGAAAATCAAAAGATCCCGCGAAGCGGGCCACCCAGGTCAAATTAATTACAAATGTTACAGACACAGGCGCCTGCCTGACAAATTTACATACTCTTAGCGGAGCAGCGAACCTGCGTGAGCGCGGTGTGCCCCCGAAAAAGGAGGAGAAAATCAAAAGATCCCGCGAAGCGGGCCACCCAGGTCAAATTAATTACAAATGTTACAGACACAGGCGCATGCCTGACAAATTTACATACCCTTAGCGGAGCAGCGAAGCTGCGTGAGCGCGGTGTGCCCCCGAAAAAAGAGGAGAAAATCAAAAGACCCCGCGAAGCGGGCCATCCACCCAATTGATTACGAAAACTGTGAAATATAGTAAGAATTTTGCGAGATATCAAATAATATAAAAGCAATCTTTAGTTTTTGAGCATAAGAGTAGGTAAAAGTAAGAAATTCGCGCGAATTTCTTACTTTTACCTACTCTTATGCTCAAAAACTAAAGATTGCTTTTATATTATTTGATATCTCGCAAAATTCTTACTATATTATAAAATATTATTATATAAGAAAACTGGAAATCTGAACTCTTATTTGCATCATTTTGTTGAATATCAATTTATATCTCTTTTTGAAAATTTTTTCGCCCTGAAAAGAGCGGTTTTCATAACTTCTACATGTATATTGGAATCCATTTTAAAAAAATCGATTTTACACACACACAAAAAACTCAACACGGAACAATACACAGAATTTTCGCACTCGCTTTATTTTCGTTCGGGATTATGTCGTTCGGGATTTTGTATGTCGGGATTTTGTCGGTCAGGATTTCGTTATTCGGGATTTTGTCGGTCGGGATTTCATTCGTCGGGATTTTGTCATTCAGGATTTTTTCAGTCGGGATTTAGTCTTTCGGGATAATAGTCTACGTCAAAGCACTTCACTTTACTTAGAAAACACTTCACTCCAATAAAAATACTTATAAAATGGTACCTCAAATCGTAAACATCGACAAAAAAAAATCAAAACGAGTATACACATTTTTTTTTTTTTTTTTTTTAAATAGAAGTAGATAGTACCAAAGAAAAGTAGTGCAAAAATCGGGATTTTGTCAGTCAGGATTTTAGATACCGGATTTTGGGAATCGGGATTTTGGATACTGGATTTTGTCATTCGGGATTTTGGATTCGGGATTTCGGCAATCGGGATTTTGGCAGTCGGGATTATGTCGTTCAGGATGCTGTCAATCGGGATTTCGTACCCAACCCGTATGCCTCCCGTAGCCAGCCGATGTTTCAGTTTCAGAAACAAAATTCTTCTTTAGCAGACAGAAAAAAATTCAATAACATTAATTTTGTGTGGTGTGATGTTCAATTAGTGCTGGCAAAATAAAAAAAGGCGTGCGCCACGCCCAAAGTTAAAACTTTTTATCGCCAAGGCAATTGGTATGAGCTGTAGTGACATTCAATTTTATTCTTGCAGATCGATTTGAACAAAACAAGACAAAACTTAAATTTTTAAAAATTGGGTTTTGAATGGAAATAGCGATTATGGGTGTTTTTAACAATTCTTGGACCACACTCTGCTACGTAACCAAGGAATATAAATATAAGTGTTCATCTTTTTACTTCAAAACTGTGACCGATAGTTAAAAAACGTTAAAAAATTAATGCCTTATACAACTTTTGACGGAAACGCCCCTTAAAAAGGGGGGGGGGGGCTTAAAAATTTGAAGCACTAACTGAGGTTTGATCAATATTTAGGCATATGTGTATAACAAAAGTAATTTAATCAAAATCACGTCTTCAAAAGTGGGCGTATTGAAAAAATTTACACAAGAAAATGTAGAGATATATTTTTCATAAAACGAACGGAAGGGAAAAAGGTTTAAATTGAATATTGGTAGTACCTTAAATTTTTAAAACTACGTTTTTCGTTCTTTCATGAAAAGTGGGCGAAAGCCAAGCCCAAAATTCAAAAATTTCTTTTCATACACAAACGATTTAGTTTCTACTACGAGACGCAAAATTTTGGCTTGCGGATTCATTATAAATACCGTTTATTTTTAAAAACAATTTTTTTATGGTTTCTATTGAAAAGTGGGCGTCAGCCACGCCCAAAATCAAATTTATTGATTTCATACACAAGATGTTTATGTGCAAGTAATGCCCACAAAATTTAATGTGTTTCTCTTTAATATAATATTTGTTATTTTATAAAAACAATATTGATGGTTTTGTATGAAAAATGGGCGTCAGCCACGCCCAAACTGAAATATTTTTATTTGATTGGAAGAAGGTTTACCTAAAGCTTGAGTGTGCAAAATTTTAGAGTTATGCTTTTTTCGTAACTGTACAAAAAACATAATTTAATTATACCAAATTGATGTTGATCAACAAAAAAGGCGGTTGTGGGCGTGTTTGTATGCGGATTTTACTGGTTCAAGAACATAGCCTTACTCTTGAACCACAGATTATATATGCCAAATTTCAGCTTTCTAGCTTAAAAATTGCGACCTCTAGAGAGTATACATACGGACGGACGGACGGACTGACGGACATGGCTAAATCGACTAGACTTTTGATTCTGAGTCAGAATATATATATTTTTCTATACCTAACGGTATTATTTCTCTATGTTACAAACTCCACACCAAATACAATATACCCATTCTATGGAATAGGGTATAAAAATCCCCATAATGTGAGTTTCTTCATGTTCGACTTTCTAATTGTTCATTATATCTTGTAAATAAAAGATCCCCTGAAGAAGATGGCAACCACCGTCGAAACGTCGGAAAAAATGAAATTGTTGTTTCATTTATAAAACATTGTGACCAAAAAAGCCGAACAAGAATATCTACTAAATTCTTAAATATCCACAAAAACAAAAAAAGAAAACCAAAGTTAAATATAAATCGTTAAATAAATAGAAAAAAATACGCAGAAATAGCTACTTTAAGTTTTTGTTAAAAAAGGTATACTGTTATTTCGTTATTTAATATTTACTTATAATAGCAGCAGATAAATAATTATTAAATTCGGGTTCAGTTTTTTCTTATAATACCTATTAAATACATATTATTACTATTACATTATGACTGCTCCACAACGACGCTTTGAGCTTCGCTTTGACAGAACGCAAAAGTTCAGACATAGGAATTCGTGTATAATGCTCGAAATGAGGCGTTGAGCTTTAACGTTACGTTTTGGCATCAAAAAGTAAGTACACAAACCACGTAGCATGAAGCGAAGCTAAAGCAAAAGTCGAAATGTTTGAACATTTGCGCGCGTTTGACGTTTCGAATAATTTTTTATTATGGCTGAATCACAACGACGCGCTCACCTCAGCCTCGCGTACGTTACGTCGAACGAGCTTTACGGACGCGTCGAGATGAAAGTAGGAAATTTGACGTTTTACTATAAAATGGAAATGCTTTTGCTATAGAACGTAAGGAAAATAAGTTACTGAGGAAAAACCGTTGCAAGGTCGAAAACTTTGCAGTTACCCCTTCCCCGTCCCCCACCTCTTTTTCAATAGGGCTCTCGAGGTCCAAAACTTCGTAAAATATTTATTAACTATCCTTCAACAATATCTGATAGTTTCATTAGCTTCCGACCTTTTTCCACCTTCCACCAACTTTTTCCAACCTTTCGACTGGACTAAATGTATGCATGTGGCATATATGTGCATATCATATAGAACGTGACTCCTTCAAGTTTTAAAATCACGATATCTTCGAAATGGTTATTCTAACAAAAAAATTATATTAACAAGTTTTGTAGATAATTTCATGGTCTACAACTTTGTCTCATGTATTTTTATGATAAATCCTACCGTTTAACAGAAAAATTGAAAAAACCGTTTAGTTGACCTTTTGACCTTGAAAAACTTTTAACGCACCAGTCGGATCAATGGGGATGTTACTTACTTTATTTGAAATGGTGTTCCAAACGTCTGTACCAATTTTCAACTTTATGCGAATTCTTGCAAACCTAGCACTATTTTTCTGTCTATTTTGACCGGACTATACTTAAAACTTTGAAATTAATGCACACATATAGAGGACGAAAATACAACAAGGCAAAGATTCCTTGACCGAGGGATATCAATCCATTTTTGAAATTGAAAAAACTCAAATTGAAACACAGAAACTAATAATAAATTATTTGAAACGTCAAACGCGCGCAAATGTTCAAATATTTCGATGATTAAAATTCAAAGAAAAAAAAAATTTTGTTTTTCATTGAAAAATTAAATGAAAAAACAACAACAAAAGTTGTTGCTTTTAAATTCAATCTGAGCATGTACCAAGTTGGATGTTTAGATTTAGATTATAAAAAAGTATTTTTGTTCCTAAAAGTTTGAAAAGGGTGTGAATTTATAGAATTGGCTGTGTATGCTTTTCTGCGCCTCTTTTAAGTGCAATCAGTGAAAGATAAGAATCCAAACAAGGATCTTTATGAGTGAAAAGATCTTGGTTTTGTGGAAGTGGAATGCACGCAATATTATAAGTACTGTCAATAAAATATTTCCTTGATTCGAAAAGATTTTACTCTCATACGTTTTGTACATTGTGCAACATTGTGAACCGTGTGTATGTGCAAGACCCAAGTTAGGTTTAGAACTATATTCGATCACAGAACTTAGCAGAGTTTTCCGCGAGTAAGGTACTCAGAAGTCAGGACGCTGCTTTGGTGTACATCGAGTGTGATTTGGAACCCTTCGGTGACTCCAGCTGGCAATTTTTCTGCTGTAACTGCTCCCTCGTACATGTCCGTGATCATCCGTACATATAAACCACCTATATATCCACTCTGAATTTCAAGACAAATAATAAAAAGATACTTCGAAAATATTTGTTTCATAAGAATTATAATTTTTCGATTAGTTCATTTAGTCAAACGTCACCTTTCATCTCGACGCGTCCATAAAGCTTGTTCGACGTAACGTACGCGTAGCTGAAGTTAACGCGTCGTTGTGATTTAGCCATTACAATAGAATATATTTTTATTTCATTTTATTTGTATTATTATTATGTAAGCTCATTTAATAATAGATTTCTATATTTTGTAGAAAATTATATGTATAAAGATACATAATTTTGGCCGTTAAGCAATTCAATTAAAACTTCGTGGGTAAGAAAGTCTTCTCCAAAGTGACACTTTTTAAAAGATTTGAAAAGCGGTCATATTGCAATAAAATGATATGTATTTTCTGAAGCATCAAGGTTGCAAAATGTACATATACCATCCGTTTGATTTTTAAAAGCTCTTGCTTTGAAGTTTAACAAAAAATCTCTTGCCATACAAATCCATCTGATCATGTTTGCATGTTCATCTTCGAAATAGTTTGGCACTCCCACATATTCGAGATTACTGTTCCCATCATGAAACTGACCGTTCTTCGCCCTTGTTACATGATTGCTCCACTTTTTCTTTCTTAATTCTTGTAAAACCTCACTATGCAAATTTTTCCAATTATTAATGTCCTCAAAAGAAAATTGCAGATCTACTTCCTTATAAAGTGAAATCCATTCCCTAGCCCAGCTAATTATTTCCTTAGCTAATATTTTTGGAAGTCTACTATCCTGGTTATTCATCACTTTTCTTTTGTAACTAAAATGAAGTCGTAGGGTTTATAGAAATAATGAGGGCAGACCGGTTTACATGTGTAACATTTAATTTGAAGTATTGAAGGGTAGCTTGAAGATTCTTTTAATAAAATATCTGAGGAGTCTTTCCGTTTAATCATTTCTCATATACCCCCATTCTTGGACTGCATAAAACATGATGGACTTGGCTGTTGCTCCAAAAATTTTAAATTTTTTTGAAGGGAGAATTTTTACTTGCGATTATAGGTACTATAAGGCAAGTTATGGATTCGTGCAGAAAAAAAATTTCGAGATAACAATCACACATGACATTACGATGATGGAGAAGTCGAAAAAAGTGGGTCAGGGAATTCCGTCCGTCTGTCTGTCTGTCTGTCTGTCTGTCTGTCTGTCTGTCTGTCTGTCTGTTCGCGCTTCTAGAGCCTGAACGGATGGGCCGATTTGCTTCAAATTTGGTATCTAGGATTGATTTGGCCGTCCCTCGGAACGTATTTTTTATTTTTGCTCTAGGCCCAAAAATAACGGCACCTGCCATACAATCGTGAAGAAAAAAATTGATTTTCCCAAAAACGGCTCTAACGATTTTGATAAAACTTTCAGGATGCTATTTTTGTAAAACAATCTATCTTTTGGTTGGAAAATATTTTTCAAAATTTGTCTTATAACGGTACCTCTCATAGAACCAGTATTTTCAAATCAAATTTTCTCGTAAACTATACATTCGATTTCAATAAAATTTTGGCCACAGGAAGTCATTTATAATTTTATTAATATGGCATTTCAAATTTTTCAAAAACTTTTTTTTTTTGATTTTTTATAATTTTTTCAAAAAATTTTTTGGTTTTCGAAATATGTTATAAACGGGTATATTGATTTTTTTTTAAATTATTTTTTCAAATGTAAACTACAGATTGCCATATATTTGCATACCCAAATAAATTTCAAAATATTTTTTGGAAAAGTTTTTGAAAAATAACCTTTAAAAAAAAAAACTGGTCGAACGATTTTCAATATTTTTTTTTCCTAGATTTACGTATAGCTTCGAAATTTTATTGCATACTTAGTTTTTCCGAGAAAACTCTTAAACTATTTTAAAAAATAAAAGAATTTTCGAAATTATTTAAATTTTTTTTAAATCCATATATGCAGCCACTAAGCAATAATTGCTTATCATAAGAGCAAGTTCGTGCGACCCAGTCGTGCATTTTATTTCATCATTGATGACTGTTGACAAGGTGAAATTTATAGCTTCCTCAAACATTGCAATTTCTTCTTCCAGATGCGGCTTTAGGGACATATTGTGTGTTAAGTTCACACCTAGATATTTGTAGTTACTGACTAAACTTGAAGGATTGTCTGCTAGTATTGCTAGGTCATCTGCATATACATAAGAATTTTAAGAGCCATTCCGCAGATATTTACACCTGCAGGTAGCTTCCCGTGAAGGTCGTTTTAAAAAAAGGAAAATAGAATTGGGCTGAGTACACAACCCTGCCTTAAACCCATTTCCGTATAAAAGAAGTTTCGCCATCCCAAACTGCGGTTTTGGTGTTTTTGAATATATTTTTTCAATAACCTTACTAACTTTGATGACAATGCTAGACTGTGCAATTTGTAAATGAGGTCTTTTCTATTGATTTTATCAAATGTAGATTTAAAATCTATAAAAAAACGTAAAGTTTCTTTTTCCTTTTATTTAACGTTAAACTTATAACCGAGGAAAGGGTGACTATTACTGATCGACCGTTGAGTACCCTTTCCGGAAACCTGTTTGGTATTCGATAATTATGTTCCGGCTATCAACCTATTTAGTTATTCTGGCCAGCAGTATCCCCGTAAAAATTTTATACTATGTATCTAGAAATGACAGTCCGCGGTAATTGTTCACATCATCCGATTCTCCTTTTTTGTGAATTGGAAATATGATGGAATTCCTAAATGATCTCGGTCCTCGGTGTTACTTCGGTTTCAAAAATTCGGATGCAACTTTGAGTTATTTTTTCGATTAATTTAGACGTTGCGTTTTTGAAAAACTCCATTGTAATACGGTCCATGCCTAAAGCCTTTCCATTTTTCCCATTATTGACAACCATTTCCACTTCCTTAATAGTTTTTTACTTTCCATAGCTGTTTCAATTATGTTAGTTGCAGCGAATAAGATTTGAGGTGAATAATTATTTGAGTTGAGAAGCCCTCTAAAGTACTCAAAAAAGTTGTCACTACTCAGATTCATGCTTCATGGTATCCCCTTTTTTATTTTTTAATGTACGTTTGTTTATACTTACTTTTTAGGCAAATAAAGGTTCCATGCAGGCGAACAACGAGGTTTTAACGTTACGATGATAGAGAAGCGCGCAAAAAGTTGTGTTTGCCATGTCGTCTGTCTGTCCGTGCGTTTGTGCATCTGTGAATCACTGTGTCTGTGCACTTTTTACGTCAGACTACGGCCGAAACAGCTTGACTAATTTTCTTCAAATTTTATAAATCATATTGTTGAGGTCTTTTAATTTTGTCGAGCAAACCTATGGAATTTCCGAAAAAATGTATTTTTTGTTTGTTTTTGGCTTCAATGATCAATACGCAAATCAGGTTTTAACGGCTATTTCTAATGTCCATTAAATGACAACGACTTAATTATATGCACTCAAGCTTTACTTCACATATAGTTCTCTGTAGTTTTCTTGAAGATCGCAGTGTCGTTTTTTCAGTTACTCCTTTTTAAACCATAACTCCCAATTGGCTGATATGCAAATAACAGAAATCTGGATCTGAAGGTTTTGATAAACTGGCCTTAGGTTAACAACAACATTTACGAAATGATTCGGACTTTGTTCTAAGGCACCTACAAGATGGTATTTAAGTTTTACAGATAAAAATTTTCTTCAGTAGCTCTCATATAATGAAAAGTTTTGTTTTAGGTATTATTTTTTGTTTGTTTTAACGGTTTTCTCTTTTCTTTTTACTTGCGATTATAGGTACTAAGGCAAGTTATGCATTCGGCGAAAAAAAGTTTTGAGATAACAATCAAAATAACATTACGATGATAGCGAAAACGAAAAAAAGATGGTCTAAAAATTCTGTCCGTCTGTATGTCTGTGTGGGAGGAGAAACCATGCTTCCATAAGCTCTTTGAACGCTTAACCAGGCAACATAATAAGGCATATTGTATCTCTTTGTCTGTGCTTTTCCGTTGGAAAGGTCAGGCTTAGGTATGTCGTTAAAATTGTTGCTTGGAACTTATGGAAGCATGGATGTGCCTATCCTCCACCTCCAAGTGGTCTCCTGGGAACAGTATAAATGAGAGGGAGATTGTTGTAAATTGTATGAGATTACTATGATTGCAGCTGTATCTCCTTGTCTATCCTTATATTGTACCTTACCGGTAACGTAGTGCAGGGTAGTCCTGTGTACGGCTAAGTGAGGAAGGTTTTTGGTTATATGTCAGCTGGTTAGCAGCCTTCTCGGTCTGTTAGCTTGACGCATATAACGTGTGGGATGGAGGTTCCCTGGTTGTAGGACCAAACCTCAAGTAGTGGTCATATAGGCTGCTCAAGCGTGTAAGCTACGTAAAGAAAAGCTACCACGGGGTTACAGTTGCCCACCTCCTTGCGGGAGGTTCTGTAGCACTGGGAAATGGCGCCTTTTGGCAGCATCGTGGGGGCTGTGAGTTGACGTTAGATAGAAGTTGTTAAGTTTGTTGTCAAGGTTAATAGGCCTTGTATATTCAGATTATCATGTATGAGGTAAATTTACCTCACCTTCAAACTTCTCAACTTGTGAAAAGTGATCATACCTATATATGATTCACTAATGGAGTGTAAACTCTAAATCCTCTCACTTAGGAATTCTAAGGTGACCGTGATGTGGATAGGTCCACCGTGAGATTAAGCCACATAGGCAGGTGCTCACGTTAAGCCAATTGACATTTCTTTCTGTATGTCTGTCTAGGGGAGAAACCATTCTTCCATAAGCTCTTTGAACGCTTAACCAGGGGTGGAATCGGCTAAGGTGATTTGTGATATATGATAGTCACAATATACAAATTTCGTCTGGCTAAGGTGATTGTCACATGTGACAATCACATTTTTGTGACTTTTTCTTGTGACAGCTATTTAGGTGTCACTTGCATACAAAAATAATAATAAATAAAAAATAAACCTCTGACGCTGACTTATAAAACAAAATTATTTGCTTTTGCTGTCAAAGATTTGTCAAAGATCTATACTAATGTTGTTTTCGATTGGGAGAAATTAGTTTCTCCTCATGATTAAAGTAAAAATAAAAACAATAAAAAAAAAAAAAAAACAGAAATGAACATTTTTTTAATTGAGATATTTTTCTGAAACGCGTATATGTTGTGAGCAATCACGTGAAGTGACAACTAAATTAATCTTTTCTAAATAAATACATAATTGTCACGTCCCTTAATGTAAATTATATATTAAAATTGTTCGAATTGTTTAATTTGAAATACAAAATATATAGAAACTGTGACGTTCGTATATATGCGCCTTCAGACCGCATATTTCATAAAAAGCAGAAGAAGTAAGACTCGCAAAACACAACTCCGAAGAGAAACGATTTGTCTTCGGAGTTCTCTCCAATTGCCCAACGTAAAACGACATAATGAAAATAAACAAAATTCCGGTGATCACATTATGCAGACGCACAACATTATTTTATCACATGTGATTGTCAGAAATGTGACAGTCACAAATCACATTAGCCGATTCCACCCCAGGTAACATAATAAGGCATATTGTATCTCTTTGTCTGTGCTTTTCCATAAAGGTGTTGAGGTTTTCCTCTGCACTGTTGGAACGGTCAGGCTTAGGTATGTCGTTAAAATTGTTGCTTGGAACTTATGGAAGCATGGATGTGCCTATCCTCCATACCTCCAAGTGGTCTCCCGGGAACAGTATAAATGAGAGGGAAATTGTTGTAAATTGTATGAGATTACTATAATTGCAGCTGTATTTCCTTGTCTATCCTTATATTGTTCCTTACTGGTAACGTAGTGCAGGGTAGTCCTGTATACGGCTAAGTGAGGAAGGTTTTATGGTTATATGTCAGCTGGTTAGCAGCCTTCTCGGTCTGTTAGCTTGACGCATATAACTTGGGGATGGAGGTTCCCTGGTTGTAGGATCAAACCTCAAGTAGTTGTCATTATTTGGCTGCTCAAGCGTGTAAGCTACGTAAAGAAAAGCTACCACGGGGTTACAGAGGCCCACCTCCTTGAATGGAGGTTCTGTAGCACTGGGAAATGGCGCCTTTTGGCAGCATCGTAGGGCTGTGAGTTGACACTAGATAGAAGTTGTTAAGTTTGTTGTCAAGGTTAATAAGGCCTTGTATATTCAGATTATCATGTATGAGGTAAAGTTACCTCAACTTCAAACTTCTCAACTTATGAAAAGTGATCATACCTATATATGATTCACTAATGGAGTGTAAACTCTAAATCCTCTCACTTAGGAATTCTAAGGTGACCGTGATGTGGAGATGGGTCCACCGTGAGATTAGGCCAAATAGGCAGGTGCTCACGTTAAGCCAATTGACATTTATTTCTGTATGTCTGTCTGGGGAAGAAACCATGTCTCTCATAAGCTTTTTGAACGCTCATCCAAGTAACAAGAGTACTCGGCAACATCTCTCTGTCCTGACAGATAGTATAATGTTTACATAGTATGTTTACATATTCTTACTCAGTTATTGTGTTTAGGTTTTCCTCTTCACCGGGAGACTGTCAGGCTTAGCGTGTCGTGAAAATTGTAATGGCTTTTGTTAAGAAGCTGAAAATACAGCGGCTTAGATGGCTGGGCCATGTGGATCATATGGACGAAAACGCTCCTGCCCGACGAGTCTTCAATTCCAACCCGGAAAGCCGACGCAGTTCTGGAAGACCCCATCTAAGGTGGCGCGATCAAGTGGAAAACTACCTCAACCAACTTGATGTGCGCAACTGGAGGCCACTGGCTAGGGACCGGCCTAGCTGGCGAGGATTGTTGGTTGAGGCCGTGGTCCACAATGGACTGTCTGCGCCACCTTAAGTAAGTAAGTAAGTAATTGCTTTATTTATTAGTTCTAGACACAACAATTTCTATATAGGATAGCATAAATATGTATGACAATCAGGTGAAATCGGAAATATTCTTACGACTTCCAAGCAGTTTGAAAAAATTATGTTTTTTAAAGTAAAGATAAAAGATTAAAATATTTGCTCTTTAGGCCAACTGTATATGAACTATTTATTATTCTTCATTTTGACCACTAACTACTATTTGAAATTTGTTCGAAAATTAAAAAAAACATTACATAATCAATATTAGAAGAATTGTATACTGGACACTCGGGCGAATACGCACTATTTTGTTTATGAGAACAATATGTTTATTACAGTTTAACGAGTAAAACAAAGCCATTGCACAAATTCATATTCAAAATACATTTTTCAACTCTACATAAAAGGATAAGTTTCATTTACTTGGCAAAATATAGCGACTGTTACACCAGCGGATTAATAATTACATTACAAAGTTTTCGTTTTCCAAAATATGTATATGTTCTGAATGCGATTGCGGTTTGAGGAGAAGGAACGTGTTTTCTATGCACTATGCATATAGATACATTTTCTCTCGAAAATATTCCCAAGAACCATAGAAAACGACAGAAAAATGGATTATCGCTGAGGTTCTTATAAATCCAATAGAATGAAAGTTAGAGATAGGAGATTTTGGATGCAGGAAGAACACTTCTTCAGAGCAATGGGTACATGGTTTTGGGACTATCAGATTTTCTTATAACGAGATCTGGCAGATAGAAAAGGAACCATATTTCAATGCAGCGGCGCTGGATAAAAAACAAACGGTACTATGAGTAAATCAGAAAAGCTGAAACCCTCTACTGCACGCACTATGATAAAATAAAAAAAAATGTCGTTTTTGTTTTTCATTTTGTACAGTTGAGAGGTGTCAAGGGACACCCGGATGGAACGAAGTTCCTTTCGATTAATGATGATTTAAAGTGTTTAAAGCCTGAAATTTCTTTTCCCTATCGTAACATTCTTTACTTCTTTGTTTATCAGTTTTAGGTATTTTTTTACTTTTTTGTTTCTTTAATTTCTGCGCTTCATAATATTTTTTTCTTCTTTTTGCATTAGTTTTAGGGTTTTTGGCTGCTAATTGATCAGTCTCACTACATTCATCTGATCCCTCTGCAGTTATGTTTTGTACCATTGTATTTTGTAATTTCTTTCTCTCATGATATTCTCTATACCTCTCTGTACCTCAGTAGTCGATGCTTTAGTTGATTCGCTATTGAAATAAAAAAGCAAAAAAATTGTACATATACATACAAACACCGAAACATTTATATATATGTATATATGACTTGGTTAGCACAATAATAAAGAGAGGTTATAATGCGTACTTGCTAAAAATACAAAAGCATTTATTATTGTCTTTATAAAATCTCTACTTACCTTACTCCATCAGCAATATCCGGAACTTTTGAAGAAACACTGTCAGGATTCATTATTATTATTGTTTTTTATTATTTATTATGTACATGCTAATGTGATTTGTGATTGTCACATTTCTGACAATCACATGTGATTAAATAATTTTGTGCGGAATTTTTTTTTTTTTCATTATGTCATTTTCCGTTGGGCAATTGGAGAGAACTCCGAAGATAAATCGTTTCTCTTCGGAGTTGTGTTTTGCGAGTCTTACTTCTTCTGCTTTTTATGAAATATGCGGTCTGAAGGCGCATATATACGAACGTCACAGTTTCTATATATTTTGTATTTCAAATTAAACAATTCGAACAATTTTAATATATAATTTACATTAAGGGACGTGACAATTATGTATTTATTTAGAAAAGATTAATTTAGTTGTCACTTCACGTGATTGCTCACAACATATACGCGTTTCAGAAAAATATCTCAATTAAAAAAATGTTCATTTCTGTTTTTTTTTTTTTTATTGTTTTTATTTTTACTTTAATCATGAGGAGAAACTAATTTCTCCCAATCGAAAACAACATTAGTATAGATCTTTGACAAATCTTTGACAGCAAAAGCAAATAATTTTGTTTTATAAGTCAGCGTCAGAGGTTTATTTTTTATTTATTATTATTTTTGTATGCAAGTGACACCTAAATAGCTGTCACAAGAAAAACTCACAAAAATGTGATTGTCACATGTGACAATCACCTTAGCCAGACGAAATTTGTATATTGTGACTATCACATATCACAAATCACCTTAGCCGATTCCACCCCTGTATACACTCAACAAAAATAATCGTCGCGACACCACACTGTTCAATGCGAAATAGAAATGAAAATATCTGGCTTGCTTTCTATAAGAGAGAGAGAGAGGGAGAGAGAGAGAGAGAGAGAGAGAGAGAGAGAGAGAGAGAGAGAGAGAGAGAGAGAGAGAGAGAGAGAGAGAGAGAGAGAGAGAGAGAGAGAGAGAGACAGACAGACAGACAGAGAAACATGCGCACGCCGCACAGCTTACAATAGCTTACTATAGCAAAAAGTGTCGTGACAACTTTTCGTAAGAATTTTTTCCGTCTAGCCCCCTTTCACAACACGCGATAAGGAACTTCGTTCCAAAAATAAATATTTCCTAATAAAACACGCAAATTTTTACTTGCGATTATAGGTACTATAAGGCAAGTTATGCATTCGTCGAAAAAAAAAGTTTTGAGATAACAATCAAACATGACATTACGATGATAGCGAAGACGAAAAAAGATGGTCTAAAAATTCTGTCCGTCTGTATGTCTGTCTGTCTGTCTGTCTGTCTGTCTGTCTGTCTGTCTGTCTGTCTGTCTGTCTGTCTGTCTGTCTGTCTGTCTGTCTGTAGACCTACAGCTCAAACGGGTGGGCCGAATTGCTTCAAACTTGGTATATAGACTTTTTTAGGTATTGTACAGAGGGGAAATTGAAATATTTTTTTAGCTCAAAAAATAACGGTACCTGCCATACAACCGTTATTTTAAAGCTTATTTTTCTCAAAAACGGATCTAACGATTTTTATTTAAAAAAATCAGTGTTGTTCATAGGTACGACCAATCATATGGTTGAAAAAAAAGTTTTAAAAAATGGCTAAGAACGGTACTTTCCATAGGACCGTTTTTTTTGCTTTCAACTAACTCGAAAACGACTTAACCGATTCTTTCGAAATTTAACATACATATAGCTGTAGGTAGCTCAATTTGTATCGCATACCAATATTTTTGAAAAATATATTTTTGTATTTTTAAAAGCATTTTAAAAAAAAAAAATTTAAAAAATTAATATTTTGAAAACTGCTTATTAAATTTTTTTCTAAAAAATTTAAATAAATGTATTTGCTGAATACCTATGAACTGGCGTTTTTGAATTTTTTTTGAAAATTTTTTTCAAAAAGTTTTAAAAAAACCTTTTTTTCTCAAAAACCGCTCCACAGATTTTTATAAATTTATTCTCATAAATTCAAATTTATAAAAGAAATAAAATGGCGTACTTTTTTTTCAGCTCAAATTAGTTTAAGTATTTATTTAAGAACTTTGAAAAATTTATTTTTATCAAAATCTCAAGCCCCAAGACCACTGTCACACATTAGAGCAAGTTCGTGCGACCCAGTCGTGCATTTTATTCATTTAGGAACCCAGGAGTCAGTTGGATTAACGTTGTAAAATCAGTGAATAACTTCCATTACCTTGCTAGCTTCCTTTTTCAAGTTTGTATTTGATTTGACACATTCCGGAAAAGTGTGTATTGTTATTATGTTGACAGCTAGAGTAATATTGATTGACCGAAAAGAATAGTGTGAAAAGCAGTCAAGGAGAACTTAGCGGAATTAGATGAGCATTGAAGTGAGTTGAATTCATAGCCACGGAAACCGCACATGCCATATTCATAAAAATTAATTTAATTTCACGGATTTCCCAGCTACCACCCCAAGAAATTTTGTTGTCGTACCTAGCATTAGTTATAAAAAAAAGTAAACGATGAAACCCACGTGTTTTACGTTTCCAATTTGTGTCTGTTATTGTCTTATCAGAAAAAAGCTTTAACAAGCTGACTCCGATAACTGAACTAGATTTTTTTTAGAATTTTCCATTTGCCACTTTTGATTCAAGAAATTTTCGTTTGCATAACGTGTCTTCAAACAACAAAATAGCACGTGCGAGTCCTTATGAACAAAGCAAAACAACTTCTACCTTCATACCCCTAGTGCTCATTTATAAATCACAACATTTTATTTGGTTTTCGAACTGTTCATTGCTATAGGAACTTGGAAGCAGAATCTCCTTTAAGAGACTTGGTTCGCTTAACTCCTACAAAATAACATTTTCCTTTATTCTTGGCACAATCAGATATAAGCTCACCACTCAATGCATGTAGCAGCGCGGTAGTGGCAGAACCACCATCAAAACAGTGCACAGCCAAATGAATGAAACACATTGAACAAAAGCAAACTTTCCCATCATCTTCGCTAGATCCTTCTGGAGGATGCTTCCTTCGAATATTGAACCACGCGAACGTTTTGAACTCTAAAAATCTTAACGGTGCGGTTGTGTGTGGAGCTCGGTAGTATTTTGATAGCAAGCAGCGGAAAGTATGAAATTCGAAAAGCTGCAACTCGAAATATAAACGTTTGCTATTTCTCTGAGGCGGAATTATGACAAACTCAAGTCGTGGGTGGTGAAAGAGTATATTTATCTTAAAAGGATGTCAATAAATAAAGGAAGACAAAATGCGTCGAAGCAAATACTTCAGCAGTAAGTTAAAGTGAAATTAATAGTGTTCCTCGTAAATAATGTATCTGCAGAAAGGATATTTTTGCTGTTTTCAAGTATACTCGTACCTACTATAAGCGAAATCTAAATAGTTTTGGTTTAGTTCTGTTTCGTAAAATACTTACAATAAATAGATATTATTTTGGTCAGTAGCAATTCAGCTGGTAAAGTCAACAGCTACTATTTAAGGATGTTAAAGAGATGACAAATTTCACTCAACAATTTCAGCAAACCGGAAAAAATCTTGGGTCTCATTTTTCCTCTGTGAATAGTATTTTTGTATAAAAATGTATACGATGAGATGATGATGATGATGAAGGAACTTTCAACATATATATGATATTATACAATACACTTACCCTCCTTTAAAATGCTATTTATATTCTCTACAAGTTCAGAGAGATGGTTTAATATTTTTTTTTCTCTGGAATCTTTCTTGGAATACAAATCTTCAAAGGTTTTTCATTCAAATAACCTTCATTATTTAGGATTGATAGTATAAACTTTATCATGCGTTTGTATTCGTGTATGATTGAGCAAATTAGATCGGGTTTCGTTCGGATCAAAAGATTTGACTTGGGATAAATGCTTTGATTTGGATTTGTTTTGGATTTTTGTTGTTGGTCTGTGCAGTTAATGAACATATTCAAATTGTTGCTTTTCATAGAGCTAAGAGGCTTTCAGATACACAGAATATTTATTGGTTATCCAGTTATTTACTTATTTTATCCTTTTATTTTATAAAATATGTTTCGAAATGATTTGAATGATTTCCATGGAATTTAATTAGACGAGTCAAATCGACCTTTCTCAAGCGTATATAAAATAAATCAAAAAAGAACTGAAATGCATATGAATAATAATTTTGTAAGACTTCATAAAAAAGCAATCATTTTTTCTTTATTGAAGGGCTGCATTTGAACGTACCATGTATCCCTATGATAACATATTAGAAGTGCTGGATGTATGATTAGGAAAGTGTTATATTCCGTTGTTAACATCTTGATTTAAAAACTTATAAACAAGTACAAGATGGCACGCGAAAGACGCTATGTTTTGAAAATCAATTAAAACAAGCAAGCAAAATTTAAGATAACATTCACACATGACATTCCATGATAGCGAAGACGTAAAATTAAAATGTTGGTCTGTATGTATGTATAAACAGCCCAATCAAGTAGGTGGAATTCCTGCAAACTCGGTAGGTATACAGAGTTTTTTAGGCATTGTACATTGTAGATCAAAAAAATAACGGAACCTGCGATACAAACGATATTTTTTTCGAAAATGGCTCTAACAATTTTTATTTCAAAAATCAGTGTAGTCCTTGCACAGGCAGGACCGGTTTTTTGCTTTCGACTATCTCGAAAAAGACTTAACCGATTCTTTCGAAACTTAACACATATTATTATACAGTGGCGACAAAATAATTAGCACATTTCTGTTAAAAATTGCCAGAAAAACACCACTAGTCTCTAAGAGCAATCTTTCACGTCGGTTGGTGTTTGCAAAATAGCATCTTCTAAAATATCAAAATTAGCTTTGGATCGGATGGGAAAAAATAATTGCGACGCGGAATCAATAAGGAATTTGAACCGAAATATACGATAAAGACTGTTAATAATAATTATAATTTTAACTATATGCCTGTAAGACCCAAGGTCTTTTGAATGCAAATTGCACGGTATTAGTTAGAAGGAATAGAAAGATAGGAAAGAATTTTTGTTGGTACAATGAACTGAGAATAAGGTGATATTTATCTCACAAAATCCCACGGGTGGCGTCCAGTTGAAGTTGGGAAAATATTGAAAAATTGCTGCCCAGGTTGGGGCTCGACCCCCAAAACTCTATGTTAGCAACCAAGCACTACATCCACAGCATTCTTTTTTTTTGTGTTTTTCTTGGCATGGCGATGGCGTGGGACCACTTAATCGGATATAGGGTATAATAGACCAGTTTCAGTACAAGGAGATACTAAAAGGTACAATGTTACCGTATGCTGAGGAGGAAATGCCTTTGAAGTGGAAATTTCAACAGGATAACGATCATAAACATACGGTATGTGAAGCAAAAAATTGACAGTTATGGATTGGCCAGCCCAGTCGAATGACGTGGACAATCCATAAATCGACCTAATACTTCAAATTTGGAAAAACTTTGGAAGGAAGTTCAGCAAGAATGGTAGTCAGTACTTGTTGAACGATGTCGGAGTCTAGTTTCGTCTATGAACCGGCGTGCCGGTGTGATGCCGAGATTAAAAATATGGGTTATCCGAGCAAATGCTAAGAATTTTCTTAATATTGAATTAAAATTAATAGATCATTGTGTCAATTTATATTATTTCTTACTTATTTATGAAGTGTGCTATTTAATTTGTACTCTGTATTAATAATTTTGCTGTAGTTCTTTTTTCTGAACTAAATGTACTCTATTTTTTGTTTTAATAAATTTGAAAACAAATTTCTTACCAAAAGATAGATTGTCTTGCAAAAATAGCATTCTGAAAGTTTTATCAAAATCGTTTGAACCGTTTTTGAGAAAATCAATTTTTGTCTTCAAGATTGTATGGCAGGTGCCGTTATTTTTGGACCTAGAGCAAAAATAAAACATTTGTTCCGAGTGACGGCCAAATAAATCCTAAATACCAAATTTGAAGCAAATCGGCCCACCCGTTCAGCCTCCAGAGGCGCGAACAGACAGACAGACGGACGGAATTTCCAGACCCACTTTTTTCGACTTATCTCAAATTTTTTTTTCTGCACGAATCCATAACTTGCCTTATAGTACCTAGAATCGCAAGTAAAAATCTGTAGTCTTCATCTGCAAAAATTATTTAAAAAAAAATCAATCCACTATTTTCGAAACATTTCCAAACCCAAAATCGGAAATCGGAATATTAGTTTATGAGAAAACCTTATTTGAAAAAACTGGTTCTATGAGAGGTACCGTTATAAAACGAGTTTCGAGAAAAAAAATTTTAATCAGAAGACAGATTGCTTAAAAAAATAGTAACCTGAGAGTTTTATCAAAATCGTAAGAGCAGTTTTCGAGAAAATCAAACTTACTGTTTATGGTTATATGGCAGGTACCGTTATTTTTCGACCTAAAAAAAAATGCGTATACGCCCAAGTGTCCTACTGTGTTATAGTTCAGTAAAATAAGCAAAAATATGTAAAAAAAAATATTTTTTTTTTTTTGTGTTTTTTGGGCTTCAGGTCAAAAATAAAACAAGGTTTTTGCTTGTGTCACTACGTTTCGTCCATGTCTGTGGACATCTTCAGGTGAAAAAAACTATAAATGTATATTTATTAGCATTGAAAAGTATGACCTGAAGCCCAAAAAACACCAACAAATACATTCCACCAAAAAAGGTCACATATTACATACAAACAAAATATATATAAGGAGAATTTTATTGTTTTATTTTAAGGACTCTCGCGGAAAATACTAAAATCAGAAAATTCGAACAAAAAAACCCTATGCGTCGTCCGCCATTTTGAAAAAAGCTTTAAAAAGCGTTTACTCGATTTTCTCACCTGTTATTAGTCGTACAGTAGTTTTTTGTTTGCTTTTGTATGAAAAAACATTCTGTAAGGTTTTGGGGCAAGAACTTTTTTGACTGTCCCTTCCAATTAAACGTTATTGTCGAAAAAGTGTCAAATTTGCGAGTTAACAAATTGATTTTACATCCAATGTCCATCCAAAGCAAAACAAACACTTTTATTACTTTTTAAAGATTAAAATTCCTACATTTGTGTGTATTAAAATTTTATATACGTCAAAAAACTTCAAAGATATAGCACGACAAAATTCTAATATTATTTCGAATTTTTTTTTGGTCGATAATTTTTTTTTTTGGCTCAAAAATATTTTAGAATTTTGTTTTATATATAATTATGTAAGTGAAAGCTTTTTTAAAAATGTAATAACAACGATTGTTTAATAAAGCGCATGACTGGGTCGCACGAACTTGATCTAATGTGTGACAAGTGGTCTTGGGGCTTGATATTTTGAAGAGAAAAATCGAAATTTTTAAGTGAATACTTAAAGTGATTTGGTCTGAAAAACAGTACGCCATTATATATCTTGGATGAATTTCAATCTATGAGAATAATATTATCAAAATCTGAGAAACGGTTTTTAGAAAAAAAAAGTTTTTGAAAACATTTTTCCAAAAAAAATTTAAATATATACATTATATGTACTCCAATTCATAAGTATTCAGCATATGCATATACATATTTACTTATAATTAAAAAAAAAATTAATGAGCTGTTTTCAAAATATTAAATTATTAAAAAAACTTTTGAAAAATGCTTTTCAAAATACAAAAAAATATTTTTGATATGCAACATAAATTGAGCTACCTAAGCCTATATGTTAAGAACTTCGAAAGAATCGTTTAAGCTGTTTTCGAAATAGTCGAAAGCAAAAAAAAAACGGTACTATGGATGTTACCGTTTTTAGCCATTGTTGGTAATTTTATTTCCAGCCATATGATAGGTCTTACCTTAAAACCTACACTGTTTTTTGTTTTTAAATCAAAATCTTTAGAACCGTTTTCGAGAAAAATAAGCCTTAACATAACGGTTATATTGCAGATTTCGTTATTTTTTGAGCTTAAAAAAAAAAAACAATTTCTCCGCCGTTTTAGTATCTGCAAGAGATAATATTTAAAATAAAACAATAAATTTCTCCTTACCAACATATGTATGTATTTTTGTAGATATTTTCGATTTTTTTTGGATAGTTTGATTTTTACATCTGAGGGCCATCATAGTATGACTTGATAATTTGTACAATTGTTTTTCTTTGGACCTCTGAGATTTTGCAAATAAAGTATCGAAAGACAAAAGATCAGACATCTGCAAAATGGCTATTTTCATTTGGGATATTGGGGTGGGAAAATATATTATTTTTATAATTTCATCTAAGTTATCAACGTTGTCAATTTCACCGAAGTCGCCGAAGGCACAATGAAGATAGCATTTTTGGCCATATTTTCACCCCTTACTAAACCCCTTACTTTCCATCCTGTAAATATGTATAACATTTAAAAAAATTTTGTTTTATCCCCATTATACATATACTAGCAAAAAGTACCCGGCGTTGCCCGGGCACCCGAGGTAAGTCTTTTCATGCAATATCTTTTAAATGAAATTAAAAACCAAGAAATAATTTTTGTAAGAAAAAGGGTTTTTCATTTTTATTTTGTCAAATTATGTTATTGTTTTTAATTTCGGGTACCTTCAAATCTTATACTGTAGTTTCGTTGGGGTAAATGATGTAATTTCGTAGCACATTTCCAAATAAGATTCGAAATTACCTCATTTCCTATACAAAAACACATTCCGAAATTTTCTCATTTCCACCAAATTTGGATGAAATTAGTTTGCAACCGAAATCAAACATCCCTAATTTCAAAATGATTGTGAACATGTCTAGAGGAAAAGTCAATTTGGAAATAAATCCAAGGCAACGGCAGAAGTAAGCAAAACTAAACAAAAGGCAACTGCGGAAGTAAACAAAACAAAACACCAATTTGGAAATAAATCCAAGGGAACGAACGGCAGAAGTAAACAAAAACACTTTTTTAGCTAATTTCCTTTTTTTCGTATTTGTTCTTCGATACAGCGGCTGCGTTTAGGGCAGGAATACAATATAGCGTTGCCCAAAGCCAGCTACTGGCACGAAAATTGCAACACACGCATATTTTCCATTCACACACACAAACTTTATAAACATGCCGGCTAACTGGCACTAAAAGAAAAGAAAGTCTGGTAATTCAAAACGGGTGTGTCAAATAAAATCAAATTGGATTTTGTTTTTTAAAGAATTATAGAAGAGTCCACGAAACTAACTGCCCCAATAAAAGAGATTCTAAAAATTATTTGAAAATACGTTTTAATACGATACAATAAATACAAAAATTCTTTTTTGGGTTTTTCATTTCATTTGGAAGATATTTCATGAAAAGACTTACCTCGGGTGCCCGGACAACGCTGGGCACTTTTTGCTAGAATAATAATAAAAACATTTGGAACTCATGAGGAAAAACAAATCCGGTCGTGCCTCTGCACATTGATATGATAGACTGCAGTTTATTCAATTATTATATTGAAGTGGTGATGGAGAGGTACCCACCCTGTAACGTCTTTATTAATTGTGAGCTCCACATTCTTAGATAAGGCTCCAATAAATTCTTTCGCACTAAGAGTTGCCGATTTATGTACAGTGCTATAATTCTCTTATCCTTAAAACATGCTAGGGAGGTGTTAACAAATGAATTGTTATTCAACCCCAGCCACTTTGAACTGTTGTGTATGCTCATCTTTCTCTTAAAAAATTATTTATGGAAAAATAACTCACCAGCCCCAACAGCCATCACCACCCAAGCCTAACCCCGCTCCCCAACTAACCCCCAACATTTTTAAAAACTTCATCGTCAATTTCTTTCTAACCCCCCAACCTTACCCACTACTTACTTTCACCACCCCTCATCTACCTTCTCCTTCTTCCTTTTACAGAAGCAAATAAGGATCGTTTCCATTTATTCTTACGTTGACTTCCGTTTGAGCCCACTTATTACAACTAGCAATCCCTGCAAATAGTTTATTCTTTTCGCAATCAAAAATATCTTGCTTCTGTCAATTTTTCTGATTTATTACATTTCCTTACAGTGTTGATTTTAGTTTGCTGCAAGTAGAGTGAGATCTGAATTTCTGTTGCAAAAATTAATAATTTATCTTCCTTTTCTTTTAAAATAACAAAGGATACAGATATTGATTTAAGATTGAGCTCTCTCTTAACGATGTGCAATTAATAACAGTAGGTAAATGAAAATATTAATTTATTTGGATAACCATAGACAGCGAGGAGGTATTATTTATTGCTTCAGAAAAAGTTGTGATATTCTGGGAATTCAAGGAAATTTATCTCACGTTTTTAATTTTCATAAAATATGGATTTCGAAGGATAATTGAATTGAAATAATTTGATCTGCAATAATATAAAATAATAACAGTGTGAGGTTAACGTTTAAAAGAAAAATAAATTGAAGGCTTTAATTTTTTTTTATTACATAACAATAATATGACGGAATGTGATTATGGTCTGAAAAATATTCATTCCACAAAAATCATACAAACATTGCATTGTTGTGCATTTTTTCGGAAATGGAATTAAACAGAATTCACAGGAAATTGGTGAGTTAATTAAAATGCCAATTCGGAAGTAGCCATTTCGTCAGATTTATTTATGGGTATATGGAATTAAAAATGGAAGGTACAGATGCATGCAATTGGCAAATGTATAGCTTAACGAGATTATACAGGGTCTTTAATGTTTCAAAATCTAGCTGGCTCAGTGGTATTTTATATTCCGCTGCTTGAAGTTTTCCACGAACTTTGTTTTGCTCGCTGCGTTCAGGCTTTGAAATTTCTTCGACTGGATCTATATATTTCAGATGGTTTGTCTATTCTGTTTATGTTTGGCAACATTGAAAAATGTCTTCGTTGTTATTGGTATTCCACCATGTTGGTGTCTCTTAACCCTTTTCACTCGGCTTGAGTGGACATTCTTCCAAGAGAATCTCTCTATACAATCGTTAGTGATCACAAATCTATACATTCAAATTAATGCATGTTATCCTTAGTTTTGAGTGTTAATGTTTTCGTCCATTTCATCACAAAAGGTTAAGGTAACGTCAAGTGCTTAAATGTACCAATTTTATCAATTGTTATGTAAATATTTTGATTTTGACAAAGTAGATTCAGATTCATCAGCGTTAAATAATGTGTTCAGAGACTGTTACTGCTTCGGGCAAACTCGAGCCTGCTAAGGCCTTCTACCTCTTGGACCCACATCAAATAAGTAAAAAAACAGGGTTTTAAAAGCTAAGAAAAATCGATCTATAGTTTGAATCGAAGTAGTGAATAAATTAAAATTTGTTTCTTCTTTTGTATTTTTCATGTACCTTATTATATTATAAGTCTTGAAATCCTAGACTTGGACTTTCGCAAAGGAAGCTTTTCGAAATTATGTCTTTGCAAATAATGGAAGCATACATTATAATAAAATCTTCAATTTTTTAATTCTGTTATGTATTTTTATTAAGGAACAATTCTATTTATTTAGATTTTCTTAAATTTTATTGATAAACCGAAAAAAATTGAAAAGATTTTAAGAAAGTAAGTCCGTCTGTCTGCATCAGCACCTACAGCCTCAACGGCTGGGCCGATTTTCTTCAAACTTGGTACATAGTATTATTATGACGTCCGAGAGGAATAAACTTTCTAACGATAGCTGCCATACGATTTTTATGAACAATTAATTTTTCTCAAAAACAACTCCTACGATTTTGATAAAACTTTCTGGTAGTAGAAACTACGCCATTATTAAAAATGGAACGATACACGCTTCAACAACGCATTGAAATTATTAAAATTCACTCAAATGGTGAAAATTTGGCAAGACGGTTCTTTGGAATCGGGCATTCCACAAACGTCATTACACCGTATTTTGCATACAAACTTGGGTATTAAGGCTTATTAAGTTTAGTTAACACAAGAACTCAAGCCGGCCGATCATCAACAACGTCGTGTCTTTGCTGGTTGGGTCCTTGAAGCGCATGAAAATGATCCGGAATTTTATCGAAGAATCATCTTGACTGATGAGGCCTATTTCTACCTCGGTGGCTAAGTCAACAAGGAAAATTGTCGCATCTGGGGCTCGGAAAATCCAAGATTTATTGTTGAAAAGCCTATCTATCCTCAATGAGTAACTGTTTGATGCGGTTTATGGTCCAGCGGGGTCATTGGACCTTACTTTTTCGAAAATGAGGCTCTAGCAACCAGCGCCGGATCTAGGGGGGGGGGGGCAAAGGGGGGCACTTGCCCCGGGCGCCTGGCCTTGGGGGGTGCCAAATGGAAGATGAAGACAGGTGTGTCAAATAAAATCAAATTGGATTTTGTTTTTTAAAGAATTATAGAAGAGTCCACGAAACTAACTGCCCCAATAAAAGAGATTCTAAAAATTATTTGAAAATACGTTTTAATACGATACAATAAATACAAAAATTCTTTTTTGGGTTTTTCATTTCATTTGGAAGATATTTCATGAAAAGACTTACCTCGGGTGCCCGGACAACGCTGGGCACTTTTTGCTAGAATAATAATAAAAACATTTGGAACTCATGAGGAAAAACAAATCCGGTCGTGCCTCTGCACATTGATATGATAGACTGCAGTTTATTCAATTATTATATTGAAGTGGTGATGGAGAGGTACCCACCCTGTAACGTCTTTATTAATTGTGAGCTCCACATTCTTAGATAAGGCTCCAATAAATTCTTTCGCACTAAGAGTTGCCGATTTATGTACAGTGCTATAATTCTCTTATCCTTAAAACATGCTAGGGAGGTGTTAACAAATGAATTGTTATTCAACCCCAGCCACTTTGAACTGTTGTGTATGCTCATCTTTCTCTTAAAAAATTATTTATGGAAAAATAACTCACCAGCCCCAACAGCCATCACCACCCAAGCCTAACCCCGCTCCCCAACTAACCCCCAACATTTTTAAAAACTTCATCGTCAATTTCTTTCTAACCCCCCAACCTTACCCACTACTTACTTTCACCACCCCTCATCTACCTTCTCCTTCTTCCTTTTACAGAAGCAAATAAGGATCGTTTCCATTTATTCTTACGTTGACTTCCGTTTGAGCCCACTTATTACAACTAGCAATCCCTGCAAATAGTTTATTCTTTTCGCAATCAAAAATATCTTGCTTCTGTCAATTTTTCTGATTTATTACATTTCCTTACAGTGTTGATTTTAGTTTGCTGCAAGTAGAGTGAGATCTGAATTTCTGTTGCAAAAATTAATAATTTATCTTCCTTTTCTTTTAAAATAACAAAGGATACAGATATTGATTTAAGATTGAGCTCTCTCTTAACGATGTGCAATTAATAACAGTAGGTAAATGAAAATATTAATTTATTTGGATAACCATAGACAGCGAGGAGGTATTATTTATTGCTTCAGAAAAAGTTGTGATATTCTGGGAATTCAAGGAAATTTATCTCACGTTTTTAATTTTCATAAAATATGGATTTCGAAGGATAATTGAATTGAAATAATTTGATCTGCAATAATATAAAATAATAACAGTGTGAGGTTAACGTTTAAAAGAAAAATAAATTGAAGGCTTTAATTTTTTTTTATTACATAACAATAATATGACGGAATGTGATTATGGTCTGAAAAATATTCATTCCACAAAAATCATACAAACATTGCATTGTTGTGCATTTTTTCGGAAATGGAATTAAACAGAATTCACAGGAAATTGGTGAGTTAATTAAAATGCCAATTCGGAAGTAGCCATTTCGTCAGATTTATTTATGGGTATATGGAATTAAAAATGGAAGGTACAGATGCATGCAATTGGCAAATGTATAGCTTAACGAGATTATACAGGGTCTTTAATGTTTCAAAATCTAGCTGGCTCAGTGGTATTTTATATTCCGCTGCTTGAAGTTTTCCACGAACTTTGTTTTGCTCGCTGCGTTCAGGCTTTGAAATTTCTTCGACTGGATCTATATATTTCAGATGGTTTGTCTATTCTGTTTATGTTTGGCAACATTGAAAAATGTCTTCGTTGTTATTGGTATTCCACCATGTTGGTGTCTCTTAACCCTTTTCACTCGGCTTGAGTGGACATTCTTCCAAGAGAATCTCTCTATACAATCGTTAGTGATCACAAATCTATACATTCAAATTAATGCATGTTATCCTTAGTTTTGAGTGTTAATGTTTTCGTCCATTTCATCACAAAAGGTTAAGGTAACGTCAAGTGCTTAAATGTACCAATTTTATCAATTGTTATGTAAATATTTTGATTTTGACAAAGTAGATTCAGATTCATCAGCGTTAAATAATGTGTTCAGAGACTGTTACTGCTTCGGGCAAACTCGAGCCTGCTAAGGCCTTCTACCTCTTGGACCCACATCAAATAAGTAAAAAAACAGGGTTTTAAAAGCTAAGAAAAATCGATCTATAGTTTGAATCGAAGTAGTGAATAAATTAAAATTTGTTTCTTCTTTTGTATTTTTCATGTACCTTATTATATTATAAGTCTTGAAATCCTAGACTTGGACTTTCGCAAAGGAAGCTTTTCGAAATTATGTCTTTGCAAATAATGGAAGCATACATTATAATAAAATCTTCAATTTTTTAATTCTGTTATGTATTTTTATTAAGGAACAATTCTATTTATTTAGATTTTCTTAAATTTTATTGATAAACCGAAAAAAATTGAAAAGATTTTAAGAAAGTAAGTCCGTCTGTCTGCATCAGCACCTACAGCCTCAACGGCTGGGCCGATTTTCTTCAAACTTGGTACATAGTATTATTATGACGTCCGAGAGGAATAAACTTTCTAACGATAGCTGCCATACGATTTTTATGAACAATTAATTTTTCTCAAAAACAACTCCTACGATTTTGATAAAACTTTCTGGTAGTAGAAACTACGCCATTATTAAAAATGGAACGATACACGCTTCAACAACGCATTGAAATTATTAAAATTCACTCAAATGGTGAAAATTTGGCAAGACGGTTCTTTGGAATCGGGCATTCCACAAACGTCATTACACCGTATTTTGCATACAAACTTGGGTATTAAGGCTTATTAAGTTTAGTTAACACAAGAACTCAAGCCGGCCGATCATCAACAACGTCGTGTCTTTGCTGGTTGGGTCCTTGAAGCGCATGAAAATGATCCGGAATTTTATCGAAGAATCATCTTGACTGATGAGGCCTATTTCTACCTCGGTGGCTAAGTCAACAAGGAAAATTGTCGCATCTGGGGCTCGGAAAATCCAAGATTTATTGTTGAAAAGCCTATCTATCCTCAATGAGTAACTGTTTGATGCGGTTTATGGTCCAGCGGGGTCATTGGACCTTACTTTTTCGAAAATGAGGCTCTAGCAACCAGCGCCGGATCTAGGGGGGGGGGGCAAAGGGGGGCACTTGCCCCGGGCGCCTGGCCTTGGGGGGTGCCAAATGGAAGATGAAGACATAAGGGAGAGCAAAAAAAAAGGTATTCAACATTTGAAAAGGACGCCAAAGTAATGCAATGTTTATTTATTTCTTGTTCTTAATTTGAAAGAAATATGTAATGAACCACTTTCTTCGCCCTTTAAACAACAAAACAAATTCGTCGCCCCTCATGGGGGCGCAAAATTGGAAGATGAAGAAAAAAACGAGAGTTAAAAAAAAGGTCTTCAAGTATATACTTTGCAAGTAAGATTCCATTTCCAATATCTTATTTGCTGAAACAAGTTTAAAATATGAGAAAGCTTTCTTAAAATCATAATTTATTTCTGCATTACTTTCTATATGCTATTAGAGCATTGAATAATGGATAAATCATTTCAGTTTGAGTTGATGATTGATATTTTTGACTCGTTTCAGCACCTGGATCTATAAAAGTTATTTTTTTTTTTGGCATTGAGCCTTGATGTTCTGAAATAAGAGCGTTATTAAAAAAAATAAGAATTTAATAACAAAAGGGTCAACTTCGATACAAATTCAGTAATCATAGAAGCGACACATTCTTGGGATGTTTATGTGGAATTCTTGAAATCTAAAACCATAGACCGTTTGTCAAGTTAAAAAAAAGTCAAGTTACATCGAAAGGATGGCTACGATGTCGACGGATTCAGAAATTTCAAGTTTTTATGTTTCGTTTGGGAAAAGTGCGATTCTAGTGCTTTCGGGAGTCAGTTAAAACTAAATACTATATTCACGTCAAAATATAGTTTGTCCCCCGTCTGTCAAGTCAAATTTTATAGAAGCAGAAGGATGGCTACGATGTTGATGGATTCAAAAACATTAAAAAAAAACTTTGGTATTATTCCATCAGTTTTCTGGAAGGTTTGGTTAAAGTTGATGATGTAGTTTAGCCACACGGTGAAGAAAGGTTCGACGCGCCGAGTCCTTGAAAATCTTTTATATTATTTGTTTGTTTACTAAGACTTAACTCAGAAACCACAAAGATTGAAAGGTTGTAATTTGCGCGTGGAATAGGTGATAATCTTTGGCAAGACTAAGCTGTTAATAGGGTGAAATGGGCTAAAAGCAAAAAAGTGATATAAGACTTAGGGGCCAAGTTATAGCGATCAGAAAAACCAAACTGAAATATTTTCAAATGCAAGTTATCTTGTGTTATGATTTGATTTAAAACTGCTGTTGATTTAGTATGAAAAAAGTTAACTAGCGAACGGATTGAACTTAAAAAAAAAATTTGTTGCAATGCAATAATGTACGAGTTTTTCAAAAGTGGTCCTAATTTTGTTATCAAAAGATAATAGTTTAAATGTTTGAAATAAATAAGATAATAGTTTAAATGTTTGAAATAAATAAAATGCACGACTGGGTCGCACGTACTTGCTCTGTGGGTGCAATAGTATGATGAAGTTATGGCCTTTTAAAAAAGCCGTTTAAGCCTGATTTTCGTTACGACCATTTAAGCCAAAAACAAAATCGTAAGAGCCGTTTTCGAGCAAATTCAAAATGAAAAAACCCGTTACATGATAGGTACCAGTTTGAGCCGGGCTAAAACAAAACAAAAAATACCTCGACAACCATTTTTCTTCAAAATGCTATATACCAAGTTTGAAGAAAATCTGTCAAGCCGTTTAGGCTGTAGCATGACGTGAAAAAGCACACATCAACACAACCGCACAGACAGACCGACGGACGGTATGGCGAAAACCAGTTTTTTGGGCTTCTCTATCATCGTAATGTCATGTTTGATTAAAACCTCCATTTTTTTTTCTCCACGAAACCAATACTTGCCCTATAGAGCAAGTAAAAATGAAAGATTTTTTGTTGTGTACTACTGAGCTATTTCACTAAAGCTGTTCTATGGATTAGTTATTATTTTGTATATCGGTGAGTAAAAGTTAAATGTGCAATCAAAATATCGGACAGAATCAGAAATAAGCATACAGCCTTTTAACTTTTTATGAACAACATTAGCAGGTTCTCCGCTGTCGTTTATCGAAATAGCAAAATTATCAAATCAATCTGGATTATGGCACATACCCCAAAGGTTTTATTTTGCACATACGCCAAGATTGCATTTTGAGTAATCAGTAACATGAGAACCCTTAGCAATACCTTATTTTCTTAGGTTGGTTCACACAGACTTTTATGACATGTATCGTACATAAGCTATTGTCAACAGCATCAAGCATTAGAGCATAAAGATAAAAACAGGTTAACGATACGTGTTCAAGTTTTGTACGTTAACTTAAAAAAGAAAAAAAATTGCTGGGGGGGCGCCAAGTTCAACTTTTGCCCCCCCCCCCCCTTGAACAAATCCTAGATCCGGCGCTGGATCGCGGCTTGGCTGTCGATTAAAAAGGTTATATCAGCATGTGGTATTGACACAGCCTAAAAGACGATGCTGCATTCGCGGAGCCTGATTGATCCGACTAGTTCGAGTGTTTCTGAGTAGAAACATGCGTCAACATTCAACACCAATTTCTCTTCTGTAGCCATCTGTACAGATTTCAATGGCTGATTTGCAGTTTGTTGTCTAGTTGGTAAGACAGTCTTCTGCAGGAATGTCCAATAAGAGGTTGCAAAGATCCGCTTGCAGATTCTATTATTTATTTATGTACCTACGAATATCTACTGCAGCAGGTAAATTTCGAAAAGATTCAAATTTAGGATTAGTTTGGTAAATCTACAAATTTTTTGTAATTTGACAAAAATGGCAATGCAAAACAGAAAGGAAATAAGGTGTTTAGAAAAATATCATATTACTTTATTAGAATCAACGATTTTTGTTCGTACATATTACTAAAATTTCGTAAAACAAATTTTACGAAAGCACTTTCGTTTATTTTACATCTTATTTTTGCTACGAAATATTCGTTCAATTTACTTAATTTCGTACAATGAAGGAAAAAAAGTTTTACGAAAGTGTTTCGTAAAGATTTTACTACAGTTTTTTTTTTGTGTATTTTCACGGCCTTCAATAATTGAACTCCAATCACTTCACACCTTGCTCCAGAATATCGTCATCATATCAGCATTATCAGTTATTGAACAGTATTTTGTTTAAGAAGGTATTTTACATAAAAAACGTCTTCGAAATCCGTTGTGGCGTACGATAAAATCTCATTTGAAAAAGAGTACTATAGAAGGTTACCGTTAGAAGACTTTTCCTGAAAAAAGAAGTTGCAAGGTGATCACCTCTTCTAGAGATCAGATAACACCGTCTAAACACTTTTCCCGTTGCTTGCGTGGCACGAAGCGCCGTCTTGTTGAAAATAAACGCTGTCAAGGTCAATACCATCCAATTCCGGCCATAAAAAAATATTAATCACCTCTAGATAGAGCAATCCATTAACCGAAGCTGTTGCTAGCAGCGCCGGATCTAGGATTTTTTGTATTTGTATTGTATTTATTGTATTTTATTAATTCATTGTGATAGGTAGGTACAACAAATTTATAAATAAAAAAAGGAAAGGAACACAATCAACCATTCCGTGGCAGTTTTTTTACAATTTGCAACAATAAAAATAAAACAATTGAAATTACTGGCGTATATAACATAAGATGTTTACATAAGTAGTTTACAAAAATCATAATTTAAATGTTAAAATATACAAAAGATAACTGCCAGAAAAAAGACAAGAATTTATGAAGTGTTCTTCAAAATAAGTATATCTTTAAAACCTATCGAAATATAGTTAGAGACACTCTATAGCTAAGCTTAACGCGATAGCTAGTGGCGAATGTCCAACAAAATAAATCATTCAATTAAATAAGTGAACAGAGAGAAATAGAAATTCAAAAAGAAATAGAAAGACGAAAGAATTTTTTTTTTTTTTTTTTTTTTTTTTTTTTATTTATTAGAATTTAAATATTTGATGAAAATAGGTGTTCAATTTGATTGTGATCGTTAAAAAAAAAGCCATGATTTTATTCTGTGCAGGAAAAGAGACAAAATTCTTATACTTCTAACAGAAAAAGGCAGTTTATTGAAGATTGAGGGAGCAACTACTGCAAAAAACCGTTTATAGTGCATTTTATTATGAGCAGGAATGTTAACCAGATTATTGAGATTTAATCGCAAATTATGCCGCGAATTTCTTCTTACAGACAGATAGCCACTCCTTATAAAAAACAGCTTAAGAACTTTAAAGTAATAGAGATGTCTTAGTGGAAGAACCTTTAGTTCCTGAAACAAAACGAAACTATTTTGGAAGCGATTTTTCTTACAAATAATACGCACAATATGTTTCTGTAACACAAGAAGGGAATGAACTTTGTTCATGTAGGTTCCACCCCAACAGGTTATCCCATACTGAAGTTTGGAGTGAATAATGACATAGTAAACCATAACTAATAATTTTTGTGAGCAGAATAAACTAAGATTATAGAATTGCCTAGAGCAACACAATAAGTACTTTTTCAAAGCACATGTATGATCTGCCCAACTCATCCTACTATCGAGTATTAAACCAAGGTATTTGAAGGACTTTACAAAATTCACCTGAAAACAGTTAGTTGAGCAGGGTTCATTGAGAAAAAACATATCATAATCATTTAATTTAAATTTTTGACATCCTGAAGAATGGTAAATAATATCACAATCATAATCAACCAGAGCAGGGGAACCAGACAGACTGAAGTGCATTAATTTGGTTTTATTGCTCAAGACCAATTTATTTAAAGTAAACCATCGTCTCAAGATATCCAAATCATAATTGATGTCAGAGATTAAGTCAAGCATAGATCTGCAACCATAGGAAAATGCCATATCATCTGCAAAAGCTGTTATTGATCCTTTAAAATTTTGTTTGAAGATAGAGTTAATAAATATCAAGAAGAGCAATGGGCCCAGTACTGAACCTTGCGGAACACCAGCAGATATTTTGCGCAAAACACTTAAGCTACCATTTATTTTGACTAATTGTTTTCTATCTGTTAAGTAAGAAACTAACCAGTTATAAATAAAACCACGAAATCCTGCATTATATAGCTTTCCCAAGAGGATGCTATGGTCAACTAAATCAAAAGTCTTGGTTAAGTCGATGAAAAGCCCAGCAGAAAAAAGATTGAGGTTTAGATTTTCATAAATCTCTCCACAAAATTTAAGCAACGCATCTTCGGTAGATCTATTAGCACGAAACCCATATTGAGACTCACTAAAAAAATTATTTTTATTTAAGAACCCCAAAAATCCACTTTTCATTGCATTTTCAAATATTTTAGAGCATACTGGTAGCAGGGATATTGGTCTGTAATTATTCATATCACAAGGATTAGACTTTTTTAGGAGTGGAATAACTTCTGCAACTTTTAGAGCGCTAGGAAAAATTCCACTATGAACACTTTTATTGAAAATATGTGCAAGTACATCAACAATATTGTAAGCAATTTGTTTAAGGATAATGCTAGAGCAACCATCATTAGTAACCGAATTGGAAATTTTAAGTGATTTAATAATATTCAATAACTCTCCCGAAAAAATAGGGTCAAAAAATAAACTTTCCCTCACAATAGTGTCATTAACTAATCCCTCTGTACAAAAACAGTGACCCATGAATACATCAGAAGAAACATTTTTGGTTATTGAAATAAAGTAATCATTAAAACGATTAGCTATTTCAGTAGTATCAGTAATTTTTAAATTATTTACATTTATAACCAAAGGTTTCGCCGTTTTAGAACTGCGATTTAAAATTTTGTTAACTACATTCCACTCGCCTTTTATGTTACCTTTATTTTTTTCAAGCTCAGCAAGATAATGATTTTCCTTACAAGTTTTAATTTCTTTCGATAGGTTTTTGCAAACTCTTTTGTATTCTGCATTTAGTTGAATGTTATTAGGATATTTTTTGGCTTTTTGTCGTAGTTTATTTTTTTCTTTTACTTTATCTAACAGGTACCCAGTCATCCATTCTTTTAAGCGTTTAGATTTGTTATGTGTACTGACCAACCTAATAGTACAGCTCTCAATTAGGGAACCCAGTTTATTTAAGAAATTGTCATAAGCTATTGAAGGATCATATTCAATATAAACATTTTCCCAGAATTCAAATCGCAAAAGCAAATTAAGCTTACCAAAATTAATTTTTTGTATAGGCATGTAGGTAGTGTTTATAGCGTTTTCAACGACAATATTTAAATAATGCAGGCTAGTCAAACAGGGATCCGTTATACCTAAGTTGGCTATTGAGCTCACTAAATTATAACTTCCAGATAAGCTACAGCGCGAAAAAATATGGTCAATGCATGACTTAGAATTTTTAACAATTCTTGTAGGATTGGTTATACACCAATCCAAACCATTAGCACCTAAAAGCATTAAATAATTGTCCACAAAAGGGGTTTTCGAAAGGAGGTCAATATTAATGTCACCTAAAAAAATAAAGTTTTTCGTTTTTTCATCAGATAACAACATTTTTAGTTCTTCAAGGAAGACATCTCTACTACCATCATGAAGTCTATAAGCACACAAGAAGCAGTGTTTCGCATTATTAAGATTAAAACACACTTTTATAATATCAGCAGATTCCAAATTTTTGCTAACAATATCACAATCTATGTATTTAATTTTAATAAAAACACCAACACCACCAGCGGCATAGGAGTTGTTACAAGTGGAAAAAAAAGCATAGCCCGGAATTTTATAATTATCACTTTCGTAATCGAAAATCCAAATCTCCGTAACAAAAATAAAATCAGGCTTATTAGAACACGATTCAACATGGAGAATTAACAAATCAAAATTAGCACGGAGACTACGGATATTTTGTTGAACAATATAAAAACCATTTGGGTACTTTTGATCGTTTTGAAAAACACTTGACAAAAAATCATTTACAGAATTACAGGAGGATACAACATTACTGTCAGGATCAAATTCAATTAAATTATCGAAATGCATTAAGTTTATAGATTATGTAAGTCTTCTAGGCAATTAATTTTTATAACTTTATCACCTTCTTTTTTCCTCATCAAAATGTCAGAGTTTTGTATCCACAAGAACTTGTATTCCTTGTTTTTTTTTTGCAATCTCAGCTGCTTTTCGAAGTTCCCGTGTATAAGATGTTAAGCTATTATTTATGTATATAAAGCTTTTGTCACTGTAATTGTTCCCAAATAGTTTTGCAGATAAAGAATTTTTGTGATGCACTTTTTTTTTCATTAACTTAAGCTTGGTGAGATGTGAACAAAATTTCATACACAAAACAGTAGCACCTGTATGTATGCTGGTATCGCCAGTAGAAGAGAATTTTTGTTTATTGCTCTTGATCTTTTTAATATAAAAACTGTCTATTTGCTCTTCAGTTATTTTCTCCTCAAGTCCATCAGAGAAAAGCTTAAGTGCTTTCTCAATAGCATTAGTTTTGTCTAAATCCGGTAAACCAACAATCTCAACAATATTTTCTCACTGTAGTTGTTCAAGCGAATTCACTCTACACTGCAGCATATCAATTCTCGATTGCATTTCTAACTTCTCCTCCTTAAGTGCTTGGAGCGAAGAGAGAAAGTCGATGTTTACTTTCTTTAGCTCCAATATTTCTTTATAAATTGCTTCTAGTGAGGTGAGATTGGTTTGTTGGCATCAAACAGTATAGTCTGATGATCGTGATGGTGATGACGTATTCCAGAAGCAGATTTGTTCAAGGGGGGGCAAAAGTTGAACTTGGCGCCCCTCCGCCCCAGCAATTTTTTTTCTCTTTTAAAATAACGTACAAAACTTGAACTCGTATCGTTAACCTGTTTTTATCTTTATGCTCTAATGCTTGATGCTGTTGACAATAGCTTATGTACGATACATGTCATAAAAGTCTGTGTGAACCAACCTAAGAAAATAAGGTATTGCTAAGGGTTCTCATGTTACTGATTACTCAAAATGCAATCTTGGCGTATGTGTAAAATAAAACCTTTGGGGTATGTGCCATAATCCAGACTGATTTGATAATTTTGCTATTTCGATAAACGACAGCGGAGAACCTGCTAATGTTGTTCATAAAAACTTAAAAGGCTGTATGCTTATTTCTGATTCTGTCCGATATTTTGATTGCACATTTAACTTTTACTCACCGATATACAAAATAATAACTAATCCATAGAACAGCTTTAGTGAAATAGCTCAGTAGTACACAACAAAAAATCTTTCATTTCTACTTGCTCTATAGGGCAAGTATTGGTTTCGTGGAGAAAAAAAAAATGGAGGTTTTAATCAAACATGACATTACGATGACAGAGAAGCCCAAAAAAGTGGTTTTCGCCATACCGTCCGTCGGTCTGTCTGTGCGTCTGTGCGGTTGTGTTGATGTGTGCTTTTTCACGTCATGCTACAGCCTAAACGGCTTGACAGATTTTCTTCAAACTTGGTATATAGCAGTTTGAAGAAAAATGGTTGTCGAGGTTTTTTTTGTTTTGTTTTAGCCCGGCTCAAACTAGTACCTATCATGTAACGGGTTTTTTCATTTTGAATTTGCTCGAAAACGGCTCTTACGATTTTGTTTTTGGCTTAAATGGTCGTAACGAAAATCAGGCTTAAACGGCTTTTTTAAAAGGCTATTGCACCCACAGAGCAAACACGTGCGACCCAGTCGTGCATTTTATTTATTTCAAACATTTAAACTATTATCTTTTGATAAAAAAATTAGGACCACTTTTGAAAAACTCGTACATTATTGCATTGCAAATGGGCAATTGCAACAAATTTTTTTTTAAGTTCAATCCGTTCGCTAGTTAACTTTTTTCATACTAAATCAACAGCAGTTTTAAATCAAATCATAACACAAGATAACTTGCATTTGAAAATATTTCAGTTTGGTTTTTCTGATCGCTATAACTTGGCCCCTAAGTCTTATATCACTTTTTTGCTTTTAGCCCATTTCACCCTATTAACAGCTTAGTCTTGCCAAAGATTATCACCTATTCCAAGCGCAAATTACAACCTTTCAATCTTTGTGGTTTCTGAGTTAAGTCTTAGTAAACAAACAAATAATATAAAAGATTTTCAAGGACTCGGCGCGTCGAACCTTTCTTCACCGTGTGGCTAAACTACATCATCAACTTTAACCAAACCTTCCAGAAAACTGATAGAACAATACCAAATTTTTTTTTAGATGTTTTTTAATCCATCAACAGCGTAGCCATCCTTCTATAAAATTTGACTTTTGTAGCTTGACAGACGGGGGACAAACTATATTTTGACGTGAATATAGTATTTAGTTTTAACTGACTCCCGAAAGCACTAGAATCGCACTTTTCCCAAACGAAACATAAAAACTTGAAATTTCTGAATCCGTCGACATCGTAGCCATCCTTTCGATGGAATTTGACTTTTTTTTGACTTGACGGTCTATGGTTTTAGATTTCAAGAATTCCACATAAACATCCCAAGAATGTGTCGCTTCTATGATTACTGAATTTGTATCAAAGTTGACCCTTTTGTTATTAAATTCTTTTTTTTTAATAACGCTCTTATTTCAGAACATCAAGGCTCAATGCCAAAAAAAAAAATAACTTTTATAGATCCAGGTGCTGAAACGAGTCAAAAATATTAATCATCAACTCAAACTGAAATGATTTATCCATTATTCAATGCTCTAATAGCATTTAGTAAGTAATGCAGAGATAAATTATGATTTTAAGAAAGCTTTCTCATATTTTAAAATTGTTTCAGCAAATAAGATATTGGAAATGGAATCTTACTTGTAAAGTATATACTTGAAGACCTTTTTTTAACTCTCGTTTTTTTCTTCATCTTCCAATTTTGCGCCCCCATGAGGGACGACGAATTTGTTTTGTTGTTTAAAGGGCGACGAAAGTGGTTCATTACATATTTCTTTCATATTTGGAACAAGAAATAAATAAACATTGCATTACCTTGGCGTCCTGTTCAAATGTTGAATGCCTTTTTTTTTTTGCTCTCCCTTATGTCTTCATCTTCCATTTGGCGCCCCCCAAAGCCAGGCGCCCGGGGCAAGTGCCCCCCTTTGTCCCCCCCCTCTAGATCCGGCGCTGCCGCGATCAAAGCAATTTCTGCCATTGAAATATAGTCAAAGTTTCTAACTTGCTGTCTTCTAGAGTTGAGCTTGGTGATCAGCATAACATAAGATTCTGTTGGGTTCCAGGTGGTGTGTTAGGAAAGAAAGCGCTGACGAACTGGCAAGAAAGGGATCATCACAACGGTAAAGATCTCAATTAAGAATAAAGAACTCGCTGCAGCTAACGAGAGATGGAAATCGTTCGACTCCTTTGTCATATCCAGGAAACTGTGGCTCTACTTTAATAAACAAAGAACCGAGAAGATTCTACAACTCAACGAGAAATCGCTACGATCCCTTGTGAGCATACTGACCGGACACAACATACCACAAACACAAAATGAAGCTCAGCACGGACGACTTCTGCAGAGGTTGTGGCGACGTAGATGTGTATGAGGACATTCCGTTTATAAGGGACTGCCGCTTGAACGAAATTAAGTTCTAGGAAGTCACTTCTTATAGATCTTAGAAGAACTATGTAGAAAATGTGTTCAATTCTGCTGTTCAGAACCCCAAGGTTATCACAATAGATCTGCATTGATCTACATAAGTGTGATGTGTACAACACCATCCATCAACTCACTTACCTAACCTAACCTAACCTCAACTATTTGTATTTTAAAGCAAAAACAAATAACGCATTTAACTTTGAAATAAGCCCAATATAATGCCTACAAAGATAAATTAAAATTGTTTGAATCTTTTTCAGACAACTTGAAAAATTTCGTCAAAAACTTAACCGCTCGTTATATATATTGGAGCTACCTTCAAGAAAACTGTAATATTTAAAACTTAGATGCCATCTGTAAATCTGAACCATTCCATGAATGTTGTTGTGTACAAAAGGCTCAATTTTTTAAAACACGGAACCAATAAAAACTTTATTAGTCCAGACGACAGGTACTTTTAATTGGAAAAAGGTCAAAAGTTAATAAAACTTGGAGGTTTTGTTCAAGGATAGTAAACTAACATTTTGCTTAGTTTTTGACCTCATGGGCTCTGTGCTGAAAGAGGGAGGGTGGGAGGGAACTGGAAACTTTTCGACGTTGCTCCGGTTTTCTCTCAACAATTTTTTTCTTTACGTCCTTTGGCAAAAACATGTTGAAATTTTAAAGCATACAATTTCCTACAATTTTGTTTATAAAATCATCTTTGTTTGTCAAATCGTTACCGAGATATGGCGCTTCAAACAAGTAATTTTTTGAAATTCGCCAAAAAATGCCAAAAAATGAAGAATTCGGCTTTATTTTTTCGGAAACGCCCAAATAATCATGATTTTCTTGTAATTATGGTTCCTCGTTATTCGTTAAAATCACCAACTTTCTACTCCCCCCAGAGGTCGGAAGTTTATAAAACTTTGGGATGTTGCTTAGGGATAGTTAATTAATATTTGGGCCACGATGGCTTTGTGGAAAAAGAGGAGGCGTTAAATTTACTACATTTCTTTACCGAGATACTTTATTTATTTATTTATTCAATCTTTAAGTACAAAACTTTATAAGACTATCAATATATACATAGACATAGTAACATAATATATGTAGATAAAATTTATAACAAGGATAACAATTTAATTATACAAATATGTACATTATATTAAAAAATATTTTTAAAAAGCTCTGAAACTGATTTCTTGAATATTAATCTGTTAGATTCTAAATCGACTTGATTATATATTGAATTGAACACTGAACAGGAATTTGATACTGGTTCACATTTACCATAGTTAGTTCCATGGAAAGGAACATAAAACAAATGCTTTCACGAAGAAACCGAGCTGGAGCATGTATAGGAAACAGAGCAAGTAAAGGAGAACAATCAATCTGATTACAAATCACATCTCTAGCAAACATAACCAAGTAGCACTTACGTCTCGCACGAAGCGAACTTAAGTCTATTAATCGAGACCTAGCTTCATAGGATGGCATTGTACCATCGACCCAATTAAGTTTCCAAAGAGCAAACCTAGTAAATTTCTTTTGAACAGCTTCTATACGTTTAATGCTAACTTCATACGAAGGGCACCAAATGCAGGAAGCATACTCGAGTATAGATCTTATCATCGAGACATAGATCGACTTCAAGGTATACGGATCAGAAAATTCTTTCGAGTTCCTCATTAGGAAACCTAACAACTTATTAGCCCTAGATGTGATATAGTCATAGTGACGGTTGAAGCTAAATTTGCTATCTAAAACCACACCTAAATCTTTTTGAAAACCAACCCGTTCCAGACCTGTGTTACCAATTTTATATGAGAACCCAATAGGATTACAAGATCTTGTAAAAGAAATTATAAGACACTTACTTATGTTTAAATCAAGACAGTTCTTTATACACCATGAGGAAATTAAATTCAAGTCAGACTGTAACAACTCACAGTCCGAACAAGATTTAACTGTACGAAATAATTTCAAATCATCGGCATAGAGTAAGCAAGATGAAGATAAAACAACATCAGGAAGATCATTAATAAAAAGGAGAAACAACAGGGGGCCAAGATGGCTTCCTTGAGGCACTCCCGAATAGTTGAAGATAAGCTTAGACAACTTTGAGCCAATAGCCACAAATTGAGTTCTTTCAGTAAGGTAGCTTTGGAGCCACCTTGGCATGTTTGAGTGAAAACCTATAAGCTCAAGTTTACGTATAAGTATATTATGTTGCACCCTATCGAAGGCTTTAGAGAAATCAGTATAAATAGTATCAACTTGATACCCCTTTTCTATATTATTAATACAATAATTGGAAAACAAAGCTAAATTTGTCACAGTAGAACGGCCGCTGACGAATCCATGCTGTGCAACAGATAAACCATTTTTAACCAATTCATAAAGTTTATTTTTAACAATGGCTTCAAACAGTTTGGGTACTAATTGAAGTTTTGAAATGGGTCTGTAATTAGTAACCAATTGTTTTGAGCCAGATTTATGAATTGGTGTTATAAAAGACTTTTTCCAATCACTCAAAAACTCACCATTGCGAAGTGAAATGTTAAAGATCTTTGTAAGAGGCTTAGCTAGAGAATCTTTACACTTTTTTAAGAACATAGGCGAAAAGTTATCGCAACCTTTATTACCTGATGATTTTAAAGAAGAAATTTGTGCAACAACCTCCTCTTCAAAAATCACCAAATTTCCAATGTCTGCAAAAGAGTTAATGTCAGCATATCCATCGAATTGTGGTGAACCATTTTGAAGAAAATTTGATTGAAAAAATTCTGCAAACATATCACAGACTTCCTTTTCATCAACAGCCACTTTATCATTATATTTCATATTAGCCGGAAAACCAAAGGACTGCTTTTTGCTGTTTAGGAAAGACCAAAAGGATTTGGCATCATTCTTAATATTATTTTCAATGCTCCATAAATATTGTTTCAAAGCATTAATATATAATATATATTTTTATAAAGCATCGTAATCCTTTCTACAACGCAAATATTCCTGCATTCTAATATAACTCGTATTTTTAGCTTTTAAAAGCTTTTAAGTTTATTTTTCAAATTTCTGAGGCGCGAATTGAACCAAACAGGCTTATTATCCTGTAACTTCCTCTTTAGAGGAACATATAGTCTGCAAGATTCCTCCAAAAAGCATTTACATAAATCATAACAGGTATTTAAACAGTTTGACACAAATATCATATCCCAGTTCAGACCTTCAAAATACGAATTAATACCCTCGTAATTAGCTTTTTCAAAATTGTATTCCATTGAAGCCAAATTATTATTAAACTTCAGTCTATCAAAATTAAGAAATTTAAATTTAGTTTCAAGGGCTATATGATGTACAGAATTATTAACAAAAGGCGAATTAGAAATTTTAAGCTGAACATCAACATCATTATCAACAAATATAAGGTCTAAAATTCGATTATTTGAATTCTTTACAAAGTTAAGCTGTTTTGAATTTAAAGATAACATTGAATCTAAAGTTAGAATTTTAGAATCACTAGAAGCATTAAATGGAATAAGACACTTATCTTCAAATGAATCTAACCAAGTTATATCACCTAAATTAAAGTCTCCTAAAACAATAATATGATTATTATCATCAACAGTAATATAATTATCAATAATATCCGAAATATTAAGCATATGCGTATTATAAATAGCAGCAGAACTCTTAGGTGGAATATATGATACAAAGAAAAAAACATTAAGTGACGAAAAAAATCTGGCTTTAACACATATTTGCTCTATACTATCATCTTTTAGAGTTACAAGCTGACTTGCAAAAGAAGAGCGAATAGCAAGTAATACACCACCTCCCTTAGCTAAATTTGAGCAATCGGAATAACGATCTTTTCTGAAAACATTAAAATCATTGTTAAAAAGTTCTGATGAGAAAATTCCTTCATGAAGCCACGTCTCCGTTATAGCAATAGCATCAAAAATACATTCAGTAGCAGCAGATATAAACGTGTTAGTTCTCGTCCTCAGACCACCAGCATTCTGATAATAAACATGCAAGAAAGCCTCACTTATATCAGAACCAACATTAGCATTGATATAATTGCGTGAGATTATATTGGATTGCGCTCCTTCATCTGAGCACCCAGTGATTTTTCGTTTTTTGCCTCGAAATGGAATTCACGTACACGTACACCTTCAGGCCAACACTCAGGCTCGAACAATATTCCATAGAAATTCTCTGGTATGCCAATTTTAAAGTTGACATATTTTGGGTATTCCTCAGATCCCTTTTTTTGTAGTTTAAAGCAGCTTATATCAGAAACATCTGTCTTTATTTTATCAGCAATCCAATTCCTAATTGCCTCGCAAGAAGTGGAAGCTTTAAAGCTAGACAAATGAAGCCATTTCTTTTTAGCATAGACATGCACATCAATATGATCATTATCGGCAACCAGAACATTACCACAGAGATATTTCGGAAAACAGCAATGTCAAGAAATGCAGAATTCCACTATATTTCTGGTGCAGGGAATTTATTCCACGGGAATCTGCTCCACATGGGAATTTATTCCACTTTTAGTGGGAATGTGCTCCACTTTTTGAAGTGAAGTAAATGCCCACCCAGAGTGGGAATTTATTTAACTTTTCGGTGAGAAAGTGCTACACTTTTTAAAGTGAAGTTGAAAATATTTGTACCTTATTCTCAAAAAAATGTAATATTGCTCTCAAATCAATTTTGAAATAGGTACCTAATATCAAAATCTATAAGTCATAACCTTGACGAAAATACAACCAGTTAAAAGGTTTCGAGAGCAATATTTAAATTGATTTGAGAACAATATTAAAATTTTTTGAGCATAACTAAGGTAAGAATATTTTCAAAAATCGCGCGATTTTTGAAAATATTCTTACCTTAGTTATGCTCAAAAAATTTTAATATTGTTCTCAAATCAATTTAAATATTGCTCTCGAAACCTTTTAACTTTAATAATTCGCGCTCTTCAATGTTATGCCCAAATGCCCATATTGTAAAACAAAATTGTTCAAAGTTCACTGACAGATTTCGGTAAAAATTGATCTAAGAGCAAAACGCTTAATTACTTAGTGTTAAAAATCTTTGTTTCAAAATAATTTAGTTTTAAAATTTAATTATATACCTACTCCTTTTTTTTAATATTTGAATTTTGTTATTGCTATTGATTTATTCAAAAACTAATTATTTAATAAAATAAATAAAGTATGGTAATTTTGTTCCTTAAATTAAATACCTAAATTGAATACGTTCTTGTGTGGGAAAAAAATCCACAAAATTTTAGGTGAAACAAATTCCCACTCTGGGTGGGCATTTACTTCACTTCAAAAAGTGGAGCACATTCCCACTAAAAGTGAAATAAGTTCCCATGTGGAGCAGATTCCCGTGGAATAAATTCCCTGCACCATATTTCTTCGTATATACCTGAATAATCATTAAATGAAAAATGACCTGTTTTTTGAAGGGCCATATCTCGGTAACAAATTGACATACAAAGATGTTTGTATTAACAAAATTGTAGGAAATTTTATGCTCTACGAAAAGTAAATGTGTTTTTGCCACAGGACGTTAGGAGAAATTTTATTGAGGGAAAACCGGAGCAACGTCGAAAAATGTGCAGTTTCCCCCCTCCCTCTTTTAGCACAGGGCCCTCGAGGTCAAAAACTTATCAAAATGTTTTTTTAGCTATCCCTGAACGAAATCCTCAAGTTTCATTAACTTTTGACCTTTTTCCGCCTAAACCCACTTTTTCCGACCTGTCGACTGGACTATATAGAGCAAGTACAAAAAATTGCACTTTAAAGAAAAGCACATTCTATTAGCCACTCAAACAAAATCATAACAGTACTAAGTAAGAATTTATAAGTAAATTAATGAGAATGGAAAGTGCCTACTTTTTCTATTTATAACTTAAAAATATGTGTGTTGCTGTATTTCTAGTACTAGGTATAGGTACTTATTTTTGTAGCCATAAATTTTTTTATGCAATATTTCTCATCATCTTCACTTCCTTACATTGCCTGTCTATGCCTACACAATGTTCCAGCACTCAGCCTTGAAGCAACCCACTGAACTAGAAACATATCGTATTTATCACAAGGATTCATCGAGAGAGTGATTGATTTCTATTTTATCCTTCAACAACCAAAGGCCAAGGACAAGGACTGTCTCGTTTTAGATGCCGCCGCCGAACACAGTCGTTTGCTTTTTTTTATATTAAAGCTCCTTTAAAAGTAAAAATAAATCTTTAATTTCGTGCCAAATTAAGCGGAACCACTTTAACGATGCTTATGCTCATTGACGTACAGATTTAGTGGTTGTTACTTTTGGAATCAAATATTCGACAATGAGAAATTTTTGTAAAATAGGGGAATTCCAATTCCACTTATATCAGCAACGGGATTTTGAATCTGAAAAGAGGACCATAATAAAGCGAAGTATGCTTCAATTTCTTATGATGAATTGTGAGCTAAGCATGTCAAGCAACATGTCCTGAATAATCTAAGTTCTCCAACAAAATGGTACAATCAAATTTGATAAGCCTGAGTGGCTTGGAGTGATGTTAAAAAAATAAATAAGATATTATCTTCTACTTAAGTTGAGATGTCATTTTTTGTAGTAGACATTAGACGTAGATAAGAATTTATTTTATTTAAAAGAAAAATTATGCTTAATACTTCTTTTTGTTAGTTTTTTGCATTCATTTGTCTTATTACTGGCCATTTGATTGTGATCTGTCTGAATTATTCCATAGCCAATTTAAATAATTCCTTCGGCTTAAAAATATTGTATTACTTTTAATACATTATCATATTCTTTTTTGAGAACAATATTTATACAAAAATCGAGGTAATAATCAAACATGACATTCCGATGATAGTGCGCTTTATCAAGTCAAGCTACAACCTAAGTGGCTCAAGGGATTTTTCAAACTTCCTATATAGCAGTTAAAAGAAAAACAAGGAACGCATGCTCTGGCTTTTTTGATTTTTGATAGATAAACAGATAGATACGAGTAGATTTGATTTTTATTTTCTTTTCCAGGTGTAGGTACAATTAACATAGATAAATATTATAAAAAATCATTAAATCATGGTTTTGCCATCTGCACGATTGACATTAATTAGTTAGTACCTACGAGTACATAATAAAATGGACATTTTTTTTTGTTTAATAAAAAATAATTCAAAAGTTAAAATAAATATATTTTTTTTTTTAATAAACATATTCGGGACATATTCATAGATGATGTTTAAGCTGTTGCTTAGAAAAACTGGAGTTAACCTGATGAAGTTTCCATAAGCTACAACTTAAACATCATCTATGAATATGTCCCATTATATTTGTGTGTAAGATTTTTGTTTCTAAAAACTCTTCGTTCAAAATTTTTATTATATGAATAGGTGGGTAACATCTTCTTCGCAGTTCAGCATCGCTAGCACTGTTTCCGTTTTTGTGTCGCTGCCAAGAAAATGTCTTCGTACTTCCTTCAGGATAGGACAAATTCCGATGAAATTGATGATGTCTTCTCTTACCGCCAGGTTCCACAGACTGCAAATAATTGGAAAATCTCCGCAATGGGGTATGTAGTTCAGTCTTACCAACTCTTTTCTCATATTGAATATTGCCGATATTAGTTTTTGACTGTTTTCAGCCCGAAAATAATTTTGTTTGCACAAGTTACGGTTCAGTATGCTGTTAGTTGCTATATTAACAGAAGAAGTCGCCTTGTTAATACAGTCAACCCAATATTTTTCATCAACTTTAGACATTAAGATGTAAAGGGCATCTTCTACAACCTTTCTGTCATTTATCCAATAGCTTAGATTATGGTTAACGTTACAATAGTCTGCAAGCTCATTGAGTTTTTCATACCAAAGTCCTTTCTGCTGGATGATTAACAAGACTATTACTTTTTTCAATCTTCCGTCTGACATATTACGCACTTTTTATAGATAGTCAACATGTAACTTAAGTGTTTTAATAAACAGGGGTGACAATCCAATTTCAATGTTTATCTTATAGTTTGGAGTATTTCTCGGTAGCTGGAAACATCTTCTTACATAAAATCTCAACAACTTCTCAAGCGTTTCGTATTTTTCAAATCCCCAAGCTTGCGCCGCATATGTACATCATCACGGATTCTGCAACTGCGATGAAAACCTTGTATTTAACACTGTGGGAAATTAAGTTGTTTTCGAAGCATTTTTTCCATCTCGCACTAATGGCGGTTTTAGCTTTTATAAGTTTATTTGTTAAATGGTTTTCCATGCTAAGATTGCTGGTTATAATAACACCAAGATATTGGTAGGATCATACAACTTCAATCGTTTCACTGTTTGGGTGCTATTTCTCATTCCTTGACATTCTGCCAGACTCCTTTTTAAAAACCATCACTTTGGATTTGCTTAAATTGATCGTTAAATTCCACAACTTGCTCTTATGCAGTATATACCAAGCCAATTGTAACAACATTAATTGCAATGTTGCAGGTGAATATGAAAAAAGCACAACATCATCCGCAAATAAGAGAGCTTTAATCACCATTCTAGCTCACCTGGTAAACAGTCGGTGCCATGCCATTTGGCCATATGCCATATGGCCATATTTCAAAATATGGCCATATGACACTTTTGAATTGTGTCATATGACCATTTTGATATATGGCTATTTGTCACTTTGGTAATGTGTCATTTGACCATTATGGCCAAATGACACTTTAAAACTTGTTCTTAAACTGCAAAAACAAAAACGAAAGAAAATTTTGCATATGCAATATTTCTTTCACCGACGATAGCAGCCGCGATTCAAAATTTGCAAAATGGTTCGGGCAGGAACTATCTTTTAGATGGTACTTTTAGTGTTGTACCAGCTTGCGGCTACAAACAATTGAGAATTGTGCACTTCGCTCATGATACAAGTACACAAACATTCATACATCATATATAAATAATGTACATTCAAACTTCAGGGTTCAGGTATAATAATTGGTAGCGAGCGAAGCGAGCGGAAAAAAATTTGCCCAAAAGAGAATCAAAATTCGCGCGAATTTTTTTATTTTCACACCCCAAATTGATTCTCTTTTGGGCAAATTTTTTTCCGCTCGCTTCGCTCGCTACCAATTATTATACCTGAACCCTGAAGTATGAATGTGCATTATTTATATATGATGTATGAATGTTTGTGTACTTGTATCATGAGCGAAGTGCACAATTATCAATTGTTTGTAGCCGCAAGCTGGTACAACACTAAAAATTCGCGCGAATTTTTTTATTTTCACACCCCAAATTGATTCTCTTTTGGGCAAATTTTTTTCCGCTCGCTTCGCTCGCTACCAATTATTATACCTGAACCCTGAAGTATGAATGTACATTATTTATATATGATGTATGAATGTTTGTGTACTTGTATCATGAGCGAAGTGCACAATTATCAATTGTTTGTAGCCGCAAGCTGGTACAACACTAAAAATTCACGCGAATTTTTTTATTTTCACACCCCAAATTGATTCTCTTTTGGGCAAATTTTTTTCCGCTCGCTTCGCTCGCTACCAATAATATGATATTTATAATATGGAAATATTGTTCAATGACAAAAAAAAAATTGATAATTTTAATTGATATTACAATATTAAATTTTTTGGAAAATTTTTGGTATTTAAATATCAAACTAACATGAAAATTATTAATTTGATAACTAAATTGACATAAAAAGAGCATTTTACACAGTTTATTGGAAAAATGATATGATATGTAATTTGATATTAATAAAATATCAAAATGATATGTTGTTTTTTTTTCGGTGTATGGACATCAGAGCGCTAAAAAGTGAAAATGATAGCTTAAAATACCATGTAAAGGCGCTTCAAACAAAAGTGGTATTCCTAAGAAGACAAATAGAATACATGCAATTGCAGTCGTGCGAAAAGAATCTTCTTGTCAGGGTTGAAGCCAATGATCGACAAGAACAAGCTACCCAAGTGGCGGATATTTGTGCCAAATTGTCAAATGACACAAACAAAAAATACGTCGAGGAAATAAAAGAAGTTAAATCGTGGAATCCTAAATTCAAAAACTTTATTGTAAAATTATAGACAGCAAGGAGAACCTCTACAAAATATTAAAGAACACAATTAAGCTTAAAAACACCAACATCTCAATACAAAAAGATTATCCACAGAGCATTAGAAGGAGGAGAGCACATCTACTGCACGTAAGAAAAGTCTTAAAACGCGGGCAACCCAAACTGAAGACAGTTGTAAGAGATGATAAACTCTTCGTCGAAAGTTTCGAGTTTACTTGGTTAGATGCAGTTGGTTTGAGATATAGAGATACCTGTGGCTTTAAGAAAATATGCGATACATTTAATTTTGAAGTCGATTACTTTAATGTTTGTTTACCAAAAAATGAAACAGATTACACCTCTTTGACAGCTCAAACCGTCACTCCATATGTTAGCGAAGCTCACAACCTAACTTGTCACCCAAATGGTTCAATGCAATAACACAGGGAGGTCATTGAGGATGTAAGCAGAAAAAATAATATTATTTGTAATAATTGTAAAATCGTGTCGTATAATTTTGATGGACTGAATAGCAAAGTAATATTTCCTGATTTTTTTAAATACTTATATAATTTTGATATTATCTTTTTGCTTGAGACACACGTAGAAGAAAATAAATTTAAACATTTTGAAAAGTTTTTTACATCTTATGAATGCGTTTGGACTCCAGCTAAGAGAACATCAAATAAGGGCAGAGCAAGCGGTGGAATACTTACTGCTATCAAAAAAAGTATATTTCCCAGCTGTAAAATTAATACGGAAGAATATATTTTGTGTGTACAAATTAAAAACGCAAGTAATATGTATTATATCGTGCCTATCTACTTAAATTGTAACCACTGGCAACAAGATTACGAAATATTCTACGACTTTTTATGTTCACTCAAATCTCAAAATCTCATTATAATAGGAGACCTGAATGCTAGAACAGCAGACATTGAATCCGAAATGGGAACAGTTAACCGAAATCGCAGAAGCAAAGACTCCAAGGTAAATACAGATGGAAAAATACTACTAGAATTGTGTAACGAGTTCGGATTTTATATTCTTAATGGATCCACAATTGGACATGCAAACGGAGAGTTTACTTTCATTGGAAAACAAGGAAAATCAACAATAGATTATGGTCTGTTAGGTGGAGACTGGTACCCTCTTTTTAAGGATTTTGAGGTCGGAGACGCTACATACATACTCAGATCATCTCCCAATCATAATCAGCATTGGAAAGGAAGTCATTCAAGATACTTCAGGCCATGATATTAGTACAGAAAGGAGCTGTTTGAGATGGAAACATTCTTTGCAAAATGAATTACAAAAGAAAATGGATATTGAACTTAGCATCAAGGAAAGAAAGGCAATGATTAACTAAATACCATTATGTGATCTTGAATCAATTATTCTGGAAATATAGTAAACTCTACAAAATAAACATCAAATTTCATCAGAAAATCCGAATGGTATGATTACGAATGCGAAAAACGAAGAAAAAGGTCCCTAGCTCTGCTTAATTTACTGAGAACTTATAATACAAGTAGCATACAAGAAGAATATATTGAAGCAAATAAAGTATACAAACAGATTTGCAATGAGAAAAAAAAGCACACGGAGAATAATTAGCCATCAAATTAAGTCAAAGTAGGGACTCTGCAGAGTTCTGGTCTTTGACTAGAAAGTTAAATGGGAACGCGAAGGTGAAAGAAGTCTCGGTTATTCCGGTGGATACTCTACGCACCCACTTCTCATCTCTACTTTATTTAAAGGACAACACAATCTGGAATTATTGTAAGCCGTGTATAAAGGATGAGTTCTTGGATGCAGAAATTAAAATGGAAGGTGTTTTACAATCCCTAAAAGACGGCAAAGCTGCAGGCAACAACGGAATCCCAACAGAATTCTTCAAATATAGCTCTTCAACTTTTAAAAAACATTTAACAAAAGCTTTCAATATAATTTTTAACTTTGGCACTCTACCGGAACACTTCAATGAAACTTTAATCTGGCCAATTCATAAAAAAGGGGATACACATGGTCCTTTAAACTATCGTGGTATTTCTTTTTTAAACTCAGCTGTAAAAGTATATGAAACAGTGTTGTATAAAAGGCTTAGCGCTTGGGTAGATGCTCATGATAAGCTTAGTGAGTTTCAGGATGGGTTTCGTAAGGGCTATTCCACAGTCGACAATATCTACGTTCTTACTTCAATAGCCCAAATTAAACTGGATCAAAGTAAGAAATTGTTTGCTTTCTTTGTAGATTTTAGAGCGGCCTTTGATACGGTGAATAGAAACGCTTTATTTTACAAGCTGTTCAACCTTGGGATATCTTTTAAGTTTGTGCGCTGGAAAAAATTTATCAGCGAACGAATGCAAATATATTCAACGGCCAAGAAAAATCTGAAAGTTTTGAAATAAATCGTGGAGTTAAACAAGGCCGTAATCTGAGTCCTCTTCTGTTTGCACTATTTCTGAATGATATAGTGGATTGGCTTTCCTGTGGAGTTGAAGTTGGCTGCTCGAAAATCAAGGTGATAATGTATGCAGATGATATAGTTCTACTGGCAGAGACACCATGTTCTCTTCAAATGATGATCAATAAACTATATGAGTATTGTAAAATCTGGGGCTTGAAAGTTAACGTTCCAAAATCTTAAGTAATGATATTTCAAAAAGGATCTGGCAGAACAGCAAGAGATGAAAGATGGAAATTCGGAGAACAAACCCTTGAAGTTGTTAAAAAATACACATATTTGGGATTGGATCTGACGTTTAATCTTAAAATGGAAAAACATCTCAAATCTAAACTGAATAAGGCTAAGGCAGCAATCTGCTCCAATTGGAAAAGGATTTTTTGCAACAGACACGTTACTTTTACTTCAAAGTTTAGTGTTTTTAATGCAACGGCTCAGTCAATACTCTTTTATGGAGCTCAAGTGTGGGGTGCACAAAAGTTTGAAATCGTCGAGTACCTTCTACGTTTTTTTCTCAGGAAGGTTTTTTACTTGCCCCTTTGTATATAAGTTCTATAGTAGTGGAACGTGCAGAATCGACGGTGTCGGCCTCCCACGTCGCCACACAATTTGCTCAATCCACACAATTTACTCATTAACAGCTTTGTGTGGACGGTGTGGACTTTAAGAATGACGAGACTCAACTCAAGTCGCAAAGAATAGGTGAAAATGGAAGAAATCACAACTGAGTGCATATGAATTCTGTTTGAGTGAAATTGGCTTTTGAAGGTGGGTTTGTGTGTTAGTAGGATTTTTTTTTTTTTTTTTTTGGTTTGATGGATTTTGGTCGAAATGTATGGCAGCCATCTTTAATTTGAATTTTTTTGAATTGATGTGATGGATTTTGTTGGCCTTGAAGAGGAAATGTATGAAAACGTTCATATTTCATGTGGAAGCCATGGTTGCCAACAAATACATTTTTCTAGCAAAATAATAATGTTTGGTGATTTAGGTAATTAGTGTGGGGCATGCACTTAAGTGTATAAATGCACTAAAGGATTATAGGTATGCGGTATTTGAGGATTATTATAAGGTATAATAAAAGTCGAGGACGTGTACATTGGTTGAAACAAGAAAAAAAAGCACATGAATTCTAGAATTACCTATTAGTAGGTAGGTATTTATGCATCCTACTTTATTTGATTGCCGCTTTTCTTAGATAACAATCGTTTTACATGATGTGACTTCATAAGTACCTATATTCTGAAATACTACAAACGAGGAATTTCTAAAACTCTTTCTTTTCAAATAATTCTAACCTTCCCTTTCCTAAAGAAAACTAGATTTATTTATGATTTTTACAACGATTTCACAAATGACTATAGAGAAAAACAAATTTTTACAAAAGCATAGGTACCTACGCAAATATTTACCCAGGAAATTACTATTAAAGTTCAAAAAAAAAAACCTTATAAATTTTGCAGAAACCCGTAGAGGTGGCAATCATATCGCAGTACGTTTGAAATTTTTGCAGCAAGATTTTTCACCGTTCTAACATCCATAGCTGAAATTGTTATTGAGTGATTTTTTTTATTGGGAAGTGATTGTGTGAGTGTATTGTGTTGAAATTGAAATTTGGCAAATTCTTGCTAACTGGACTGGTCATAGATATTTGCAAAAAAAATGCACGACTGGGTTGTACGAACTTGCTCTAATGTCTGAGAATTGTTTATTGGCTGCATAATTTATATTTAAAATTATTTCGAAAATTCTTCTATTTTTCAAATTCAATAAAGAGTTTTCTCAAAAAAAATAAGTAGGTAATGCAATAAAATCTAAAAATTGTTTTTTTGGAAAACTTTATGAAAACATTTTTCAAACAAAATTTAAAAACGCCAGTTCATAAGTATTCAGCAAATACATTCATATATAATTTTTGAAAAAAATTAATGGGCAGTTTTCAAAATAGGTATACCTATATTAACTTTTTTTCAAAAAATTAAAAAATACTTTTAAAAATACAAAAAAATATTTTTAAGAAATATCGGTATGCAGTATAAATTGAGCTACCTACACCTTTTTATGTGTGAAATTTCAAAAGTATCGGTTGAGCCGTTATTGAGATAGTTGAAAGTAAAAAAACGTTCCTATGGAAAGTACCTTTTTTAGAAATTTAAACATAACGGTTATATGACAGGTACCGATAATTTTTGTTTTACAAAAAAATTTAATTTCCCCTCTGTAGGTACTATACAATATCTAAAAAAAACTCTACGATATAAAAAAAAACTTTTTTTTTCACGAATGCATAACTTGCCTTATAATACCTAATAATCGCAAGTAAAAATATTGAAAATTGCCAAAAATATATAATATCAAAATATTTCGAAAATCAAATACCTATAGGTATTTTTTTTAATTATTAAAAATGACTAGGTAATGACTACATATTTATTAAATTGAAAAATATCTAACTAACATACATATTTATATTTTTCAAAATCCCGTCGGCATTTAGCTTTTATTTGAAATACAACATTTTACATTATTAACATTTTTAACAAAAATAATGCTTTTCTACTTCTTGTCTATGCATTAACATACAAACGATTTTCCTTGTATGGATAGGTGTAAAATACAACCAGTTCCACTCAGTTTCCAAGCAATACCTCAACTCAACATTTATTTCATTACTCTTTGTATATAAACACTATAGTACTGTCATAAACGAGTATAAATTTACGCAAAAGGCCGTGCGTCGTGGGATGTCACTGTCAATGTGCTGGCAGCAAAAAAAGCGAAGAAGAATAGAATGTAGCAAGAATAATACAAAATATTGCTAAGAAGGTCATATCATAAGTAATGAAAAAAATGTTGAGTTAAGGTGTTGCTTGGAAACTGAGTGGAACTGGTTGTATTTTAAACCTATACATACAAGGAAAATCGTTTGTATGTAAATGCATAGACAAGTAGAAAAGCAGTATTTTTTTTTTTAAATGCTAATAATGTAAAATAATATAATTTCAAATAAAAGCTAAATGCCGACGGGGTTTGAAAAAAAAATATAAATATGTAGATAGATATTTTTCAATTTAATAATGTAGTCATTGTAGTCATTATTAATAATTAAAAAAAAAATATTTGGTTTTCGAAATATTTTCATATTATTATATTTTTGGCAATTTTCGATATTTGTACTTGCGATTATAGGTATTATAAGGCAAGTTATGCATTCGCGGAAAAAAAAGTTTTTTTATAGGTACCTATCGTAGTTTCTTTTAGATATTGTAGGTAGGTTGGTATACATACCTACAGAGGGGAAATATTTTTTTTGTATTTTTAAAAGCATTTCTTAATTTTTTGAAAAAAAGTTATATATTTTGAAAACTGCCCATTAATTTTTTTTCAAAAATTATATATGAATGTATTTGCTGAATACTTATGGACTGGCGTTTTTGAATTTTGTTTGAAAAATGTTTTCAAAAAGTTTTCAAAAAAAAAACAATTTTTTAAATTTTATTGCATTTAATTTTTCTGAGAAAACTCTTATTTGAATTTGAAAAATAGAAGAATTGCCGAAATAATTTTAAATATAAATTATGCAGCCAATAAACAATTCTCAGACATTAGAGCAAGTTCGTGCAACCCAGTCGTGCATTTTTCTTGCAAATATCTATGACCAGTCCAGTTAGCAAGAATTTGCCAAATTTCAATTTCAACACAATACACTCACACAATCACTTCCCAATAAAAAAATCACTCAATAACAATTTCAGCTATGGATGTTAGAATGGTGGAAAATCTTGCTGCAAAGATTTCAAACGTACTGCGATATGCTTGCCACCTCTACGGGTTTCTGCAAAATTTATAAGGTTTTTTTTTAACTTTAATAGTAATTTCCTGGTTAAATAGGTAGGTATTTGCGTATTGCGTATACATTTGTAAAAATTTTGTTTTTTTATACCTATAGTCATTTGTGCAATCGTTGTAAAAATCATACATAAATCTAGTTTTCTTTAGGAAAGGGAAGTTTGGAGTTATTTGAAAAGAAAGAGTTTTAGAAATTCCTCGTTTTTAGTATTTCACAATAGCTACTTATTAAGTTCAAACACAGCACATCATGTAAAACGATTGTTATCTAAGGAAAGCGGCAATCAAATACCTAGAGTAGGTTGCATAATACCTATGTAGGTATTAATAATTCTAGAATTCATGTGCTTTATTTTTTTTCTTGTTTCAACCCATATACACGTCCTCGATTTTTAATATATTTACCTTATATAGGTAATCCTCAAATACCGAATACCTTAATCCTTTATACACTAAAGTGCAAGCCCCACAATAATTACCTAAATCACCAAACATATTATTTTGCCCTAACATTTTATTTATTGGCAACCATGGCTGTTGCCACATCAAATATGAACATTTCATACATTTCCTCTGCAAAGCCACCAAAATCCATCAGAGCAGTTCAAAAAAATGAAAATAAAAGATGGCTGCCATACATTTCCACCAAACCAAAAAAAAAAAAATAATAAAATCCTACTAACACACAAACCCACCCGCAAAAGACAATTCCACTCATGCAGAATCCCAATGCACTCAATTGTGTTTCCTTACATTTTGTCATATTCTCTGCAACATGAGTCTCATCATACTTAAAGTCCACACAAAATTCTGTAAATGAGTAAATTGTGTGGCGACGTGGGAGGCCGACACCGTCGATTCTGCACGTTCCATTACTATAGATTTTATATGCAAAGCATTACTTATGATATGACCTTCTTAGCAATATTTTTTGTTATTCTTGCTACATTCTATTCTTCGCTTTTTTTGCTGCCAGCGCATTGACAGCGACATTCCACGACGGCCTTTTTCGTAAATTTATACTCGTTTACGACAGTACTATAGTGTCTATATACAAAGCTTGCCCCTAAATACGCCAAAATATATGTATAACTTGGAGACAGGACTTTCGACTTTGTTTATCTCGACTCTAAAATTGAATGCTGATTATTTATCGAGGGTGGTAAATATGAGTGAGAGTGAGACCAGACTCCCTAAGGTAATAATGCGGTATGCTTTAATCGCTTTTTATTAAGGAATGGACGAAGCTGGCGGCAGACTGTGGTGTTATTATAAATTGGTCAGAGACAGGTCAATGGAAAAAGTGTTTTTACGAAGTCATCATGCTCACTGATGAAAATGAAAGGTACACTCTTATAGAAAAAGCTCGTGGGTCAACAGAAAAACTATACTACTCGAAGGCAAATCTTAATCTAAATGAGCTAAACTATTTTAACAACCGCTACTCCGGTTTCTTTATTGGGACAATTTTCAAAATCAGAGGAGAACTGATTAAACTCAACTACATGCCGCATCGGAACGAGGGTAACGTAAACGAAATGTGCAATCTGTATGACCTACGAATCGGAATCGGCTAAGGTGATTTGTGAAAAGTGATAGTCACAACCAACAAATTTCATCTGGCTAAGTTGATTGTCACATGTGACAATCACATTTTTGTGACTTTTTCTTGTGACAGCTATTTGGTGTCGCAAGAAAAAGTCACAAAAATGTGATTGTCACATGTGACAATCATCTAGCCAGACGAAATTTGTTGATTGTGACTATCACTTATCACAAATCACCTTAGCCGATTCCACCCCAGGATTTTTTTATAGGTAGTTTGTTAGAAGATGGCGTTGCAATTTTTCCAGTTACTTATTTTATTTTCAATCCACGGCTCCCATACATGAGCTGCAAGGTCTTAGCCAATATTTTTTAGTTTTTACCAATTTTCTTAAAAACGACAGAAACAATTTTGATAAAACCTAATGGCTAGGTATTGTAGGGAGAGTATTATAAGGTTAACTGTGTTTTTATTTTTGAGCTAAAAGCTATACAAATATCTAGAATCTGGTCTTAACTGAGAAAGTTAACACTCCATAAATTGAATAAGCAAATCATTTTCTATGTGACATGGTGTCCCCTCCTTCTTATTCAACTTTTTTTTTGTATACTGCACACGCGCTCAAGATGTTTGTTATAGCCCTTTTAATAATATAAGTTACAGCGTGAGCGATAGGAAATTAGGGAGGAAGGGAAAGGACGTGTCTAGAACATTATGGTTTTGAATGTTTGAAGATCGAAATGGCCAGGCAATTCATTCCACATTTGTGTTGTACGGCTAAAGAAAGAATCCCTATATTTTACGGTACGTCCAAAATTGGGCTCAAGTGTAAACTGATGAGCGTTCCTAGCAAGACGAGTATTACGGGAAAAATGTTTAAGGGGTGGTACGCAGCTGGCTGCCTCGAGTGAGCATTTTTTGTAAAAGAATCTGTAAAATAAGGAAAGACATGAGACATTTCGACGATGTTCGAGTGACGGTAATGTTTCCATAATGCTTCTCTCTCCTATCAATTTTAACGCTTTTTTCTGAACTCTGTCGAGAAGGTGAAGAAAAGTTTGAGAAGCACCTGCCCAGAGATGGGAGTTATACTCAAGTTTAGGGCGTATAAGAACTTTGTAAATTGTAGCCAGATCAGAAGGGGTGAAAAACTTCTTGCATCTATTAAATAAAATGCACGACTGGGTCGCACGAACTTGCTCTAATGAGTGACAGTGGTTTATGGGCTTGAGATTTTGATAAAAATAAAATTTTCAAAATTCTTAAATAAATACTTAAACTAATTTGAGCTGAAAAAAAAGTACGCCATTTTATTTCTTGGATAAATTTGAATTTATGAGAATAAATTTAGAAAAATCTGTGGAGCGGTTTTTGAGAAAAAAAGTTTTTTTTGAAAAACTTTTTGAAAAAAATTTTCAAAAAAAATTCAAAAACGCCAGTTCATAGGTATTCAGCAAATACATTTATTTTAAATTTAAAAAAAAAAAAATTAATAAGCAGTTTTCAAAATATTAATTTTTTAAATTTTTTTTTAAAAAATGCTTTTAAAAATACAAAAAAATATTTTTCAAAAATATTGGTATGCAATACAAATTGAGCTACCTACAGCTATATGTGTGTGAAATTTCGAAAGAATCGGTTGAGTCGTTTTCGAGATAGTCGAAAGCAAAAAAAACGGTCCTATGGAAAGGACCGTTCTTAGCCATTTTTTAAAACTTTTTTTTCAGCCATATGATTGGTCGTACTTAAAAAGCAACACTGATTTTTTTAATTAAAAATCGTTAGAGCCGTTTTTGAGAAAAATAAGCTTTAACGTAACGGTTGTATGGCAGGTACCGTTATTTTTTGAGCTAAAAAAAAAATTTCAATTTCCTTTCTGTACAATACCTAAAAAAGTCTATATACCAAGTTTGAAGCAATTCGGCCCACCCGTTTGGGCTGTAGGTCTACATACAGACAGACAGACAGACAGACAGACAGACAGACAGACAGACAGACAGACAGACAGACAGACAGACAGACAGACAGACATACAGACGGACAGAATTTTTAGACCATCTTTTTTCGTCTTCACTATCATCGTAATGTCATGTTTGATTGTTATCTCAAAACTTTTTTTTTCGACGAGTGCATAACTTGCCTTATAGTACCTATAATCGCAAGTAAAAAGCCTAAGCATCCTGCAGCAATCTTGGCAATCTCAAGTAAATATATGATCATTCAACAAAGGTTGTCACTGATGCACATACCGATAACTGATAGCTTTTCGGCCTCCTCGATGCAAATACCATTCATGGATAATGGCATAGGGGGTATGTTTTGCTTTAACGACAAGAGACAGCATTGAGTTTTCGACGCATTAAACTCCACACAATTTCTGATACTCCAATGCACAATGCTGTTTAAATCGGTGTTTAATAAGCTTATCATACGGTGTCCTTTTAATAACACATCTGAAGGCGAAGGCCGTGAACTATCAAACGTATATGAAAAGCTGAGGGTTGAGTCGTCAGCAAAACAATTTAAGTCACAGACAAGAGATCATTTATAAAAATGAGAAAGAGAGTCGGAGACGGAACGGAGCCCTGGGGCACACCAGCATTTATTTTGTGGAGATCAGACTTGAAACCGTCTAATACAACTTATATTGAACGGTCCAGAAGATAACTTCTAATCCAACGAATAAGAGTAGCATCGATTCCAAATGCACGCATTTTCGATAAAAGAGCTTCATGCCAAACTTTATCAAATGCCTTTGAAATATCGAGTGCAATAATCTTGCTTTCGCCAAAGCGATGCAAAGATTTGTTCAACTGTTCGATGAGATATGCCATCAGATCACCAGTAGAACGATTGCTGGGGAAGCCGTACTGCCGGTCATTTAAAAGCTCCCGATCTTCGAGATATTTCTTAAGCTGACGATTTATCAGCATTTCCATGACCTTGGAAAGAAGGGACGTAAGTGTAATTGGTCGCCAGGAGGAGGGGGAGGAGGAGTCACATTTTTTAGGGACGGGCTGGGCAAATGCTGTACTAGGAAAGATTCCTGAACGATAGGAAATATGGAAAAGCTTACGTAGTGGTTTTGCCAGCGATGAAGAACGCCTCTTCAGAATAATAGGGGGTATACCATCCGGGCCAGCGGATTAGTGTGTATCAAGATCTTGAAAAACTCTTGCTACTGTACGAGTGCGGAAAAATACCTGTCCCATAAAAAATTAACGTGCTCAAGTACAGGAGGGGCATCGTTGCTTGCAGGAAACGCAGAACTTGCAGCAAAATAAGCTGCGAGCATATTCGCCTTCTCTGAAGAGCTGACAATTGGTTTATCGTCGACGATGAGCGTTGGAACTGATGATGACGTTGAGTTCTTGACTTTTTTACAAATGACCAGATGTTTTTACTGCCTTTGGGACACTGCAGCATTTTTTACCGTAACTTTTGGTCACATAAAAATCGTTTCGTTTTGTTGATAACGGAGTTGACCGAGTTCCTAACTTGTTTGTCTTTCTTCAGATTTTCCTCAGTTGGGTTGGCCTTATAGGATCGGAAGCTTAACTCTTTCAACCTGATAGCTTCTTTACATTCTTCGGTAAACCAAGACTTATTCTTATTCTACTTTAATCATAATTATGGTTGCTGCCAAAGCAGTAAACCAGAAGTGCTGAGCTTGTTTTGGTCTGACTTTATATTCCAAACGGGATACATCCCTATGATGCCTGTCAACAGTTTCTTCGGAAAATTTTCCTGCGCAAAATATTTCCTCCAAGCTCTCAAGTGAAAGTTGTCTTATTTGCAGCAAAGTTTTCGTATACAGTTGCAAGAATACTTAAAGATCTTGATATACACAAATCAGGTATGGTACAACGTAGAACTCGTGGGTTTTTCTCGTATTTTGTTATTTCGCTGCAGTTAATACGCAATTTCTTATTTTGCATATCAACAACTCACATTTTGTTTCTTCACAGTTCTTATTTAGCAGACTTTTATATCGCTGTAAGATGAACATGCATTTCTTATTTCGCATTTCCTTACTTTGCTCTTTTTTATTTGGTAACATATCATTTTGATTGGCTAAGAAATTTCGTGCGAAATATATATAATGCCAAATAAAATGAAGCGAAACCATAAAAAACAATAAACCATAAGTTTTTAGTTTCATGTAAAACAATATTTTATAAGGAAAATATATGCGAATAGATAAATCGGTGAAATAACGGTGTGGCGAATTAACGGTTTGCCAGATAAGTAAAGTTGAAAGAATGTTTGCGAAATAGGTAAAAAATATTAAAACATTCACTAGATAATAGTTTGCGAAATGAAATCCGCGAATTGTTGGGCACGCACACAAATTCGCTGGTCAGGATCCAGTATCCCCCATCTAGAAAAACTTCTGTGTAAGATTTTTCATCTTTCATATTCTGCAGGTTATTTGTCCAGGCCGTTCCTTTCTAACGCCTTGGAAACTGGTTAACTAGAGATGAAGAAATATCTTGAGAAACAGGAACTTTTTGATAAACGCGGCTGTTTCAATAGGTCCACTGTTGATATGACGGTTTATCTGTGTTGGGTTCGATATCCCACTTTTTATAATTCCGATTCTTTAAATCTTGGTTTTTAAAATCCCGGTGTTTATAAGCCCGTCTCTTAAAATCCCGATTTTTATAATCCCGTTTCTTATTATCCGGCTTTTGCAATCAAAAGTAGTTATTTTATTTTTTTTAAATCGCGCAATTTTAAACTTTTTTTTCGGCATTTTTGAAAATCGGACTTCCGATACGCTCCCGATTTATTTCACCCAACAATGGAACCTAACCTTAAACCATTTTCTAGAACGAAAAGTAATTGCGCTTTATATTTCCAATTCATTTGGTAGAGTATGGCATCAACCTCTCTTATGCAAGTATGCATTTGATATCGATAAACCTATTCTTCGATGGGTTAGAAGTGTAATTTTGGACCGTTAAAATCGTCTTGTCCCGTATGGTTTCCTTTTACTCTTACAATGTAATGTACATTGTACATATACATGTATGCTTTTTTGTAAAGCCAGATTTTTTTTCTTTTATTGTGTTTTGAAATAAAGTTATTTAAGTCAACCGTTTAAGAAAAATGAATTTTCAAATTCAAAAATAAAAAAAAATTAAAATTAAATTTTCAAGATATTTTTTTTTTCAAAATTTTACGTAATCGAGTATCTGTTTTCGTTTTAAAAATTGTATGCTCTTATAAGAGTTAAGTCCAAAACTGAAAAACAAACCACAATGCAGGTCCTCAGTCACTGCCTTTCAAACACCTGAATCTTTTCCATTTGAGATGGGGTCACCCTTAACCTTGCTATCAAGACGGCTAAAACCAGCCGTTTTGTCAGGGAAAGGCTCCCCTTGCTCTTGACTGAGCAGCATCTAGGTTGAAATACAGATACCTACTGATCCAGCCAGATACCAAGGTTCTTAAGATTCGCATTTCTGGAAATTTAACTTCCATTTAGAGTGGGTGCAATATTTTTGAATCTTGCCAAAGTAATGTTCAATAAAAATTCTGATGGCGAAGAAAAGGTAGGTATGTGCTTCATCTTGTAGTTGTACAATACACAAATACACTGCACTGCTGACTTGTTTACGTGTTGCACACCGGTTCTGTGTAGCCAAGTTCTCCACTTGGCTGTTTTAAACATTTATGTTTTGGTATAGGAAGGTAGCGCAAAACCAGTTTCAAAAGTTATACAGAAGGTGAAACATCACAAAACATTCGATCTAGTACAGAAAACTGGATTAGCAAAATCGCCCGCTTACTGCTGGAACACAATAGAAAAACGCAGCCGGAACCGCAGCCGTAACCGTATCGCATGCCGTACGTACCTAATTACTGCTGGAACACAATAGAAAAACGCAGCCGGAACCGCAACCGTATCGCATGCCGTACGTACCTAATTAGAAATGCCCACAATGGAGTCGTATACGTACTCCACCTTTTTTCTACAATTTCCATTGAGAAACATACATATATATGCATATAAAAGATGATAAAACATATATCGCATCATGTATAGTCTTTTCTATAAATTTGTAATTAAATGACCTAATTTCTAAAAGGATTTTATTAGCACGTTGCTCTTTTTTTTTTTTATGGAATGTCAAAAATACGCACGTATTTATTAAAAGTTGGCCAACTCGTCCGTCGCCGTTTGCGGCTGCGTTTGCGGATCCGTTTCGTTGTGTTCACAACATTGAATTCGTGTGTATTTAATATTTTGACATGCGATACGGATGCGTTTGCGGATCCGGCTCCGGCACCATTGTGTTCCAGCAGTTATTCGAATTCCCATTGGCTGTAGATTGAAACCGGTTAAGCAAGAAATTAATGTGATCTGGAAAATAAAACCAGTTTAGCAAGAAATTAATTTTTCCTTCCATCCCATTGGCTGGTACTCCGATAAAGCAAAACATCTGTTTCCTAGTGAGCTGAGTCCTTATAGAAAATAGGCTGATTAGGCTTGCCTAACCGGGTACCGGCGCGGTACAAGAACTGCTTGGTACTTGGATAAACAAAAACATTATCATAAAAAAAAAAAAAAATAACCGAACCAAGTTCTTCACAAAATCAAGCAAATCGACAATCATCGCACGGATTGTACATACACTGCGCAGGTGGTCATTAAGCCAATTTTTTCGTGTTATTATGAAGAAGTAGGTTCGGCTATTTTTGAATAGCATTGTAACAAAAAAATCCTAGAGCGAAATGGTTTTCAGTTTTGGATTTTGGACTTATTTCTAAAAAGAGCACACAATTTTTACAACGAAACGAATACTTGATTACGTAAAATGTTGAAATGTTTATTTTAGCAAATTGCCCTTCCCAGTTAAACGGAGGATTTTATACGATTTTTTTCTTGTCTCAACCCAACATACTCGCTCCAGCTTTTGATGCACCTTATACAAATCACCCTGAAGTGTCGCCCGTGTGTGTACTTACATATACATAACTTACATATACATAACTCGAAAATAAAGGAAAATGTCTATATAATATAACATGGACTGCAATCCGTGTGTTCATCAATAACTCGAAAAAGGATCGTTCGATTTTCGAGAATTCGTATTTGCCCAAGCAAGGAAAAGAAAAATAGTTCGAATAAAAAGTTTTATACATCATACATATTTTCATATGCAACTGCAAATTCAATTTTATTTCCCTTTTTTTTTTTTGATGAAAGTTGAATTTTAAAATACTTCAAAAACAGTTAAGATGCAAAAATACCAAATATTAGAAAAGGCAAAGCAGCAACAAAGTCTTTGGGGAGCAGTAAGAGATGAACGGCTAAACTGATTGAATTCCTACAATTATATTAAACGTGCTTAGTTTGTTTGTGTGAGTGTTAATTTGTAAATTAACCTGCATATTTCAATGATTGGAAAAAAATAAACCAAAACAAAAAAGTTTAACTTATCGATAATCATAAATTTAAATTGGTATGTAGCGAAGAAAACGCAAAATTTTTGCCTGTTGGCACATTCAACTCACGATGTTGTGCAAATGGTTTTCGTTGATGTCCTGACCAACTACAAAAATAACGATTGGCTTTTTGAACTTATCACGCTATCTGCTCGGAAGGGCAAGTATAACATAAAAAAGAAACCTTAACTCGAGTAATGAATACAGTATAAAAATATAATATTTCATTGAACAATTAATAAAATAAAATACAAATTTAAATAATTTGTACTTGAAAACAACATTCATTAATCATTATGTATAAATATTGAAAAAGTCCTTTAAAAAAAAAAAAAAAAAAACATATGTACAAATAATTCTAAAAAGTGAGCTTAATTAACTACTTTTGATTTCGTTACTTTGGATTTGTGCAATCGATGATTCATTGGAAATTTTATTGAATGTGTGAATTGAACGAAACCAACTGAAATTTCAAATGTTTTCATTTCAATCTTTTTTCGTTTGTGATTGCAGAACATTTTTATTTGGGCATTTATTGGTTGATTTCTGCAGTTCCGGGTCTAATTTGTCACACCGGCACATGGTATTAGGTAATTTCATAACTGAACTTATTTATACGATGATTTTCTTACTATCCTTTTAAATGAACATCGCAGTCGTCATCCACGTAGAATGGGGAGTGTCCGTGTAAATGAAATTCCAGACGAACGCTAGGATCGGAACGTACTCAACCGAGCGAACATGTCACAAGTTAGAGACAATTTATTGCAAGAACAACGTGCGTTCGTCCAAACTGATTGAGATTGATACTAACGCAAAAAGGTCTTTTATCAAGCTGGATTTAGAAAGAATTACTCAACAATTGATAACATTTTTGTTCTGACCAATATTGGGAAAATATACTTGGAAAAGCGTAGAAAGCTATATGCCTTTTTTATTGATCTTCAAGCTGCTTTCGACTCAGTGGATAGGAGAGCCCTTCTTTTGAAACTCAGTAATCTAGGAATGTCGTCAAAAATGCTCAACATAATAAGCAGCTTATATAAAAACAATAAAAGCGCAGTTTGGGATGGAGTTCACATGTCTGAATGGTTTGACACGGAGACTGGAGTCAAACAGGGTTGCCAACTAAGCCCTTTGCTGTTCTGTATATTTTTGGATGACCTGCTGTCTTACCTTCCTGGAGGAATAACTTTAAGCGGAACTTTAATTAAAGGCTTACTTTTTGCAGATGATATCGTCCTGCTTGCGGAAACACCAAATATGTTACAACTGATGGTAAATATACTTAAAGATTATTGCGAGCAATGGAGCTTAAAAGTAAACTCGGGCAAGTCTAAAATCATTGTTTTTCGTAATAATTCGGGAAGATAACTAGGGAAGAAAATTGGTATTTTGGTGATGATCGCCTGGAGTCCGTAATGAATACAAGTACTTAGGTGTGACAATTACACCAAGACTTTCATTTAAACTCCATCTCCAAAACAAACTTAGGGAAGCGAAGAAAGCGTTGTGCTGTACCTTGGCAGAATCAATGTTCCAGTATCAGCAAAGTACAAGCTCTATGAAGCAACTGCTCGGTCTGTCATGTGCTATGCCTGTCAGGTCTGGGGCTTCGAAGAATACGAAGAAGTGGAAATGTTGCAACGATTTTTTCTCAAACAGCTGTTCAGGTTACCTGCTAATTTACCACCTATATGCTTAACGTAGAAACGGGCCTTCCTCTTCTTAGACAGTTTGCATTGAAGCTACACTTCAAGTACATCCAAAAAATTAAAGATGTGCCGAACCAACGACTTCTTAAAATTGTTATGCTCGAGCTTCTCAATAGGAAAGCTAACTCTTTCCGCACATGGGAACAATTAAGTGAAGAGTGTCATGTAGATTTATCACTTCGATTAGAAGATAGTAGAAGCTGGTATATGTCGTTGCTGACATTATTCAAAAACTGGATGAAAGGGTTCATTCCAATTTCAAGACGAAATCCAAAAATTCGTCGAGTCGCTCTATATATAAAGTACTTAACCATAGTTTACTGGAAAAAAATTACTTTCACGAAAATTACACGATTCACCAAATCAGCACCATTTTTAAAGCAAGAGGTGAACTGCTTCCATTAAACTTCCAACCTCACAGAGAGGATCTACCATTGATGTGCTTCCTATGTAATTTAAGGGAACAAGAGTGTGTGTACCACTTTTTAGGAAGATGTCCGATGCTGCAGGAATTGAGAAGACTTCACTGGAGCTTTCAAGAGAGGAGGTGTTGGAATTACTAAATGGGTCGAACTGGAACACTTTATATAACTACATTACGGAAGCCCTTCATTATAGAAGCCAATTCATTGAATTCTAGTTAGGAAAATAATTCCACTTGTTTTATGTTTCAAACCATTAAAATTGCCAATCTTATTTCGTATGTAACACGAATTTATAAAATGTTTATGTTTTAGTATTAAATTAGTCAATCGAGCTGACGGCTTTTGCCATTGCTTAAAGAATTTGTAACAAACAAAATGTATGAAACTTTAATGTTTTTAAATAAATTCACAATATTATATTAACGCAATTGGAATTAGCTTAGCGTTCAAATAAATCTAAATCAACCCCAAGCCAGAGAGGGTCAGATGCCAAGGTAGAAAGTAGAAATCATCTTTGATGAAGCAACCAGGTAGAGGGAGAACTGCGACATCTTGGACTGCAAAATTGGAGACTGCCGGTTAGAGATCGAACCGGGATCCAGAGGGCACTAAGCAAGGCCTAGGAGCATCACGCTCTAGTTGATCCAACATGAGGACATATAAGTAGGTAAGTAAAATATATAACTTATTCCCTTTGTACTGCAGTCTAATACAATGCGAAATTTCAAAGTTTGCGGTTTCGGGAAATATTTTATTATTTTGTTAAAATGTTTGTGACACAATCAGTTTCTGGTTCTAAGGAATCACTTATTCTTGGGAGTTGAAATTTGTGTTAAATCAGCTCATAGGATGAGTCGTCAATATGATCTTAATGATAATGACCGTATGATAATGATCTTAAATATTTTTCACTCTTTTGTTAAAATATTGTAGGGATGGGTTTATTCGCAATTTTCTGTTTTTCCCTCGTTTGAAAGCTCTTTTTAAAGTCCGGAGACCTCTTTAATGTCTATCGTGTCATCGATTTGTTAGGCTCGTGACTCGTGAGGCGCTATTGTATTGGTATTTGGCTCTGGTAGCTGCTATCAGAAAGCTTTCGTTTTGTTTATTTTTTTGCTTAGCGTATTCAATTCAAATCAGCAATATTTTGAGGGAAATATAATGCGAGGAATACAATATCGAACAGAAATGGATTTTCATTTCGATTTTGCTCACTTATTTTAGAAATCTCAAAAGACCTAAGCGTGTCAAATTTTAAAGATATCAAAGAAATATCTCCTTTGAATTGAAAGCTCGCTTAGGGTTCACTTGTTTAAACTAAGCCCAAACTTAATACCTAAAGCATGTTACCCTATCTTTTTTAACGCACATCCTTTTTATATCACACTGCGTCAATAACTATGGACCACTGAATTTCAATCCTATATTCCAAAGGGATTCTTTCAATAAGGAATACAAAAAAGGGTTAAATTTGTATGTATTTTTTTTCGAGACAAAATAGTAAATAAATGCGAAAAACAGAATCATTTAACTGGAACCATTACTTCATCTTTATCTTCTAGCAAGTTTGTTTGTATCCTTCCTTTTGAATTATTCATAATCATTAAATTATAAAAAAGCTGGTTCAAAAAACTGATTCCAAGTAATTCAAGGTCTTATGAAAGAGACAAACGAGAATAATAAATCAATGATTTAGGTAGCTTGGTAAAATTATATCAGACTTTAAATTTTTTTTTAAATGTACCAACAAAAATCAACAGTCCGTTTCATTATTTTTCATTTCCGGATATGGGGTTTCTGTCCAAAAAATAAATAATTTCTATTTAGATAAGTTTAAATTGAGTGAAAATAAAACTGATACCCGAAATACAGTTCAGACTGAACGAGGGACAAGAGAAGATTTGGTGCGTACGTGCGTGTGGAGTAGCAGCCAGCCGTATGAGAACCTTAAAGTTAATGCACGTGACTGGAAACTTTTCTAAGTAGGTATTCTCTGTTTAAAGATATCACCATTTAAAATTTTTAGAGAACTTCTATGAATTTTAATTCTAATTATTCCAAAATTATACAAGGAATGACAGAGTTGGATTACGTGGAAATTCACAACTAGAGAACTTTTTTGTGGGTTTTATCAAAATCAAATTAAAAAAAAATAAAGTGCACGACTGGGTCGTACGAACTTGCTCTAATGTGTTAAAATGGTCTTGGATGTTTGAGATTTTGGGAAAACAGCGTTGAAAAAATCATATGAAATTTTATAAATCACTTAAAAATCAATACCTTAAACGTTTTTTGAAGAAAATGTAAGGGGTCTTCTAGATCACTTGAAATAAAGACAATTAGATTTAGTTATCGTTATAAAAATTCTTCTTTATTACAAAATCGCAATGAACCATTCGCCTCGACCGTTCTCTTACAACTGAACTGGCGTTGGTTCAGTCGTCGGCTTTACCTTAACACATAATGGAATAGTTTCGTTAAATACTAATACTTAGGAATAATCTTATATAATAACAATGATACATAATAGAATATTTACAATTAAGCAGGCACCTCACACCGACAGTCTTTGGACATAGATACAATGCATGAATATACGTTTAAATGTGATATAGACAAGTATTATGGTTACAATTCGGCCGTCCTGACATACAATCGTCCCGATTGATTCTGATTCAAATATCAAAAACGCAAATATGGCTTCAAATTCGCCACTTCCCATACACCTGTATAGGGTATTTGGCTTAATTGGAATCCTTCTACATCCTTTATTAAATATCTATCATTTGGTAATGTCTGAACAACTTCAAAGGGTCCCTTAAATTTAGGTATTATCTTTTTACACACTCCCGGTTGACTAACAAAATTCTTTACCATAACATAGTCTCCAACCTTATATTCTTTAAATACTCTATTCTTATCCTTGATCTGCTTATTGTAATTTTGACTCTTCACTATTTTTTCGGATGCTTTTCGTCGTAGTTCTACTAAATCTCTCTCTTCTTCACGCTCATTTATCTCTTCTAATTTTTCTCGCACTTGATCTATTACCTCTTCTCTTTGCCTTACCCCAAAAAGTAATTCACTTGCATAAGTCCCGGTACCCTTATGGATAGTGTTATTCATAGCAAACTCAATTTTTGGCAGGATTTAATCTAATGTGAATTCCAAACCACCATTAGTATTTTTAGCAAGCATGGGAGCCAAGCTTCTATTCAATCGCTCTACTTGCCCATTAGCCTGAGGTGAAGCTGTAGCAATTTTAATATGTTTCACATTGTTATCTTTTAAAGATTCTCCAAAACATTCAGAAGTAAACGCACTTCCCCGGTCTGACACTACTATTTTGGGCCTGCTATACGCAGTGAAGTAAGCTCTCATGCATGTCAACACCTCATTTGTACCTGTGGAACGCACCGCATATAACTTCGTGAACTTTGAAAACGCATCGACGACCACAAAGACGTACTTTTTGTTTGATGCTTTCAGTGTTACTGGACCGAAATGGTCAATGTGTACCGTATTAAAGGGTACGTTACCTTTTGGTATATTATGCAATAAGCCTTCATGTTTGCCAGCTTTCGCCGAAAACACTATGCACTTCAGGCAATTACTAATATATTCTTTAATTTTTTCTCTCATCTTTGGGAACCAATATGATTTCATTACAATATCTAACACCTTGTCACAACCTATGTGACTCATCTCATCATGATATTTGTATATTATATTTCTTTCCATATTTTTAGGGACACAAAATAAAATATTCTGACCTATCTTTCTGTACACTAATCCATTTCGTAATTCATACCTATTGTCCTCTTCATTTTGCAACCGCTCTTTTATTTTAAGTATCTCCTCATCTTTATTTTGACAGATTGATAACGTTTGCTCGAAGGTATTATCCTCAAGCACCAATATATTACTAATACGGCTAAGGGCATCTACATGCTGCATTTTACTCCCATTCCTATGTTCTAAAACATAGTCATAATCTTGTAATTCAAGAGCCCATCTGGCAATTCGCGGGTTAATCTCTTTTTTATTTAGAGTAAGTGTCAATGAATTGCAATTGCAATCAGTAACAATCTTAAATTTCAATCCGTGCAGATAAATCCTAAACCTCTTAAGCACATTAATAATAGCCAGAGTTTCCAGCTCGAAGCTGTGATACCTAGATTCACAATCTGTAGTCCGCTTAGAAAAATAAAAGATTGGATGGAATTTGCCATCTTGTTTCTTTTGTACCAATATTTCTCCGAATCCTAGTGAGCTTGCGTCGCAATGCAACTCAGTTTCATCGCGTGTATCGTATGTAGCTAATATGGGGGACTCTATCAGTTTGTTTTTTAAAGTTTAAAATGCCTTACACTCGTTTTCCTCAAATTTAAATACAACGTCTTTTCTAATTAACCTATACAACGGCTCTGCTAATAGTGAAAATCCCTGAATAAATTTCCTGAAATATGAACACAACCCCAAAAAGCTATGTATCTCTTTCGTATTTTTTGGTGTAGGGGAATTCTTTACCGACTCAATTCCTTTTTCATCTGGTCGAATCCCATCTTTTGATATCATATATCCCAAATATTGAATCTCCGACTCTAAAAATCGACATTTATCTATAGTCCGGTCAAAATAGACATTTCGGTTTGCAAAAATTCGCATAAAACTGAAAATTGGTACAGACGTTGGGAACACCATTCCAAATAAACTAAGCAACATCCTCATCGATCCGACTGGTGCGTTAGAAGTTATTCAAGGTCAAAGGGTCAAATAAACGGTTCTTACAATTTTTCTGGTAAACGGTAGGATTTATCAGAAAAATACATGAGACAAAGTTGTAGACCATGAAATTATCTACAAAACTTGTTAAAATCATTTTTTTGTAAGAATAATCATTTCGGAGATATCGTGATTTTAAAACTTGAAGGAGTCACGTTCTTCATGATATGCTCATATATGCCACATGCATAAATTTAGTCCAGTCCACAGGTTGGAAAAAGTGGGTGAAAGGTGGAAAAAGGACGGAAGCTAATGAAACTATCAAATATTGTTGAAGGATAGTTAATAAAAATCTTACGAAGTTTTGGATCTCGAGGGCCCTATGAAAAAAGAGAAGGGGGTGGTTGAAGGGGTAACTGCAAAATTTTTGACCTTGCAATGGTTTTTCTTCACTTACTTTTTTTTCGTACGTTCTATAGCAAAAGCATTTCCATATTATAGTAGAACGTCAAATTTTCTACAATTGTGTTAGTACCAAAATGGTTGTATGTTTATTCTTTACCGAGATATAGCTCTTCGAAAAACAGGTAATTTTTCAGAATTTGCTAAAAAAATTCCAAAAAATTCAGCTTATTTCTTCTAATAGACGAAAACTGGTGCGAGGTTTTGTATGACGAGATTTTCATACTACGATTTGTGCTGTTTAATAGTTTCTAAAAAATTTCGTATGAAAATCTCGTCAAACAAAAACCTCGCACTAGTTTTCGTCTATTAGAAGAAATAAGCTGAATTTTTTTGGCATTTTTTAGCAAATTCTGAAAAATAACCTGTTTTTCGAAGAGCTATATCTCGGTAAAGAATAAATATACAACAACTTTGGTACCATGAAAATTGTAGGAAATTTGACGTTCTACTATAAAATGGAAATGCTTTTGCTATAGAACGTAAGGGAAATAAGTTACTGAGGAAAAACCATTGCAAGGTCGAAAACTTTGCGGTTACCCCTTCCCCCTCCCCACCTCTTTATAAATAGGGCTCTCGAGGTCCAAAACTTCTTAAAATATTTATTAACTATCCTTCAACAATATCTGATAGTTTCATTAGCTTCCAACCTTTTTCCACCTTCCACCAACTTTTTCCAACCTGTCGACTGGACTAAATGTATGCATGTGGCATATATGTGCATATCATATAGAACGTGACTCCTTCAAGTTTTAAAATCACGATATCTCCGAAATGGTTATTCTAACAAAAAAATAATAATAACAAGTTTTGTAGATAATTTTATGGTCTACAACTTTGTCTCCTGTATTTTTATGATGAATCCTACCGTTTACCAGAAAAATTGAAAAAAGCGTTTAGTTGACCTTTTGACCTTGAATAACTTTTAACGCACCAGTCGGATCGATGGGGATGTTGCTTACTTTATTTGAAAGGGTGTTCCCAACGTCTGTACCAATTTTTAGCTTTATGCGAATTTTTGCAAACCTAGCACTATTTTTTTGTCTATTTTGACCGGACTACTAGTCGTAGTTCCAACTTGTTATTTATCAATTTCTCAAATACTTCCCCCAATATACCTAAATGTTCCTCAACTGACTCTGTGGCGATCATGATATCGTCTAGATAAATAGCAATCTTTCCTGCTTTAATGAGGTCTTCGTTAATAAATCGCTGAAACGTCGATGGGGCGTTCCTGAGTCCAAACGGCATTTTTAGAAACTCATATTGCCCTAACGGAGTTACAAACGAAGTGTATTTAATAGACTCTTCTTCCATTCTTACATGGTAGAATGCACTTTTTAAATCTAACAACGAAAATATTTTTTTATTTGCTAGCCTATACAACAGATCATCAATCAACGGTAGTGGGTAATTATCCTTCAGGGTTATCTTATTTAGCGTTCGATAATCAATGCACAACCGTATATCTCCAGTTTTTTTTCTAACCAATACTATAGGAGACGCATACTCAGATTTGCTTGCCCTAACCACACCTGATTGTACTAACTCATCTAATATGTTTTGGACTTTAGCTTTCTCTAAATATGATAGTCTTCTGGGGACACAATGAAAAGGTTTTTCACCACTCAGTCTTAGTTTCATTTCATAATTGAGGCATTGAGAGCAGAAGTGGCGTAACCTTATAGGAAACACATAAGGGATACGCCACTTCTGCTATCAATGCCTCAATTAGTCTCAGGTATATCGGGACGCTTGCAGCACATGAATCTTTCATACATAGTATAAAATGTATTTTTTTCTTCAGAATTTAAATTTGTATTATTAGACAAATCTATCTCATTTGTACTTTCTTCTATTTCAATATTCATCAAACTATCACACTCATTATTATTTCCACTCTCATTTTGTCTTCTCCTTTGATTTACAACAACTTCTCTCTTTTTACTTAATTTTAAATTTGCCAACTTCAAAAAATCTCTTCCTAAAAGAGCTGCTACTCTCATAGTAGTATTTTCTACAACAAACACAGTTAAATTTATTGCTTCTTCTTCAAAATAAATAATACACTTAATCAGTCCAATAATTTTTAATAAACTCTTATTTATTCCTATAATATTAATTTTACACTCGTCGTCAATAGATTGTATAAAAATATTTGGCACAAACTCTTCTCTCATTATACTTATGGGACTGCCGGTGTCGATGAGGGTACCTACTGATATTTTATAAATAAGTTCATTTAATCTAATATTAAAAATAATTTGTCTTACATATTCGTCATCATCTTCTTGTTCGTCGAAATGGTAAACAACAGCAGTTTTCTTCATCGGGCACGCAGCAGCAAAATTTCCCATCTCAGAACATACGTGGCAGGCTCCCATTGGTCGCTTGGATTTGCGACACTCTGACGCATAATGCCCAAGGGCATTACAATTGTAGCACCTTGTAGGTTTGACCTCAGCTTTTCCTGCACCAGCTACTTGTCGTCGGAACGTAGATGTTGATGGAATGGCGAAAGCACTTGTCGCAGGTTTTTGTTTAGGCAATTCAATTTTGTTGAAAGCCTCTGCCAGTTGACCAATCTCATTGAAGCATTGCATACGTGCCTGGGATTTTAATTGAATATTAGGTATGCCTTCAGTGAGATCCTCCAAGATCTCTTCTTCTTCCAGGTCCATTTTGTTTGCAAGAATAACCTTTTCCTGGAGGTATTGGTGGAATGTTTCCGTCGGCCGCCACTTCCTCTCTTCGTAAACTCTCTTCTGCGTCAAATGACTTTCTTTTATGGAAAACATCTTCTTCATTTCTACCAACAATTTGTTTGTCTGTGAGTCGGACAAGGTCTGACCTCGAGTGAAACCATTTCAACGCATTCCCCTTTAGCCGACAAGAAATTAAAATCTTCGCGTTTTTGTCATCCAAGTTGTATGCGTCGATTAAATTTCGGACCTGCATTTCCCAATGAGAGAAACAGTCTCCATCGACATCAGCCAGCAGTTCTTTCACTCCATTGTTGAGGTAGTCATTATGCTTTGCCGTCTGACCCAATTTTGCAACTTCTTTTTTTAGGTCATCATTTTCCTTCTTTAGTATCATGTTTTCTCTCGTCCGTAGTTCAACTTCTCGTTTTAGTATTTTGTTTTCCCATCTCATCAGCAACAATTCTTTCTCTCCATCTCTCTTTTGCGTCTCGTCTCTCATTTGTCGGCTATCACTCATTCCTTGGATATTCATTTCCATCTCGTTCTGATTGTCATCATCTGCATTGGCACTCTCATCACCCTGCTCCTGCTCATCCCTTGCTTCCCTCTCATTTATTTCACTGTCATCAACTGCATCTGTATTTACATTTAAACCGCCGCCGTCTTCGTTCAAATTTTCCTCAGCAATTATGACCTCACCATCGTCGTCGTCTGCTGTCTGCTTCTGCCTGGGTGTGTGTGCCACTGTTGGTGGTGGAGTTTCACCCCGTTCGCCTTCAGGTACAGACAACAATCGCAAAATCAGTTCGCTCTTGCTGCCTGAAGTTTTTTTTCGCAATCTTCGTAGCCATACCATTAGCTGCGCGGCAGTGTAGTTTTTAAATTTACCTACATCTGTATCCATATTTTGTTGTTTGGTGGTAGTTTTTTTTTTTTCGTCAGTTTTTTTTTCTCGTTCGAAGTGTGTGTGCGCTTGGTTATTATATAGTTTTGCGCGTCGTCGTTGAGTTTTTGAGTTTTTGGGTTTTTTTTTTCACGTTTTTTTTTTCGTTCTCGTTCGAAGAGTGTGTGCGCTTGGTTATTATATAGTTTTGCGCGTCGTCGTTAAGTTTTTTGAGTTTTTTTTCAGGTTCGCACTAAGTCTTGCTGATATTACTATTGCATTCAAGCAAACACAGAAAATGCGCTCATTAGGAACACTATTGCTTTAGACTTATTGTTTTGTTGGTTTTTTTTTCCACACTCGTCGGTTTTTTTTCACACTCGTCGGCTTTTTTTTCCCACTCGTCTGTTCTTACGGCACTCGTTTTGATGATATATTTTTCAATTACAGACTCATTTCATTTTATTTTCTCTCTTTTTTCCGCGATGGGGGGTGGATCTTTTATCCCACTTCTGAAAATTGTAAGGGGTCTTCTAGATCACTTGAAATAAAGAGAATTAGATTTAGTTATCGTTATAAAAATTCTTCTTTATTACAAAATCGCAATGAACCATTCGCCTCGACCGTTCTCTTACAACTGAACTGGCGTTGGTTCAGTCGTCGGCTTTACCTTAACACATAATGGAATAGTTTCGTTAAATACTAATACTTAGGAATAATCTTATATAATAACAATGATACATAATAGAATATTTACAATTAAGCAGGCACCTCACACCGACAGTCTTTGGACATAGATACAATGCATGAATATACGTTTAAATGTGATATAGACAAGTAATATGGTTACAAAAATGAAGTAAGCCATCATTTGTTTTCAAAATCGTTCGACCAGTTTTTTCAAAAATTAGTTTTTTTTGAAAAACTTTTCGAAAATATATTCCAATTTTTTTTTGAGTATGCCAACTTCTAGTACTTTGTAGTTTTTTATCAAAAAAATAAAATTAAAAAAATATAGATTAAGCCGTTTTTGGAAAAAACAAAAATTAAAAAAAATTTTTTAAACTTTTTTAAAAAACTCAAAAAAACTTTTTTTGAAAAATTTAAGAATTTATATTATTTTTTTTATAAAAGGGCTTCTACACTAAAAATTTCATCAAAATCCGTCTAGTGGCTTACGAGAAAATCGGTTTTCAAAAAACCGGTCCTATTGGAGGTACCGTTATAAGACTTTTCCTGAAAAATCAATTCCAACCAAACCATAAAGTTTGCGAAGAAAACACTATTCAGAAAGTTTTATCAAAATCGTAGGTGTCGTTTTTGAGAAAAATCATTTTTTCACTAAAAATCGTATGGAAGGTACCGTTAGTTTTGAAGCTAGAATGCTAATTCCAAAAACCCCTCTGTAGGACGTCATAATAATACTATCTACCAAATTTGAAGTAAATCGGTCCAGCCGTTTAGGCTGTAGGTGCCGATACAGACCGACGGACAGACAGACAGACAGACAGAATTGTCGGACCCACTTTTTTCGAATTCTCTATCATCGTAATGTTATGCTTGATTGTCAAAAATTTTTTTTTTTTTTACGAATGCATAACTTGCCTTATAGTACCTATAATCGCAAGAAAAAATAAAGTGTACGACTGGGTCGCACGAACTTGCTCTAATATGTTAAAATGATCTTGAGTGCTTGAGATTTTGGGAAAAAAGCGTTGAAAAAATCATATGAAATTTTATAAATCACTTAAAAATCAATACCTTAAACGTTTTTTGGAGAAAATGAAATAAGCCATTAGGTTTCTTTTACTTTTTTGAATTTTTACAAAAAAAATTTTCAAAATCGTTCGACCAGTTTTTTCAAAAAACTGTTTTATTTTGTGATTATGCCAACTTCTAGCACTTTGTAGTTTTTATCAGAAAAATAAAATTAAAAAAATATAGATGAAACCGTTTTTGGAAAAAACAAAAATTGAAAAAAAATTTTGAAACTTTTTTAAAAAACTCAAGAAAACTTTGTTTGAAAAATTTAAGAATTTTTATTATTTCTTTTATAAAAGGGCTTCTACATAAAAAATTTCATCGAAATCCGTTTAGCGGCTTACGAGAAAATCGTATTTAAATAAAATGCACGACTGGGTCGCACGAACTTGCTCTAAGAGTGACAGTGGTTTATGGGCTTGAGATTTTGATAAAAATAAAATTTTCAAAATTCTTAAAAAAATACTTAAACTAATTTGAGCTGAAAAAAAAGTACGCCATTTTATTTCTTGGATAAATTTGAATTTATGAGAATAAATTTAGAAAAATCTGTGGAGCGGTTTTTGAGAAAAAAAGTTTTTTTTGAAAAACTTTTTGAAAAAAATTTTCAAAAAAAATTCAAAAACGCCAGTTCATAGGTATTCAGCAAATACATTTATTTAAAATTTTTAAAAAAAAATTTAATAAGCAGTTTTCAAAATATTAATTTTTAAAATTTTTTTTTTTTAAATGCTTTTAAAAATACAAAAAAATATTTTTCAAAAATATTGGCATGCAATACAAATTGAGCTACCTACAGCTATATGTGTGTGAAATTTCGAAAGAATCGGTTGAGTCGTTTTCGAGATAGTCGAAAGCAAAAAAAAACGGTCCTATGGAAAGTACCGTTCTTAGCCATTTTTTAAAACTTTTTTTTCAGCCATATGATTGGTCGTACCTAAAAAGCAACACTGATTTTTTTAATTAAAAATCGTTAGAGCCGGTTTTGAGAAAAATAAGCTTTAACGTAACGGTTGTATGGCAGGTACCGTTATTTTTTGAGCTAAAAAAAAAATTTCAATTTCCTTTCTGTACAATACCTAAAAAAGTCTATATACCAAGTTTGAAGCAATTCGGCCCACCCGTTTGGGCTGTAGGTCTACATACAGACAGACAGACAGACAGACAGACAGACATACAGACGGACAGAATTTTTAGACCATCTTTTTTCGTCTTCGCTATCATCGTAATGTCATGTTTGATTGTTATCTCAAAACTTTTTTTTTCGACGAATGCATAACTTGCCTTATAGTACCTATAATCGCAAGTAATCCTATGGGAGGTACCGTTATAAGACTTTTCCTGAAAAATCTATTCCAACCAAAACATAAAGCTTGCACATAAAACACTACTCAGAAAGTTTTATCAAAATCGTAGGAGCCGTTTTTGAGAAAAATTAATTTTTCACTAAAAATCGTATGGCAGGTACCGTTAGTTTTAAAACTAGAATGCTAATTCCAAAAACCCCTCTGTAGGCCGTCATAATAATACTTTCTACCAAGTTTGAAGCAAATCGGTCCAGCCGTTTATGCTGTAGGTGCCGATACAGACGGACGGACAGACAGGCAGACAGACAGACAGACAGACAGACAGACAGAATTGTCGGACCCACTTTTTTAGGCTTCTCTATCATCTTAATGTTATGTTTGATTGCCCGAAAAATTTTTTTTTTACGAATGCATAACTTGCCTTATAGTACCTATAATCGCAAGTAAAAAATAAATACTTAAACTAATTTGAGCTTAAAAAAAAGTACGCCATTTTATTTCTCGGATAAATTTGAATTTATGAGAATAAATTTATAAAAATCTGTGGAGTGGTTTTTGAGAAAAAAAGTTTTTTTTGAAAAACTTTTTGAAAAAAATTTTCAAAAAATATTCAAAAAGGCCAGTTCATAGGTATTCAGCAAATACATTTATTTAAAATTTTTAGAAAAAAATTTAATAAGCAGTTTTTAAAATATTAATTTTTTAAATTTTTTTTTTAAATGCTTTTAAAAATACAAAAAAATATTTTTCAAAAATATTGGTATGCAATACAAATTGAGCTATCTACAGCTATATGTGTCTGAAATTTCGAAAGAATCGGTTGAGTCGTTTTCGAGATAGTCGAAAGCAAAAAAAAACGGTCCTATGGAAAGTACCGTTCTTAGCCATTTTTTAAACCTTTTTTTTCAGCCATATGATTGGTCGTACCTAAAAAGCAACACTGATTTTTTTAAATAGAAATCGTTAGAGCCGTTTTTGAGAAAAATAAGCTTTAACGTAACGGTTGTATGGCAGGTACCGTTATTTTTTGAGCTAAAAAAAAAATTTCAATTTCCCCTCTGTACAATACCTTAAAAAGTCTATATACCAAGTTTGAAGCAATTCGGCAAACCCGTTTGGGCTGTAGGTGTCTATACATACAGACAGACAGACATACAGACGGACAGAATTTTTAGACCATCTTTTTTCGTCTTCGCTATCATCGTAATGTCATGTTTGATTGTTATCTCTAAACTTTTTTTTTCGACGAATGCATAATTTGCCTTATAGTACCTATAATCGCAAGTAAAAATAGTGTAAGACAATTCTTTGAACATCCCAATTTTTACTTGCGATTATAGGTACTATAAGGCAAGTTATGGATTCGTGCAGAAAAAATAAAATGCACGACTGGGTCGCACGAACTTGCTCTAATGAGTGACAGTGGTTTGTGGGCTTGAGATTTTGATAAAAATAAAATTTTCAAAATTCTTAAATAAATACTTAAACTAATTTGAGCTGAAAAAAAAGTAGCAATTTTATTTCTTTTATAAATTTGAATTTATGAGAATAAATTTATAAAAATCTGTGGAGCGGTTTTTGAGAAAAAAAGTTTTTTTTGAAAAACTTTTTGAAAAAATTTTTCAAAAAAAATTCAAAAACGCCAGTTCATAGGTATTCAGCAAATACATTTATTTAAAATTAAAAAAAAAAAATTATTAAGCAGTTTTCAAAATATTAATTTTTTAAATTTTTTAAAAAAAAATGCCTTTAAAAATACAAAAAAATATTTTTCAAAAATATTGGTATGCAATACAAATTGAGCTACCTACAGCTATATGTGTGTGAAATTTCGAAAGAATCGGTTGAGCCGTTTTCGAGATAGTCGAAAGCAAAAAAAACGGTCCTATGGAAAGTACCGTTCTTAGCCATTTTTTAAAACTTTTTTTCCAGCCATATGATTGGTCGTACCTAAAAAGCAACACTGATTTTTTTAATTTAAAATCGTTATAGCCGTTTTTGAGAAAAATAAGCTTTAAAATAACGGTTGTATGGCAGGTACCGTTATTTTTTGAGCTAAAAAAAAAATTTCAATTTCCTCTCTGTACAATACCTAAAAAAGTCTATATACCAAGTTTGAAGCAATTCGGCCCACCCGTTATTTTTATCAAAATCTCAAGCCCCTAGACCACTATCACACATTAGAGCAAGTTCGTGCGACCCAGTCGTGCATTTTATTTATTTTTGCTCTAGGTCCAAAAATAACGGCACCTGCCATACAATCTTGAAGACAAAAATTGATTTTCTCAAAAACGGCTCTAACGATTTTGATAAAACTTTCAGAATGCTATTTTTGCAAGAAAATCTATCTTTTGGTTCAAATTTTTTTTTCAAAATTTGTCTAATAACGGTACCTCTCATAGAACCAATATTTTCAAATCAAATTATACATTCGATTTCAATAAAATTTTGGTCACAGAAAGTCATTCATAATTTTATTAATATGGCATTTCAAAATTTTCAAAAACTTTTTTTTTTTGATTTTTTATAATTTCTTCAAAAAAAATTTTGGTTTTCGAAATATGTTGGAAACGGGTACATTGATTTTTTTTTAAATTATTTTTCAAATGTAAGCTACAGATTGCCATATATTTGCATACTCAAATAAATTTCAAAATATTTTTTGAAAAAGTTTTTCAAAAATAACCTTTAAAAAAAAAAAACTGGTCCAACGATTTTCAATATTTTTTTTTCCTAAATTGCCGTATAGCTTTGAAATTTTATTGCATACTTAGTTTTTCCGAGAAAACTCTTAAACTAATTTAAAAAAAATAAGTAAAATAATTTTTACTTGCGATTATAGGTACTATAAGGCAAGTTATGCATTCGTCGAAAAAAAAAGTTTTGAGATAACAATCAAACATGACATTACGATGATAGCGAAGACGAAAAAAGATGGTTTAAAAATTCTGTCCGTCTGTATGTCTGTCTGTCTGTCTGTCTGTCTGTATGTATAGAGACCTACAGCCCAAACGGGTGGGCCGAATTGCTTCAAACTTGGTATATAGACTTTTTTAGGTTTTGTACAGAGGGGAAATTGAAATTTTTTTCTTAGCTCAAAAAATAACGGTACCTGCCATACAACCGTTACGTTTATGCTTATTTTTCTCAAAAACGGCTCTAACGATTTCGATTTAAAAAAATCAGTGTTGGTTTTTAGGTACGACCAATCATATGGCTGAAAAAAAATTTTTTTAAAATGGCTAAGAACGGTACTTTCCATAGGACCGTTTTTTTTGCTTTCGACTAACTCGAAAACGACTCAACCGATTCTTTCGAAATTTTACACACATATAGCTGTAGGTAGCTTAATTTGTATTGCATACCAATATTTTTGAAAAATATTTTTTTGTATTTTTAAAAGCATTTTTTTAAAAAAAATTTAAAAAATTATTATTTTGAAAACAGCTTATTAAATTTTTTTCCAAAAATTTTAAATAAATGCATTTGCTGAATACCTATAAACTGGCGCTTTTGAATTTTTTTTAAAAAAATTTTTCAAAAAGTTTTTCAAAAAAAACTTTTTTTCTCAAAAACCGCTCCACAGATTTTTATAAATTTATTCTCATAAATTCAAATTTATCCAAGAAATAAAATGGCGTACTTTTTTTTCAGCTCAAATTAGTTTAAGTATTTATTTAAGAATTTTGAAAATTTTATTTTTATCAAAATCTCAAGCCCCTAAACCACTGTCACTCATTAGAGCAAGTTCGTGCGACCCAGTCGTGCATTTTATTTAATATCCATATATGCAGCCACTACGCAATTGCTTATCATAAGAGCAAGTTCGTGCGACCCAGTCGTGCATTTTATTTTTTTTTCGAACGAAAAATTCACAGTTGAGTAAGACTGTTTTACAATGTGAAGTAATACCTCTTGTGGGTTGTGGCGTTACTACAACTTATTGGAAATTAAGGTTAGCTGAATTGATGTTCTTAACAGTAAATATTATAAGGAAAATGCACGACAGGGTAGTACGCACTTGCTCTAATGTGTGTCAGTGGTATTGCTGTTTGTATTGATTTTGGATGCAAATTAAAATAAAATAAAATGCACGACTGGGTCGCACGAACTTGCTCTTATGATAAGCAATTGCTTAGTGGCTGCATATATGGATTTAAAAAAAAAATGTAAATAATTTCGAAAATTCTTTTATTTTTTAAATTAGTTTAAGAGTTTTCTCGGAAAAACAAAGTATGTATGCAATAAAATTTCAAAGCTATATGTAAATCTAGGAAAAAAAAAATTGAAAATCGTTCGACCAGTTTTTTTTTTAAGTTATTTTTGAAAAACTTTTGCAAAAAATATTTTGAAATTTATTTGAGTATGCAAATATATGGCAATCTGTAGTTTACATTTGAAAAATAATTAAAAAAAATCAATGTACCCGTTTCCAACATATTTCGAAACCAAAAATTTTTTTTTACAAATTATAAAAAATCAAAAAAAAAAGTTTTTGAAAATTTTGAAATGCCATATTGATAAAGTTATGAATGACTTCCTGTGGCCAGAATTTTATTTAAATCGAATGTATAGTTTACGAGAAAATTTGATTTGAAGATACTGGTTCTATGAAAGGTACCGTTATAAAACAAATTTTGAAAAAAAATTTCTAACTTAAAGATAGACTGCCTTAAGAAATAAAATGCACGACTGGGCCGCACGAACTTGCTCTAATGAGTGACAGTGGTTTAGGGGCTTGAGATTTTGATAAAAATAAAATTTTCAAAATTCTTAAATAAATACTTAAACTAAAATGAGCTGAAAAAAAGTACGCAATTTTATTTCTTCAATAAATTTGAATTTATGAGAATAAATTTATAAAAATCTGTGGAGCGGTTTTTGAGAAAAAAAGTTTTTTTTGAAAAACTTTTTGAAAAAAATTTTCAAAAAAAATTCAAAAACGCCATTTCATAGATATTAAGCAAATACATTTATTTATAATTTTTAGAAAAAAATTTAATAAGCAGTTTTAAAAATATTAATTTTTTAACTTTTTTTCTTAAAAATGCTTTTAAAAATACAATAAAATATTTTTCAAAAATATTGGTATGCAGTACAAATTGAGCTACCTACAACTATATATGTGTGAAATTTCGAAAGAATCGGTTGAGTCGTTTTCGAGTTAGTCGAAAGCAAAAAAAACGGTCCTATGGAAAGTACCGTTCTTAGTCGTTTTTTAAAACTTTTTTTTCAGCCATATGATTGGTCGTACCTAAAAAGCAACACTGATTTTTTTTAATAGAAATCGTTAGAGCCGTTTTTGAGAAAAATAAGCTTTAACGTAACGGTTGTATGGCAGGTACCGTTATTTTTTGAGCTAAAAAAAAAATTTCAATTTCCCCTCTGTACAATACCTAACAAAGTCTATATACCAAGTTTGAAGCAATTCGGCCCACCCGTTTGGGCTGTAGGTCTCTATACATACAGACAGACAGACAGACAGACAGACAGACATACAGACGGACAGAATTTTTAGACCATCTTTTTTCGTCTTCGCTATCATCGTAATGTCATGTTTGATTGTTATCTCAAAACTTTTTTTTTCGACGAATGCATAACTTGCCTTATAGTACCTATAATCGCAAGTAAAAAGAGAAACCTCTAAGTAATCCCAATGCTGAACTTTGTCTTGAAAGAAATAGAGTAAACCATTGAGTTTTTCTCTGTCAGTACTTCAACCGTTTGTTTTTTCCAAAAAAATGTTTTTTGAAAAACTTTGGAGAAAGGTGATGTATTGACTGAAACTTGGCTTGACTTGATGAAAGACAAGTCACTCAATGCAAACCGTTTTAAAAAGTAATTTAAATCGGCTATGCTAACGATGTATATGTACTTATAAAATTATATATGTACATATTTCCTGACAAAAAGCACTAAGATATTGTCAATCACTGCAAATGACAAGAAATTTGAAAGGTCTAAGGTTAAAGTTTAGAAAGGAAAACAATATTTCTGCTCACTTGTCGGTGGGCACACCAGGGTGTTATTTTGGAGCAGATGACGTTATGTTTAAAAGCAGAATAAACAGTATTCTCTTGCCAATATACTTAGTTACTGAGTTCTTAGAAAGCTTCGGCCAACATCTCGTCACAGCGTTAGACTTTTGTGAACCTTAACATTCGAAAGCCAAATTTTTTCCAGCAAAGATTTTTTGAGTACAACGAATCAGATTCTACTAGACATTAATATTAAAAGGCAAAAATGGCATCGAGGACGAGGAAGCACAAAGACAATATTACTGAGTGATCCATTTATAGGAATCCTAAGGGTGCGCGTTATATTGCAAAAAAAAAAAAAAAAAAAAAAATAAAGCTCCATAGAAATATACTATCAAGAAAAGAATAGCTAGAAAGCTTGAGATTTATTACACCGCTGTCCGAATCGAAGGCTGACTTCAGACAGTAATTAAAAGATTTAAAAAATTGTTGGGTGGCATGTTGTGCAGAAATAATATGATTAATCTGTTTTATGTTCAAAAACTAACTAAACTTCTGAGATAAGGTTTATGTCTTCATTGTAGTGTCGTCTAAGAATATCATTGTCGTGGGAACGACGCAATTCCAAAATTCACACATCTGTTCTAATTTAAGCTTGCACACGTTTGAAATGTGCTTGAAATGCTTAATATTCACATAGCTCAACAAATGCAAGCCTTGTATTTATGATGCCTTTTACACCATATGCAGCTTATAACAGGGAAGTCGAGAAAGTAATAAATTGGAATCGAATACTCTATCTATCTTTGTTTAGCTATGTTTTCTTTGCTAGTAGATAGTCATACTAGAAGCGAAGTAGTGCCCTAAAGAAACTATCCAAACCTGAGAAATTTTAATTCCAATAAGGAATAAAATGAACGACTGGGTCACACGAACTTGCTCTAATTTGTGACAGTGGTCTGGGGCTTGAGATTTTGATAAAAATAAATTTTTCATAATCCTTAAAAAAATATTTAAACTTATTTGAGCTGAAAAAAATACGCCATTTTGTTTCTTGGATAAATTTGAATTTACGACAATGAATTTATAAAAATCTGTGAAGCGGTTTTTGAGAAAAAAAGTTTTTTTTTTGGAAAAACTTAAAAAAAAAATTTTTTTTATAAAGTTCAAAAACGCCAGTTGATAGGTATTCAAAAAATAAATTTATTAATAATTTTTGAAAAAAATTTAGTGAGCAGTTTTCAAAATATTAATTTTTAAAATTTAAAAAAAAATGCTTTTAAAAATACAAAAAAATTTTTTTTTTTAAATATTGGTATGCAGTGTAAATTGAACTAAAAACTGAAATTTCGAAAGTATCTGTTGAGCCGTTTTCGAGATAGTCGAAAGCAAAGAAAAACGGTCCTATGGAAAGTACCGTTGTTAGACATTTTTTAAAACGTTTTTTTCAGCCATATGATTGGTCGTACCTAAGAACCTACTCTAATTTTTTAAAATCAAAATCGTTAGAGCTGTTTTCGAGAAAAATAAGCTTTGACGTAACGGTTATATCGCAGATAGGTACCGTTATTTTTTGAGCTAAAAAAATACAATTTCTCTTCTATAAAAACTCTTATACCAAGTTTGAAGCAATTTGGGCCACCCGTTTGGGCTGTAGGTGTCTATACATACAGACGGACAGTATTTTTAGACCATTTTTTTCGTCTTCGCTATCATCGTAATGTCATATTTGATTGTTATCTCAAAATTTTTTTTTCAACGAATGCATAACTTGCCTTATAGTATATAATCGCAAG